>CM053793.1:282887090-283447090 GCA_028749045.1 Cupressus sempervirens | reverse complement strand
AACTGCAATCAACATGGTCAGAAAGCTAATGAATGTAAGGAGAAACCAAAATTTGAAGGTAAATGTCACAAATGCAAAAAGCATGGTCACAAGGCATCTCAATGCAGATCCAAATCATTCAATCCAACTAAACAAATTGTAAAGGCAATATTTGGATGGGAGTACAATACCTAGTGCATATGTCATTATTGTGGAGAATATGGACACACTGGCATAAATTGTGCAAGACATCACCTAAGAAATAAGGATAACACTATAAGGTGTTACACATGCACTGAACTTGGTCATATAGCTAAAAACTGCATGAATATAAGCAAAGTTGAAGATGAAAAGAAAGCAAGGGTTGACAACATAAGGAAACAAATGAAGTAGCAATGGATTCCTAAATCTACTGAGGATACAAGCTCAAATCATGGAAGTGAAGTCACTTAAGAAGTGGGTGACTCCATCCTCTCAAACTAAATTCCTAAGAATGTGTTGGAGTTGTACTTAGCAAGAAAATCATAAGCAGTTCCAACAAATATGAAGAATGCAAATGATCCAATCAATATTCCAGATACACAAGGATCACAGAAAGGTTATCTTTTGCCGAGTTGCATCAGACTTCACTGAGGAAAGTTGGTTGAAGACCTTACCGAGCGAGGTTAGGAGTAAAGGAAATTTGGTTTATTTTCCAAGTTGATAATCTTGCCAAGTTAGGTTAGTGGATGACAATTTGTCATGCAATGTGTCATTATGGCACCAAGCATTTATGAAAAATTCTCAACAAAAGGGGCAATTTAGACTTTGATTTTTCACCACATTCTCAGCATTCGAAGAGCAGAGTGATTTGAAAGAGCATTATAGTGTTTTTGAGCAATTTAGCAGTGAGATCTTTACAAATTCTATCATCTACCAAGTAGCAATGGCATCTACCAGTGGAAGCAACACTAAACCAAAGAAGGGTTCTGAAATGCTGGTTAAGGATGTCAAATGGAAAGCACCAAACTTCAAGATCATTCCAGCTATTGTTGAATCACTTCATCCTTATGGTGCTTAGTCACAAATCTCATCAAAGGTACTCCTGATTAATGACATAAGAACTCATTTTAAATGTACTATTCAAGAATTAGGGACATTAGAAATGGATAATGCCCTAGCTGAAATGTGTGTTGATAGAGTTTTGAAAGTCGAGCATAAACATTTGGAAACGAAAGGATTAATTTTCAAGTAAAATGGATAAGGTACATATTGAGTCGGTTCCACAATGGACAATTATGATTGGAGCAACCCATTCTGATTACAAAGAAGATGATACACAAGGTTACGGGTTTTCCAATGCTAAGCAAAGCTAAGACAACCAAAACCTTAGGTAAGGAGGAACTACAAAAGAAAACCCTAGTCGAGTGGGATGGTAGAGGTTTGAAAATAAACAATGTCACTGACATAGAGCTTAGGTTTGGCATTAAAATCATTGCACACAAGATCTATAGCTCGAGTAGGTCGAACAGTGTTCCTTCTGAAGGAGTTGACCTAGCATACAAGGTTATAAAAAAGAACCTTGAATATGATATGTAAAATGTGTTACTGAAGAAATTGAACAAAAACATTGATAGTGTGAAGACTTCCAAGAACAATCCCTTCAAGTTCGGTTCATTTCTTACTTTCTTATTCTTTTATATTCAAAAATTCTTTCCATCTAAGGGCACAGTTGTGTGGAGGAAAGACACCCCAGTTCTTTATCAGATAAATGAATTTATTGAAGAAATGGGTGAAAATTTTGAAAGGGTGTTGGATAACTATTTTGAGATGTTCAAGGAGAAAATGAACAACAGATTCTAGATCCCACCCAAGCTTGTAGAAGACTACAAGGATGATATATGTTTCATGGTGGATTGTGATAGAGTGTACATTCAAGCAGTCATACCAAGAGTGGCATGGGTAAAACTATTGCCTTATGAAATTAACATTGATGAAGCTAGAGACATCATTGAGGCATTAGTAAATGAGCCAACAAATCCTAATCTTCCTACATTTGGCACATATGAGAAAGTCAAGAAGAGGATAGAGCTTAGTATTAAGATTACTCAAAGTCTTAGCAGAGCCAAGAAGAGAATTGCTAAATTAAAGGAAAATGAAGGTCCTCTAATGCTTACCAAGGGCAAGGGTGAGGATGAAGAGGAGGAATTTGAAGAAGAAAAGGAAGAATCAGAGAAAGAGGAACCAACAAGAAAGAAAGGTAGAGTGTTTATCACCAAACCTTAGAAGCAACCAATTGCAGTGTTCACTAGGAGAACCAGGAGAGGTAAAAGTGAACCAGTATTTATCTGCTCTACACCTACATTTGAGGAAAGAATGAAATAGCTAAGAGTTGGAGCAAGAATTTGCAACTTCAAAGTTCTCAAATATGAGACCCAGACTCCAACTAAGAAAAAAGAGATTGAGGACTTAGTTATGGAAAAGATGGGTATTTGGAAATACTCCCCTACACAAATGCAACCTCAAATCTATGCAAATCTTTTTGCTAAAATCAAAGTCAGATGGAAGAGGATGGTGCAAACTGTAAAGGACATCTTTGAACAACAACTGAGATAGTTGGTACCAAATATGACTAATGCAGAAGTGAAGAAGGCAATAAAAGAGAATGAAGATAGAATGATTCTAAAGCTTAACACATGCTTCATATTAACGAAGAATATAGAATCAGTGGTTAAGCATGCCTTAGACATTTAGAGAGATATATATCATCTCAACAAGCCATCAAAAGAAACTGTTGAAATTAAAGATGATGACAACAATGATAATGATGATGATGATGATGATGATGATGACAATACTCCTTCAATCATAGTTACAGTAGGAGAATTGCATGCTCTAATGGAGGAGAAGGAAGAAGAAGAAAAGGAGGAAGAAGTGGAAGAGGAAGAAAAGGATGAAGATGATCTGGTCAGAATAGCAACTGAAGCAATTGCATCTCTTCCTCACACTCCACCACATACTATCACATCTATGGAGATAGCTTCTACTATTGAGATTGTGAGCACAACAGTAACATCAATTGCTCAATCTTCACTAGCCATCTCCCAGCTCCAGGTATCCGCAATGGAAGTGTCAAGCACTTCATCTACCAAGCTGATTGCTACTTCTTCAACTACCGAGTTAGCTCCCTCTACTTCTACATCATCAGTTAGTGCAATAGTGAGTTCTACAATTTTGTCTTCATCAATTCTAGTTAGCTCTACAGTTTTGTTTTCATTAGCATTATCTGCATCCACTTCAATTCCAGTTAGTTCAGATATTTCTATGGGTATTCTACTGAGTGTGGCACCATTTTTGGGAAGTGTTTTAGTTTTTGATTCAATTAGTACTCCTATTGGTATTCAATCCCTAAGTCCTATCCCATTTTTCACTACTAGCCCTTCTATCTCCACTATTGCGTCTGTTCCAAAGGTCAAACCACTAATCACAAAAGTAAAACACAAGCAACCATTGAAACTTTTAATCATTGAAAATGAAATTGAAGAAGACATTGACATAGACACAGAGATAGTAATACCTAAGATTGACTTTGACACTACTACTATTGAAGAGATGAGGTTAGTAAGTCAACTCATAGAGCAGAAAGCTAGGCAGAAGCAGTTAAGGTCTAAAAGGGATAAGGAGTATAGAATAATTGAGAATGCCAAGAATATAATTACAGAAACTATTGGTGTTCTAGTGGATTCCACTTAACACATTTTGATTCAGTTAGAAGAGGATGTATAGAAATATAATGAGGACTCTTCCTGACAAGAGAAACTAATTGAAAAAGGCTGAAAGGAAGTTTGATGACAAGGTGCTAGAGCATAATAGAATATTGCTTAGCAGATTACAAACAAGTTGACTTGTCCGCATTTTTGAGTAATTTTGAAAAGAATTAGTGCGGCATCACTTTTTGCCAAACTTGGTGATGTCTCTGATTTTACTAAAGAAATAAAGGAGAAGATAAATAAGATTGATGTTGATATGCAATCAAGTGCATCAAAGTTGTAGATTAACCCCTCCTCCAGCTCCTCTCATCACACCAAGGTGAAATATCTAGTAGACATGCAGATAGAACTTCTAAGAGAAGAAGCAAGGATAAGAGCAAACTTGATTGATATTTAGAACATGGTCTTGCCAATAATGGATACAATGCAGAAACATATTGCTCATTGCAAAATATTGGTCCAGGATCAGAACTTCTCAGTGGTTGATCACATGATCAAATTATCAGTAGAAGTTCAGATTGCCCTCTCCACCTGCCAAATTATGCAAGAGAATTGGGATAACTCATTCGCCCTCATTCCAAAGGTACATCAAGAATTTCTATCTCATTTTGGTGTAACTATATAAATAGTAGGTGTAGCCCTTTGGCATTACTATCAAAAGAGGGGAGAGATATCAGTATAAGCAAAAAGGGGGAAACACTATATATAAGAAGAGATATAAGTATAAGTGAAAGGGGAAGATAACACTCAATAGAGTCAACATGTATATGTGTATATATATGTACATAAGTATCTTTGTATATACATTATGTGTCATCGAGGAGATATATGTAATAATGTATATGCAACAACTTTACAAAGATCAATTTTGAAAAACCAAAATTCAGTGAGTCAGATTATGTACAAATGTTTTGGCTTATAAGTGTTTTGTCACTAATGCAAAAGGGGGAGATTGTTGGCATTAAGTTATTATTGTCATTAGTGACAACACTTATTTATATGAGCGTAGCTACCTAGCTCAGCACTTAGTTTCCTACACTCACCGAGCATTCTAGTGTTAACCAAGCTTCGAAGTGTTCAACTGTTTACACCGAGCAGAACAATGGCTACTAAGTGAATATAGACAATGTGAAGACCAACAGTGTCTACCGAACTTCACAGTGTCTACCGAGCAGTAAGTTTGTGTCATGGAAATTCAATGTAAACCGAGTGTTGGAAGAAGTAGTGTTTACCAAGTGAAGCAAGGTAAGCTCAGTGTGCAGTATCTACCAAGTGACACTACATCTACTGAGTCACCAGTGGTCACTGAGTTCAAAACTACATCGAGTGATCAGTATGGACCAAGCCTTCACTTCTACCAAGTGCATGATGATGCCGTGTAATGCAGTGGACGTCGAGTATTAGAAGGTCACTGAGTTAGTTCAGTGAACCTGAGTTATTTACTATTGGACCAATTTTGTAATGTGTAGTGTAGTTCACTTGTATTTTGGCCGACCTTGCAATTTTGTAAATTGGAAAGGTATATATGTAAGATGCATTGTAAGATATCATTATATTGAAGTACTATGAAGTATTTTTTGAGAAGTGCATGTAAAGGATTATCAACAATAGTTTACATTATGTAGCAAGGTCAATACAGAAGCAGAAAAGTCATATCTATCACATAAGGTGTTCAGTGCATAAAGGATCTTATCAACAATCAATTGTAAGTAGATCCACTACTTCATCCTAATAGGTGAATCAATTTCTAAATCCTTTAACAAGGTAGACTTAACAGTCTTTGTATAAATCTCTTAACTGAGTGCATACTTCATTGTATGTTTGTAAATCCTCTAACAAGGTGGACCTAGCAATCTCCTTTGTGCTCCTAATAGGGTAGATCACCAGAAGTGGTCAATATAAGCCTTAACAGGCCAACTTTGTGTTGCAGTAGTGAAGTTTTGTGGGTACCATCCCCACCCTAGTTTTACTTTCTATTTGGAAGGTTTCTGGGTTTCCAAAACATTGTGTTCTTGTGTGTGATGAATGTTTTATCATTTAGTACTAATGTATGTAGTAGTATAGATGGATTTGTGGTGAATTTAAAGAAAATTTTTGAAGTTATTGATTCACCCCTCCCCTCTCAGTAACTTATCTAGTCTTGAATATTTCCAACACACACACACACACACACACACACACACACACATACATATACATATACATATGTATATACATATACATATGTATATACATATACATATGTATATACATATACATATGTATATACATATACATATGTATATACATATACATATGTATATACATATATATATATATATGTATATACATATACATATGTATATACATATATATATATATATACACACACACACACACACACACACACACACACACACACACACACACACACACACACACACACACACAGATGTCTACCTCCAATTGTAAGTTCAATATGATTTACGAAATTGTCATTTTTTCTTTAGTAATTAAATGAATGGTATTTATTTTTTCCTAATAATATTTTTGCATGTCAATATCTAACATGTATATTTAATATATAATGTATGTTAGGAATGATTTGAGTCATTTACACAAGTGAGTAATCTTAACTTTGAGATATGCTTAAATCAAATCCTAGATGTGATAACTAGGTAATAGAACAATTATGAAACAAATAGATTACTTGATATTATGCTAGATATAAACATGGAAAGGTAGTAAATGCACAAGAACCTAAGATGACCATGCATAAAGTATGAGAATAAATCATGGTTGTTAGAGAGCCTACTAAACATGCATTGTTGCTTGCAACTTTATTACATATTATAACTAAGTTCTAGGGTTAGTTTTCATGCCTCTCATCCCACCTAATCTATATACACACATGTATAACATTAGGTCATGATGATTATAAGACCTAGTAATACTATATAGTCATATAATTCATAATCAAATAGACTTTGTTGTATGGGTTCCTTCTCATTCACTCATACAATCATCTATAAATGTTGAATGCTTTGTAGAATTTTCAAGTTCCAAATTTCCCTTGGCCTTACATCTTACCCCACATTCAAGTTTTTTTAATTTTTCTTAAATCTGTTGTTAAAGTTGTGTAGACTAAGATATGCCCACACCTTGTATAAATAGCAAAATGATAGAGACATTAAAAATATTTGTCTAGTATTTTTAATCAACTTTTCATTATGTAGATAAAACATTTGAAACAAATTAATATTAAAAAATATTTACATATTCCTATTTTATGCTATACTTTAACATTCTTATGATAAGAAACTTTCTATATTTGAAGGCATGTTATATATCTTAAACCATACAACCTTAGAATAATTAAGATTCTTTATACTTTTCCCTTAAATCACATGGCCATTGCACAATCTTATGTAAGAAAATTCAAAAAATAATAAAAATTTAGGCAATTTTTAATATGAAACTTAATTAGCTTTTAAAATCAACATAATATTGTAATAAATTTGATGTTACAATTAATTTTTAAAAATTGGTTTTATAATTCTTTTAAAACTTGCCCCTGTGAAGCCACTGATGAGGGACCTCATTTTGACGTGAAACCACAATATTAATGTGGACAGTCCAAACTTATGAGCATAATTGTATAATAGGTGTACATTATATGAAAACTAGCAAGGGTTTGAGACATGGACATCAACTTCAACAAATATTTTCTATTTCACAAGCACAATAGATCAATGAAAGCATAATTCCCACAATCATAATGGTCCAACAAGTGCAAAAATAATGTCACTATTTGACCATAACAATATGCCACTAAACTTTGAGTATTGGTAGAAGAAACAATGAGGAAATCATTTCCCCTCTCGTTGTTCAGTTGATTGGTGGCCCTAGTAAGAGAACAAGGCAAAGTACAAAGAAAATTGTCATTGTTTCTCTTGGTTCGACAATGGAGGACATCCTTCAAGGGACTATGGCTATTGGAAACAAAATAGCTAAGATGATCAAAGAGCTAGCTTAATTACTGGCTCTGATTGATAGTTTGGTTGTTGGTCCTAGTTTTCTGTGTGTTCATTTTTGTGCTTTTATCTTATTGTTATACTGTTAGGTTCCAAGTCCTTGTAAAACCTAGTTTTGAACTCTGATTGATTATGTTGTAGGTTCTAGGTCATTGTTAAACATAGGGTACTTTTATCATTTATTCCTTTTTTGTTGATGTAAGGGGTTTTGGGTCCCCTAAAAACCCACTTTTACCGTAATCTAAAACACTATGCCACTAACAACCTTATAGTTGATTTATTTTATAGCTATCACTTTATATTTATAATGTTATAACTTATGTTATTTAAACATATGTTTACAATTATCTCAATCTATTATTTTTGGAGAAAAAAATGAAATACTTCGAAGTCATGATTATATTTAATGATTTTTTTGGCTCACATGGGATTTTCATAATAATGACACTCCTTGTGTAACAAAAAAATGTAAGATATGGACAAAATAAGTGGTTGTTGAAACTTAAAATGACGTTGGAATTAAAAAATTGAAGGAATTGTTTCCCTATACCAACTCAAAAATCCTTGTCAAAAAAAGATTCCATTCAAATTTGAGTCAATAAGACAATTATTAATAAATAAACAAAAACATTACTTATCATTAAAGAATTAACCTACAACCCCCATAGGTCCCATAGGATTGCTAATAAACTTAAGTCGAGAATGAAGGAAAAGGCTTATAGGGAGAAGTTTATTGATGAGGACAATGATGTTTTTGAAAATGAGGAAAGTGCTACTAATAGCTCCACACATGTTTTCGATAGCCTTAATGAAGACATTGAGGACTCCCATTAAAAAATGGAAAACAAAAACACTATGACCTTCCCCATCCCAAACAAAGGTAAATAGGTTTTGGAGGATGTTGCTATGGGAAGTATGCACAATTTTTATAGTGTCAGCGGTAGATGTACAACCTATAAGGAGATGATTTCCAAGCTTAACACCAAGCTAGAGAATATGGTTGTGAGGTACACTATACTGATCACTTACACCCTTAGGGTGATGCACTCCTTTGCTACTACTCTCATCCTATTGTAGGAAATGAAAAACAAGGAGGGCTCTAATAGGGAGGCTACTATGGAGTTGTTTGCATTCATGGCTGAGGATTGGACCTAATTGATGTCGACAAACCCCAAGGAGCAAAATAATATTTTAATGTTCTTAAGTTTGTTTAAGTTAGTTTACTACAAGAGGATATCTGGTATCCTCATTTTTGCTTTGAATATTGGCCCTCCATGGTATAACACTCTATATTATTTTTCAAATGGTACTTTTTCATTAATAGCCATAATGACACAACACTCTCTACAAGGAAGATAAATAGTTGTTTATTTTTACTTTCAATGAATACTCTACTTACCTTAGAAACACTATGATAGTTATATGTTTTTAAGGGTTGATAATATGTCACCAATCTCTACGATTTAGAGTTGTTGTTGATGTGCTTGTAACTAATGGGTTGTTTTTCATGGGTCTATTGAATTTCAAAAAAATTAATTAAAAAATCATTATTCAACTATATAATTTTTTTTTTTTTCCTTCTTAAAGAACTATGAATTGAATTGATCATTATGCAAGACTTTTGACATTTTAAAGCATAATAATCACTTTTAGTCTCTAGCTCCAATTTTTCATTACTCTAATATATATATATATATATATACTTACTTAAGTCATAATTTTTCTATTTGTCAAACAATAAATTTAAAATATCTAACACTTATGACAAGTGGATTTTTTTACATTTCAATAGATCAACATTTTCAGATTTGATTGAATAAAAAGATTGCATCATATTTTCAATCACGCTATGTAATATATCCCCATGAAAAAGATAAAATATAAAATGAATGTAAGTATCTTCTCCATACAAAAATACTAAACACAGAAAAATCTCATATCAAATTTTTATGATTTATATAATTTATAAAAAAATAAAATAATTTCACATGACAAAAATGTTCAACAATAAACTTTCCAATGGAGTCTGCATTTTTTAAAATTTACCCTCCGAACATAAAATAACGAGTACTCCTGCCCTGATGAGTTTTTAAATAACATTACCTGCAACAGAAGATGCATTTACCAAATTATTACTCCATGAAAAGGCTTCCTACGACTCAACCCAAAACTAATTTGTTTGGTTAATGGGTTGGTCTCTGCACGATCTACTCCTCCTCCCGCGTGCACTCTACTCTATTTTATTTTGTGTTTGTTTTTGCTTTTTCAGTATAGCAAAATTACAAAAGAACCGACATTTCCTCCATCACTGTCACAGATGTTTTATTTACTTTGTAGCCATTCATTATGCAGAACATTCACCAAAATCTCTGCAGGGATCCGAAAAGAAAAATCCAAAGGAGTAATGCTACTTTTATTATTCAGCTCCCAAAAATCTCACACTCTTTGCTCACAAATTCATTTCGTCCAATAATCACAATGCACAACTTATTAAGATAATACTTTTTCATTAAATTACTAGTGGACAGATTCTATTTTGCAATTTTTAATGTCTTATTTAATGATTTCGCTGCGTTTGTGGGTGACTAAGAATTTGGTATCGGGACAATATAAAGTTGTACAGATAGAAAGGAATTTTTTTTGTATAAAAAAGCTTTGGTGAATTGTTCCACCTGTGGGCGGTGAGTTCGCTATCTTCTCCATACCAGCAGACATATAATTTACAAAAGGGCATCCCGAACATTTCAGTGCTTAAAAAATTTTGATTCTTCGAAAGGACTTATACTTTTAGGTTGGAATCTTCCATCTGTGGGCGGTGAATTTGCAACTTCATCCCACCAGACATGTAAATTGCAAACAGGGCATCCCGAGATTTTCAGTGCTCAATAAATTCTGATTATTTGAAAAGAGTCGTCCGATTATATAATGAATCTTGATGATTACGCTAAATCTGTCTCTGCTTTTGTGTATAAAACTCCGCTGGATTGTGTGAAAAGTTATTGTGTAGACATGGAGACGGGCGGTGCAGTGTTTGATGAGGAGAATCAAAGTTTTGTTTCAGAGGGTAGTAAAATACAGCTCAGGAGGATGAGTAGGAAAAATGGTAATATTTCCTGCACCACATTCAATATCCTTGCACCAATATACAAGCGCATCAATAGTGAGGTGAGATCTGATCTGGAATTATTTTCCGTATTTGTTCATGGACATGTTTCTTCGTTCTGGGTCATTTTTGTTTAATGTTTTAGAAATGGTTATGCATGTATTTTTTGTGAATCGGTTCGAGCGCTATCTCATTTGTCAAAATGGGTATTAATGTATTTTCTAGATCGATTTTATTTTCATATTTGTAAAATGGGCATGATTGAGCTTTCCTAATTTGAGGATGTATGGATATATGTACAATTAGGAATGTACTTGTTGTGGATGTGCTTAAGTTTTCGTATTTGGGAAATGGGTACTACTTTGCATTTTTTTTGCGGGGTTTCTCATGGAATTGCCATTAATATATATTTTTCCGGACCGCTTTTATTGGATTTATTAATTCCTAAAATTTCTCGGCGTTGTGTATGCGGCAGATGAATGCTTTTCTTATGCTCAGTTCACTTGGTCGCATAGCATCTCTGTATGTTGCCGATGCATGATATTTCGTTTTTGAGGGGAATAAAGTGCCGTTGCTTTGGTTTCTACCGAATATGCATATATGTAATTTTAGTTTCCATTTTTTGATGTCATTGAACTAAAGCTTTGATTGTCATTGACTTTAATAGAGCTGCCGGGAAAGCCAGTTCAGGGATTATTGGTGGAAACGCAATCAAGAGATACTTGACATGCTTCTCAAAAGAGAATCATCTCTCATTTGTTTGCAGGTAGGTGATCACAATAGCGCAGTTAGCTGTTACCAGTCACTAAAATTAGGGCATTTTGCGGCCACATGATATAGGGGCTTTTAATCTCCGGGCAATTCTAGGGTTTGGCTTCAGACTAAGATCGGGACATCTTGTTTGAAGCTGATTTTGTTCAACTTGTTAATGTTTTTGCCTCGTTTGTTGAGTATTAGGAGTTCTGGGTTGGAAATAAGGAGCTCGTTGATATGTATGAGAACGCCTTGAGGGATAAAGGTTATGAAATTTATGAACTTGGTCGTCCAAACCGCGGAGATGGTAATTCTTGTTTCATTTCTTGCTTCTTTGGTACGCCTAAATTTCTCTTGTTTCAAATCTTAGGTTTTTCTGGTGTTGGATATTTGTGTCATTAGCATTTTGATTCTGACATTTGTGTGTTGGTAGACAAACAAAAAGGTTGCAATGTTGCTGAAAACATGTCTATTCTATATTTTCTTTTCCCTGTTTATATTTAAGAGCTATATAGTTGATGGGCTAGTTGATCCTGTTTGGACATGATTTGCTGCACCTGCCTCTATAGGCAGGCATCTTCATAGTGGTTACTATGAAGGAGCACAAGCATTGTAGGAGTCGCAACTTCTCATCGAGTGTATTGGATTTTTCAGACCATGAACCGAGAACTCATAGTTTGGAAGCTAGACACAATTATAGCTTTATTTGTGGGGTTGTAGAAACTGGTAACTGTAGTAATTAGGTATAGTTTACAAACCGTGGGACAGATTCTCTACAAATCACAGGAAAGATTGCTGAAAAGGACATTGAGCAATGATGTGTTTTTTTGCTTTCTAAGTTTTAAATATAGGCTACTCCAATAATTTCAAAGAAGTTTCTGCATTCGGTATAATGAATCTCTGACCTAGTTGAATTTGTTAAGATGACACCAAAATAGTCCACCTCTGTACTTGTCTCTTAAGTGACTGTTGACTTGGAATTTGAAAAGTACAAGTTTGTAACTGGTTCTGTTTTTACTCCTGTTCAACTGAAGTTGCATGTCACCTTGGCTATGAATTTTGGTTGTCACTGCAGATAAGCTTGTTATCTTCACTTCATCATTGTTTTTTATTAATTATTTGTTTTATCACCTGAAATCTTGAACATGACAATAAACTTATGTGACTATTCCCAGTACAGCATGATTCAGATAGGTTGAATGCCATTTTGTAAGCTATAATGTTTTGAAACTAATAACTAATCGATGTGGTTTGCTAATTCTTCTCTCCGTTGTTGATTTCACAATCTCCTCTCTATAAAGGTATGTTCCTCTTTAGAGGTTTTTTGCATTATAAAACTGAAATATTTGATCTTTGGCAGGTCTTCTCACTGCAGTTAAAAAAGATAATTTCAGAGTAGTAGAGTATGAGGAATTGTTTTTGAATGACTATGGAGATCGCGTGGCCCAGCTATTGCATGTACAGTCTGTGATTCCATTTCGTCGAAGCCAAATTGGAAATATTCATCAAGAAACTCTTGTTGTCAACACACACTTAATGTTTCCTCATAGCTCAGATATTTGCCTAGTCCGTCTCCGCCAGGTCCTTTTTGTTTTCCTCTCCCTGGTTGTTTTTCTAGTCATTTGTAGATGTTAAATTTTCATCCCAAGAGCAGTTCTGATTTCCTTATCTACATTGTCTATTAGTGTTTCTTATTTTGGAGCTTCTCATATCTTTTACATTATCATATAATTCAAGAATCAAATTTCAGAAGACTTTTATGTTAACAGGTGTATAAGATCCTGGAGCACTTGGAATACTACAAGGTAGAGAAAGGGCTCCATCATGTCCCAATAATTCTATGTGGGTAAGACCTAGACCTTGTTTCCTTGTGTCTGAAGCTTTGAATTGTTGAAGATTTTGCCATTCTATATATTGTGCACTGTTCAGAGACTGGAATGGAAGCAAACGTGGACATGTGTACAAATTTCTACGCTCTCAAGGCTTTGTTTCATCCTATGATGCTGCTCATCATTACACAGACAACGACTCAGATGCTCATAAGGTCAGTATGCTATATATCTGTATGCCACTAAAGATTTTTCAGTGTTATTCCTCCTTTTGCAACAATTTGAGAAGAAACTTCCTGTGTAGTGACTTTGCATTGCCACTTAGTGACTCATCTGGGTTTATGCAGTGGGTTAGCCATCGCAATCATCGTGGCAATATCTGTGGGGTGGATTTCATTTGGCTTCTTAATCCTAGCAATTATCGCAAGTCTTTGAAGACCAGCTGGAATGAAGCTGTTTTTGGAATTGTAAAGGTTGTTGCTAGCTACCAGCATTGAAATTGAGTGCAATTTATGGTTGTTAAATGGTTATCTTGCTGCAGATGCAAACCATTTATTAAACAAAATCTAATAAAGTGGAAATAGGCATCATATTTACTAGTATCAATATTAATAGTACACTTGGAAAGAACGTTTTCCTTTGAACCTTTATATGGGACGAGAATTAGGCATTCTTTGAAAGCCACATATACACTTCCATAATGCCTATTGTAATTTGTTCTGATTGCAGTCTAAGTTGTGTGAGGCTGGTTTGAAAGATAGAGAGGCATTTTGCCGCTCCAAGTCTGAGAACAGTTCTGTTGATTATTTAACTTTCTCCGACTTCTCTGAAGCTCTGCGCCAGGCACGTTTGCTTCAATCTTTTTAAAATTAGTATCAATTTTTGGATGTCTAATCTTTGGAACTTGTCTTTTTGCTTGTTTATTTTAGTTCTCGCATGTCTAATTTTTGTGTTGTTATAATATCTGTTCCAAAAATATTCTCCAGCTTATCCGAGGTCTCAGTACTAAAGAAATTGAGGACTTGTGGCCAGCAATTGATACTGATAGGAATGGACTTGTTGATTATGAGGAATTTCAGGCAAGCACAAGCCATTGCTTTTCTTTTTCATTTAGAAATGCAAAGATGTCTTCTTTCACATGATATAGTTGAGAAGTTGATAGCACGTGTTTCTTAATTTGGGATTTTTTCATATTACAGAGAGTGTTAAATCCTACAGAGCAGTCTGCGGCCCCTGTATATATTAGACAATCTGCTGCTGAACTGTTAGTTGAAATTGACAGAAATCTGCAAGAATCAGCATTTGGTTTCGATGTTAAGAAAGCATTTCTATTTCCACCAGAGGTGGAGAGAGGAATTTGGCCTGATGATTATGTTCTATCTGATCATGCACCCTTAACTGTTGAGTTTGCTCCAGTGAGGTTACCAAGAACACAAGAGTCACTATGTTAATTCATTACCACTGATATGCTAACAACAATGCTAACTGTTGTATACAGAGCACAGCACATGAATGACCTGATCATAATAACTACAGTTGTCATGGATCTGAATATAAGGTTTTAGTGGGGTCATTCTAAGTGGCTTGACTTACTTTAATGTCTTGTACTACAGTTTACAAGATTATCAACGGAACTTGGCATTTGTTATGCAGCTAATGGAAAATGGAAATTGGAATTGGATGTCCAAGAAGTTGAAACTAATATTTTTGGAATGATGGGGTGAATTTTTTATATATTGAGAGGTAAGGTGTTTGGAGAATTGGAGGGATAAAATGGAATTCTACTATCTTGTTTTTTTCCCCTTATAGGGATAACTCTGTTCTTTCATTGGCATGATTACCTAATTGCACTTTATTAATTAAGTGTTTTAAGATAATTATTTTTATTATTTAGGTTGGACAGGATAAATGCATACATGTCATTTTAATTGGATCGGTTCTAATTATCCTCTCAGATTTCAAAGCTTATTGCAGAATTGAGACTCGTCCTTAGATGACTAGGATGATATGCAAGATTTTCACTCATGAATTATCTCTCATGGAGTGTTTGAGGTCTCACTGAGCATGCCAAGAGGCATTCTGTGCAGGATACTCAACATTATTGTCTTGGTCTTCAAGTGTTATGTCTTCAGGAAACTAATATTGCTTCTTCCATGCTTTCTACAACATCTTGAGTTATTTTGGCCAGTTGACTTGGTTTTGGTCTCCAATCATGAGGTTGGTCATGGAGGGCTTGTTACCTTTCTTGTGCCACAGTGGCATTCTTGTGTGATTGACCTCTGGTCAGTCATACTCAACTTGCCTGGATCCTTTGGTTAAACAATAATCATTCTTTGAGATAATTGTTTATGCTCTCAATGGTGCAATTGAGAGATCTTCTCTCTTGTCGTGGATTGTGGATTCAGGCACAACCCCTTGTGTTTTGTGCTGCGATTTTAATTTGGTTGAGATGGCATTTGATAAAGAGGAGCCTTTGTCTTTTTGTTAGATAGTTGGCAAGCGAGAGGTGTGGTTATACACGTGTAATAAATTGGGTATTTATGACCCTAATACATTCTTCTGCCACCCTTAAGTATGACATATGTACAGTAATTCTAGGCACAAAATAATAGTCCTTCAATGGCCTAATTGTGTCATGACAAAGACAATCTTTTTTCTCTTTTGCCTCCTACCAAAATCTTTTGGTCGTTCCTCTTTTTGAGGTCACCTTGCCAGACTACATTCCCATTAATTAAAATATTGATTGGCAAGTGGGTTCAAAATGACCACCTAGAACCCCTTTTTTCTTTTTAGTACTTCTATGCTAAGTCACTAGACACACTAGCCCAAATAGGTTGTTGACCCACTCAACAATCTAGGTGGAAAGTTTGGTGAATCTATGCTATCTTATACTTTTCTCGCTTCCTTAGAGTCTATGTTTAGTAGTTGGGCATTTTTGTTGGCAATCCTATGAGGCTACCACCTTAGATCTTCATTATGCTACATAGACACTGTACAAACCCATTCTTTCCTAGTTTGCAAGTCCACATGGCTAGCCTTGTTTAACAAAAGCATGTTGTTAACAACCATGTGGTTAGAGGGGTTCAAATCAAGGCTAGAATGCAATGGTTGAAGGTAGGTGACTAAGCCTCTTAAGGAAATTTTCTTGGCCCTTCAACATTGTCTTTCTTGATTAGGTTTTAAAAAAATAAGGCAAACCACATAGTGCTCTCCAAGCTACTTGGCATTCTTCAAACTTTTGTTCGCCATTACGAAAAGGTTTTTGAATATTCTTATGTTTCTCCAAAGCAAGATAGAGCTCTTCAAGAGTGCCTTCACTTTGTTATGTGTAGGTTTTTTGAGGTTCAACATTCATTTTGCAAGCAATTACTCTCCATTGTCGATTTGAAAGAGGTTATTTGCTTTATGGTTGATGACGAAGCTTTAGGATGTGATGGCTTCCCATGCAAATTCTACAAAGCTCTTTGTTCTTGCATGAACTTTGACCTTTGTGAGGTCTATCTCAAGAAACATTTCATGACCACTCCTTAGGTAAATTGATCAACAAAAGAAACATCAAATTTATACTTAAGTCGAAAGACCCTAAGGACATTTGGAAATGATATCTAATTAAACTATTAAATATTACATACAAGATTATTGCAAAGGCTTTAAGTTTGAAGATTTCCAAATGCTTACCCAAATTATTCGCCCTGAGTGCTCTAGCTCTATTAAAGCCACATTCATCCTAGATAATGTCATTATCATTTTGGAGAGTATGGAATGAGCTCAATGCTCTAAACAACAAATCCTCTTTGAAGAAATCAACTTTGCCAAGGACTAAAATTGCATTAAATGGCCCTTTATTATGTTGATGCTTGGTGCTCTATGACAATATATTAACCTTCACTTTTTGGTGATTACTCTACTTGCATTACTAATTATGAATGATAGTCTCAGGGCTTTGGGATTCACCATTACATTTGGTAGGGGTGTTCCCTTTCTCTGTCTTTGTATGTTCTTGTGTTGAAGGGCTTGACTATTTGTTGGATAAATCTACCATTTCTAGACGTTTAAAGGAATTGCTCTACCTAAGTCATCTAGCTAGTTGGCTAATGGCCATTTTGTGGTTGACTCTTTTCTCATGCTTATTGAAGAGGAGAAAAATATCAAAGATGCCCTATGTCTTACCTTTTATTTGGCTTCTAGGTTTAGCTATCCAATGACGTAAAACTCAATTTTATCGTCAATTCCATTATTCTTGCACCTTCTTGGTTCCTCGACTATAGCTAGAAATGGATTGGTCATTGGGAAATCTTTTAATTTTTGGGTATTCCCATTGTTTTTAGGCCTTTGGGTTAACCTTTCGAATGTAGTCCTTGTTAGAATTGAGAAGAAGCTTTCATATTGGATCAATTAGCTACTTTTGTTGCTTAATAAATTCTAGGTTTGTTCTAAAATTATCGTGACTACTTGTGTATTATGTTTTTGGTTAGGCCCCTTCTAAAGCTTCGTATTGGAAGATGGAGAAATTCCTTTGTGATTCTTTATTGGCCTTTTCAAAAACCACAAGAACTTTCATTGTGTTGCCTGAGGTTTTTTGTTCTCTCACAAGACACAAGGAACCTTGGGCTTCTTTTTGTTAGAAAGTAAAGTCCAACAAGATAACTTAAAGGAGTGAGGTGAGGGGAATCGATTATCCAATTAGAACAATTTTTATTTACCTTATTAAATCTAAAACATGTTATTAAAAATGTAATAACCACAAGAAGATAACCATACACAATAATCCCAAATTTGTTAACTAGGGAAACCCTTGATTAGAGGGTAAACCTCGGTGGGGATGGTACCCACTAAATGATGTACTAATATATAAATTCATTGCGAGAGGATGGAACCTTTTAGGAGTCAATGAAATGCATTCAGTACATATCAGCCCCTATTAGGAGACTTTGAATCTCTGTGAGGAGATTTCCAATCCTGTTAGCAGTTGTGGAAGGTAGAAGGACCCATTGTCCAAATAGGTTCAAGGGCAAGACCACTGTATTCACTGTCTAAGTGACCTTAGTATTTTTCCTGCCTGAACAATACCAAATGATCAGCTTTCCACTAGTACTCTCTGCCAAATATAATCACTTAGCTCTTTCATTGTGCCTCTGTTGTACCAAACACTTCTTAGATCTCACTACCAAATCTACAAACTTGCATCACACAAATCTCTTATATTGCTTAGTCGCATGTAAATCACACTTATAATTCACTTACTTCAATTCCACTCTTAAATACAAGGAAAACAACTTTCCTTTATAGCAAGTCAAATTAATTTATTGAGTCGGTCTTGAGGCTTTCTCAATTTACAATTACAGTAGGACCTCATTAAGATTAAAAAAATACATGTTAGATTACATCTTTTTATGATTAAATAACATTGTTGACTCACATTCTTCACATGTCTTCACACGTACAACCTCAGACTTCTTGCGCTCAATCACATCATCATCGTGATGTCTTCAACCTCTTTATAACTGTGCTTAATCATATTCTATCCCTATTAGGAGATATAATCCAATTATCATAAATCTCTTCCTAGGAACTTTGTCTGTATACTCTCTTCAGTAAATCTTGAATAACTATCACTAGTCTTCAACTTTCTACATGCACTCATAGCCACGTCATTAGGACAATGTGTAGAACATATCCTCAACCGTGTTTGACTTCATCTTCAATCCTTGAACCTCATGATCTCAAACTTTGTCTATTGTTCTTTTAGTTTTCACAAAATAACTAGTATGTTGAAATCAATGACAAATGCTACCATGAATGCAATGTTTAGTCATTCTAACAATCTCCCAAATGCTCCTGCAATGCTAGGACAATCCCCCATAGGAATATCATCAACATTCATGGTAACAATCTTCCCCTTTGACATTGATGGCAACATGGATGAAAAACATAAGTTCCAAGAATACTAAACATATAACTATATTGTTTGCAGTTTTTCTTTTCAAATCCTTGTCATTAGTCAAATCTGAATCTCAGGAATAACTCTCCCCATTGATATACTTCCCCCATTGACATCAATACGCTCTCCATTGAATGTTTTTCATGTACAACTCTCCCCCATTGACATTAATGAGAAAGGTGTCATTATGCCAATTCTATTGCAAAAATATCTTTATCAAGCTCAAGTGGCCAAAGACATTGTTAAATGCTAGCCACCAAGAGTCCTTTAAGACTCAACTCAAATACATATACTCTCCAATAGAGGAAGCTTGCAGTATCTAGTCTAGACAAATAATAATGCTCTGTACCACTAGATTGATGCAATCTTTGGATCATCTACTCAGAAGTAGGTGGGGGCATAACCCCAAGCATACCTCTCAAACACTAAAATGTATCCTTCACCAAAAGCTTTCTAAATATGTTTGCTATTTGATCTTTTGTACTGATATACTCTAGCCTGATCTATTTTTCTACAACTTTCTCCCTCAAAACATGGTACTTAATAGATATGTGCTTTTTCTTAGAAAGTAACACATGATTCTTAGATATACTCGCTGTACTTGTGTTATCACAACGTATGATAACAGGTTCTGTAAACTCAACTCCAATATCCTTCAACATTTGCTTCATCCACATAATCAGATTGCAATTAGTCCCTGCTGCTACAAACTTTGCTTCTGTCTTGTTCTATGAAATGCAATCTTATTTCTTGCTTAGCTAAGAAACCAATCTTCCTCCTAAGAAAAATGCTCCACCACTTGTCCTTTTTTATGTCATCCATATTGCCTACCCAATCCATATAAGTATATGCACATAAGTTAAATTCATTTGGTTTGTCATACCATAACCCAAAATCAGGTGTACCCTTCAAATGTTTGAAAAATTCTCTTTACTGCTGCATAATGTGTTTCTTTAGGATTAACTTGAAAATTTGCAACAATGCCAACTGCATTAGTTATATCTCATCTTGTATGAGTCAAATATTGCAATCCTCCAATCATGGATCTGTACTTCTTATGCTCAACAATAGTTGTCTCATCTTTGCTTGATAACTTATGAATAGTTACCATAGGTGGGTATATGTAGGATCATGGTGTGCCAAAAGGTGGGGATGTAAAAAAAGTGGAGTTTGAAAATGTCTGAAAGTGTTTCAAAATCCGCTTTGACTTTTTTCCACCCATCTTGGTACCAAGGCTAAAAAGTTAAGACCAAGCCTTTTCGGGTATCCGATCGGTAATTGGGTATCAGATATGAAATTAGACACCTGGTACCTATAGCATAGATTAAAAAAAAACCGAGAGCCTTTTCACATTTGTGTTTGTTTTGGTTTGAGTGTGGAGGCGAATTCGAGTATTGGATTTCGAAGCAAGTATTAGATAAGGTTTTTTTTGTTTTTGTTTTTTTAATGTTTTGAATGAATATTATTATAAATTAGTTATTTTAAATTGGCTTTGTTAAAAATTAGGTTTTTTAAAATAGAAATTGTTGAAATTTAGGATGTTTTTAATAGAAATTATGTTTTGCAAATAAACAGGTATGGTTGACTCAAATGATGATATTGAGGCAGGAAACAATGTTCCTCGTAACCCTCCACCAAACAATCCAATACCCCCTCAAAACCATCCACCAAATAATCCCCTACTCCCTCAAAATCCTCCTCAAATTGAAGATTTGATATTTGAAAATCTCATCGAACTGAGGGTTTTGCGACCACATATAACACTATACTTGCATTGGCTCCCATGTTATCCACATTAAACACCATAGTGGATAATATTGAAACACTTACCAATGAACAAAATGATGCTCTTCGCTAGTGTGACCAAATGCATGCCATGTTTGATGATGGGTTGGACTATGATGAGGCTGCGACCCTAAATATAATTAAAGATGATATAGTTAGCCTTTTTGTGGACCAAAAAACTGGTAAACAAGTAGAACACACAAAGCCCAAACTATCAATTAAATGGTGTGCAAATGAGGCTATGCGTGCAAACTTTTGGGATCATTGGTGGATGGTTTTTGACATCCCTCCACATAGCAATTTAGAGATGCCATTTTATTTCATTAGAAAATTGTATGCCGAATTTGTGTTGGACCTCAAGGTGAATTATTGGAGCATGAGGCCAACATAGGTGTAGGAGGAGGAGCTCCTCAAGATAGACCCTTTGCCCAACGGAAGAAAGCTGGCACTTTTGTCCCCCCTACTGATGTCTCCCCCCTCCTCCAGTGCAACATTCTAATATCATTGCAGAGGCTAGCTCTTAGACTATTAGAGCGATCCATAGATTGAGTAGCCTATTGATATCCCAAGCTAGGTCAGTGTTGCCTCCCTGTGTTGATGATGTTGGTGTGAGTTCATCATCGACGAGCTCATCACATGTTTGTGTTCCTCATACTTGCATAACATGTAAGAATATTTGTTTGGGTCCCATAGGTGATCTGTTTGAGTATCAGTTTGTATTTGAGGAGGATACACTAGATGCACGTACATAGGCTACACACCCTAATGTGAGAGAGTAGGGGCATGCAAAGGCATGAAATCCTTCTGTGTTGGTACGTGTATACATTTTTTTGTTATGACATATGTGATTTAAAGTTAATCTTTATAATATAGTAATTTTAATTTTTAACCCATACTGACTTATACATGTATGCGATCTTCATTCATGTTTAGTTGATGACTGAGGAGGAGCTCAGACAACTTGATAATATCATGCTCTCGACTATTTCATTTGGCCTTGAGACATCTATAGTATATTATGTTGTGTTCTCATTGTTTGTTCTATTTGATACTAGAGCATATATGGTTTCTAATCTTTCTTTTCTCTTGTAGGTATCACTTGGGGGGGGGGGAGGCAGAGTGCGGGAGATGAGGCACAACCCATTGACAAGGGAAAGTGATTAGGTGCTTTTAAAGTGATTAAATATCGAAGCATTCTTGTAAAATGTTTGTGGTAATAAAATTTAATTACATTTTTTATTGTATAGGGCGTGGCTATTGATGATGAGTCTAGACCAATTCCATATCACAGACGCTCTAGCATTTCCATTCGTAGTGAGAGCCCCATTGTATGTATAAGTATCATTTAGTTTTTATTTTTCTTATTTTCATAAATAAATTCAAAATTGATTTCTGTGATATTAACTAGTATTTTGTATCTCGTAGAAAACACCTAGTGTACAGGACGTTGGACACCAAAGTTTTGTATCTTTGCTGACATAGCCATTATATCCAGAGGAGGAGTCGACATAGGTAAGTT
The DNA here is from genome assembly GCA_028749045.1 of Cupressus sempervirens. Taxonomy (NCBI): domain Eukaryota; kingdom Viridiplantae; phylum Streptophyta; class Pinopsida; order Cupressales; family Cupressaceae; genus Cupressus; species Cupressus sempervirens. The sequence goes on along the minus strand of CM053793.1, from coordinate 283,424,419 downwards.
GTAGTTTTAATTCTTGATTATATGTTATAAATTTAGCTTGCTATGAATTATAATGTTATAGTTTAATTTGTAAATTTATTTGACAAACATACTTGAACATACACAGGCCACAATCAACGAGGTTCAAGCATTGTCGAGGACATATGAGAGGACACCTGACTGGCGCAAGAGGTCAACGAGAGAGGTATTTATGATGAAAGTTTAATTCTATAAATCTTCATTAAAAAAATGATCATTATGCATTTGAGTAATTCGATGTTAGATACATAGAATCATATAAATTTAGTAGTCTAACTTTGGGTTTTCCTATTTTCTTTATGTAGGAGGCATCTGATCCACCTAGTGTAGTGAAGATGCTACATTTTGATCATCCACTAACAACATATGATAGTATAGTTGTCTTAGGATGCATCATGAGACATTTTGAGATGGCATATGCCACATTGTATATAGAAACATTGATATTATACACATTCCAATATCATGATCAACCACAATTTGTATATGGATCTTTGTATATATGTATATATATTTGCCTGATTTGTCTATGGATACATGAACTTTGATATGTGTGTGTGTGTGTGCAATTTGTCTATGGATACATGTATTTTGATATATATTTTTGTCATTTATGTGCACAATGATATACATATTAATTTAGTATAATATTGTTCAATTTATCATGGATCATGTGTATTGTTCATGTTTATGGAATATCATTCATTTTGATCATGTGTGTGAATAACATTTTAACAACCTTTATTATCAAATTTTGATGCAATGTTTAATTTGAAATGCTATCATATATGTTTAATTTGAAATAATCTCTACAATCCCTTAAGATGTCACTATGGTTCACCTGCCCAAATCCACTTAGAGCACCTTGGAAATGAGATAGGTTATTATAGGACTCGACATGACCATCCTGTAGCATTCAATGTTTCATTGATAGCCCTCACGAGCTCTGTGTTATGACCCTTGGAAGATCGACCTTGAAATGCACTTGGAGCACCTTGGAGACTCTTTAGTATGGGGTGGCCGCGAATGATGGAGGCTTCCATGGGTGGAACAAGGGTGTCACTAGGGTTCATCCACCCTTCTGGAGCTAATGGCATTGATGATTCAATGCCAAGATCAACGGTTTCAAAGTTACACTATGATGCACCTTTGAACTGAGGCACACTGCAAGTTTTGGCATCGAGCGAGATAGCTATGCCGAATCCAAATGGAATTTGATTGCTTGAAAATGAGATAGGTTATTTTAGTCCTTGGCATGATTGTCCGATAGAATTAGACATTTCATCAATAGCCCTCATGAGCTCCAAGTTACGACCCTCAGAAGATCAACCTCAATATGCACTTAGAGTACCTTGGAGACTCAATATGGAGTGGCCGCGAACGATGAATGCTCTCTGTGGCCAAAACAAGGGTATCATTAGGGTTCACCTACCCATCTAGAGCTAATGGTGTTGACAATTCAATTCCAAGATCAACAGTTTCAAAGTTACATTATGATGCACCTATGAACTAAGGCACACTGCAAGTTTTGGCATCGTGTGAGATCGCTGTGTTGAATCCAAATGGAATGTGATCTCTCAAAAATGAGATAGGTTACTTTATTTCTCATTATGACCATCCTGTAGCATTTAATGTTTCATCGATAGCCCTCACGAGCTCCAAGTTACGACCCTCAGAAGATCAACCTCGAAACACACTTAGAGCACCTTGGGGACTCCTTGGTATGAGGTGGCTGTGAATGGTGGAGGCTCTCCACAATAGAAAAAGGGTGTCACTAGGGTTCACCCACCCATCTGGAGCTAATGGCACTGATGATTCAATTCCAAGATTAGTAATTTCAGAGTTACGCTATGGTGCACCTATGAATTGAGGCATATTGCGAGTTTTGGCATTGAGCGAGATCGTTGTGTTGAATTCAAATAGAATGTGATCTCTTGAAAATGAGATAGGTTATTTTATTCCTCAAGATGACCATCCTGTAGCATTTGACATTTCATCGATAGCCCTCACATGCTCCAAGTTAAAACCTTTGGAAGATCGACCTTGAAATGCACTTAGAGCACCTTAGGGACTCCTTTGTATGGGGTGGCCGCAAATGATGGAGGCTCTCCATGGCTAGAACAAGGGTGTCACTAGGGTTTATCTGCCCATCTGAAGCTAATAGCATTGACGATTTGATGCCAAGATTAGTGGTTTTAAAGTTATGCTGTGATGTACCTGTGAATTGGGGCATACTGCGAGTTTTGGCATCGATCAAGATCACTGTGCCAAATCCAAACGAAATGTGATCTCTCAAAAATGAGATAGATTATTTTAGTCCTTTGCATGATCGTCCTATAGCATTTGACATTTCATTGATAGCCCTTACGAGCTCCGAGTTATGATCCTCAGAAGATAGACCTTAAAACACACTTAAAGCACCTTGGGGACTCCTCGATATGGGGTGGCTATGAGCAATGGAGGCTCTCCATGGTGGGAAAAAGGGTGCCACTAGGGTTCACCTACCCATCCAAAGCTAATGGTGCTGATGATTTAATTCCAAGATCAACGATTTCAAAGTTACATTGTGATGCACCTATGAATTGAGGCACATTGCGAGTTTTGGCATCGAGCGAGATCACCATGTCGAATCCAAATAGAATGTGATCTCTCAAAAAAGAGATAGCTTATTTTATTCCTTGGCATGACCATCCTGTAGCATTTGAAATTTCATCGATATCCCTCACAAGCTCTGAGTTATGACCCTTAGAAGATCAACCTCGAAACACACTTAGAGCACCTTGGGGACTCCTTGGTATAGGGTGGCCACAAATGATGGAGGCTCTCTGTGGCTGGAACAAGGGTGCCACTAGGGTTCATTTTCCCACCTGGAGCTAATGGAATTAACAATTCAATGCCAGGATTAGTGGTTTCAAAGTTATGCTACGATGCACCTATGAACTGAGGCACAGTGTGAGTTTTAGCATCGAGCGAGATCATTGTACCAAATCTCAATGGAATGTGATCTCTCAAAAATGAGATAGGTTATTTTAGTCTTCAGCATGACCATCTTATAGAATTCAATGTTTCATTGATAGCCCTCATGAGCTCTGAGTTATGACCCTCGAAAGATTGACCTCGAAAAACACTTAGAGCACCTTGGGGACTCCTCGGTATGGGGTGGCCGCGAACGATGGAGGCTATCCACAGCCAAAAAAATGGTGTCACTAGGGTTCATCCACCCATCTAGAGCTAATGGAATTGATGATTCAATGCCAAGATCAATAGTTTCAAAGTTATGCTACGATGCACCTGTAAACTGAGGTACACTAAGTTTTGGCATTAGGCGAGATCGCTATGCCTAATCCAAATGAAATGTGATCTCTTGAAAATGAGATAGGTTATTTTAGTCCTTAATATGACCATCCTATAGCATTCAATGTTTCATTGATAGCCCTCACGAGCTCCGAGTTACGACCCTCAGAAGATTGACCTCCAAATGCACTTAGAGAACTGTGGGGACTCCTCGGTATGGGGTGCTTGCAAATGATGGAGACTCTCCAAAATAGGAAAAAGGATGTCACTAGGGTTCATATACCTATCCAGAGTTAATGGTGCTAACAATTTGATTCCAAGATCAACAGTTTCAAAGTTACACTATGATGCACCTGTGAACTAAGGCACACTGCGAGTTTTGGCATTGAGTGAGATAGTTGTGCCAAATCGAAATAGAATATGATCTCTCAAAAATGATATACATTATTTTATTCCTTGGCATAACCGTCCTGTAGCATTTGACATTTCATCAATAGCCCTCACGAGCTCTAAGTTACGACCCTCGAAAGATCAACCTCAAAATGTACTTAGAGCACCTTGGGGACTCCTCGGTACGAGGTGGCCGCGAATGTTGTAGACTCTCTGTAGCTAAAAAAAGTATGCCACTAGGGTTAATATTAAGTAAAAACATTATTATTTTTACCTCTCAAGTTTTTGGCATTGGGCACAATGCAAGTTTGGTGTTAGTATGTATTAAAATCATCATTTTTTAGGTCTCTCCACATAAATTGCATTAAGTAAAATCATCTTTATTTCTTACATTAAATAAAAAAGTTTACATTTACAATATCTCAATTGTTTCATCATTATTACATCAAAACACAACTATCAAAAATTGTAGTGTCAAAAATAGAATAAATTTTTCTTCATTTTGCTCCTTATTTAATTTTTTATCTTTATGCATGGCTACTCTTCATGATGTACCTACATTTCAATATCATAAAAAAATTAGCAACTTATTGTATTAGACAAGATAATCATCGGTTCACTGAATCATTATGAACAAAATAACATAAGAAGTAAATATACCTAGTCAAGTGTTCTAGTAGGGTCCTCTCTCTATTTTAGGGTCTCCAATAGGGCTTCTTGATCAACATTAGTAGTAGTAAAAAGTTCTTTTACAGTTGGTCTTCCTTGATGCTTCATCAATTTCACATTTGTTGCTATAACAAGATGCAAATATATGAGAATTGTTTTGTGCTTTTGATAGTCTTTGAATGTAGGAATTCCGTTCCTTCTAAGCATGTATGTCTGCAACCATCTTCTAGCAACAACCATTGAACCAGTAGGATATGTGAATCCATCATCATCTATGATCGGTTGTGTAAGATTTTGTTTACCTCTTACACAACGTGCTAACCAATAATCTGATTTCTCATCATTCCCTTATGGTGCAACCAATGTAAAGACATGTCCTGGTTGAAGAAGATTTGATAGATGGTTATGCTCAAGTGAACTTTCCATGTTATTATTTTTCATAGAGGGTATGATAGACAATGGAGTAAGATAATGTGGACCATGTGTCCATCCACTCACTCAACTCACAATGATCCCAATCACACTAAAAATAGCTAGGACAAAAGCAAGCTAGCTATCATGTCCAAATGGTCCATGTACTAGAATCAAAGCTCTGGAATGAATGCATTTTTGATGAGCCTCTCACTATAGCACAATCTGATCTATCACCTATGGACCCTTCATCAACCAACCAAAAGAACTTGCATACTACTGAATCAATAGTCCCCCTCTATGATAATGCTAAACTACACCAATCAACAATGCTACGAGCATCAAGAACCTCTACTCATGAAATCTTCAATTGCTCCTTAATTAGAGCTCTCTTTGCACATGCCCCTACTCCATCATGTTTCTCTTTCCCATGGCCGGACTCAAAAAAAATCCAAATATGAGGCACCCCCCTCTCTACATGCATCCTACACAACCAATAAAACATGTGAGGATTCTTAAATTGACCTGTGCAATTATCTAACCAAATGATATGTCTATCCATAGCAATGTCATGCTCTTGTAAGAAATCAAAATAATTCTTGAAAAAATGTTGCACAAATTCGTGAGAGTGAGATCTATCATTACTCATATAAAAATGGTACTCTGTAATAATCTTCCGATTATCTTCCACACTATCAAGAGCATGTCTATATGTTATGTGGACAAAAATAACAATCTAAATGGAGTTGTAATACTAAGATTGTGTCTCATTTTGAAGTTGTAATGTGTAGTTCTCAGCAAAGTCAACAACTGATATAATAGTGCCAATGAGAAAAGTCTCCTTGCACATTCTAAATTGTTGATCCAACCACTGAGACCTACGACTATGTCTTGCATACTTGTAGAAAAGATTTGTCTTGAAATCTGAAATAAAACTAGCCACACTAATTTCTTTTGCAACCAATTCACATCTAGAGCCCTCACCCCCACTCTTCAATGTGTATTTCACCATTTCATATACCATATTTTTTCTATTATCTTCCTAAGATATTGTTTGCATTCCTTATGGAAACATGTGTCAAATTTGGATAAGCCACCTCATTCTGAAGACTTCTCATTTAAGCAAGTATTTCTATAAAAAAAAAACCATCAACTCTACAACATAAAAATTGATCTAGCAAGTCTCTTGATGATTTTGAAAGTCCACTAGCACCACAATTCTCCAACATTTCTTGATTATGCAAAGTAGAACAGATGGAGCGTAATAGTTCATGGTGCATAGAAAACTTTACATGATATTTGCAACAACATGTATTTTGAATTTTATGTGGCACACAATAAAATGACTTCAAAGATTCAAAAGCCCTTTGTGATATATGCAATTTTGGATGATTCTCTCTAAATTATTTGAACAACATAGTTTGGCTTACCTCCAAATAATGTTTAGGATGTGGCATGCGGTCTCTAATGCCAATTCTCAACTTTAACATGTCTTTAGCATTGGGTGATACTCTTGAGCTAGAGTGTCAAAACTATGTAATTTTTTCCTTCACATCATTGTATAGCTTTTTATCAAAGCGTGGAAGTCTCCCACCAAAAACCCATGTTTCATTTTGAAGAAGATCATCAATTCTCTTCTCTAATAAGTGCTCTTCTCAAAATAGTACGATTTAGGTTCAAGTCAATACAAGTTTGTCTCATATATCTACCCTTTCTCAAATGATGACTTACCAAAGAGGTTGTAATAACCCTTCAAGCATCTCTCTTATCCTTCTCCCTATTTTTTTTCTAATGCTATTTGAGAGCACTGAAAAGATTCTTCACAATAATGATATTTCTTTCCAATTTTTTATTGATATGAATCTTCAATTTGGAAAGCACAGGTCTCATCTTTTGCATCTTTAATAAGTGTATAAAAATTTGACATCTTTTATTGCTCCACCACTGCCTTATTGTTAAAAAACATCTTTTATAGTCTTGAAGCCTATAACCAAATGGTTCTTTGTGATTTTTTCCCTACCAAATTGGTAATAATCATTTCATCAATTTCAAGTATCCATTTTGGTGTTCTAGAACCTTCATGTTGATTATAATTAGGAGATTTGTAACGTTCCTGTGCATTGTCATTTTTCACATAGTCAATCATGCAATTTTTATTATGAACCAACAAATTTTCATTCTCTAAATTTTCAATCCTGACATTATCATTATCAATTGGTATATTTTCATTCCCCAATTGTACATATTCATTGTTTGACTTTATGATTTCACCTTCGATCAATACATCGTCAACTTGACTCACATTTAACATACCTTGTCTCTTCCTTTGATGATTTACCTTGTCCCTTTCCCTATATGCTACAATGCTTTCATTTGATACCTTCCTTTTGTGTTTATTCTTTCGATGACTACTGCTTCCCATTTAGAAAACAATATCGAACAACTAATCATACATTATAGAACCTTTCTCAATCGTATGGGCCCCAAGAAATTATTTTTTCTCCAAATCCATGAAAATGGCCCCCAAAAAGCATGATTGTTAGGTCTGCAGTGACAAAGAATATTTTGAAAAAAATATACCAGTATTTCAGATACCCGATCCCATATTGGGTACTTGAAATGGATGCCCAAATTTTGGAGGGAAATCAGAATTTGGAAAGTGTGGGCAATGTGAACAAATTTGTAGAAATGTTATTATTGTTATGATAATAATTATTAATATTATTAATATTATTATGATTTTAACTATTATTATTTATATTATTATTCATATTATTATAATATTTAAAAGGATGTTATATATGATTATTATATTATATTATTATATTTTACTATTATTATTAAATATAATATAGTAATATATATTTTTATTGTTATTATTATTATTATGACCTATATAAATATAATATATTGATATATATGATTATTAATATTATATTTATTAGGATATTATATGATTATTATATTATATATGACTATTACTATTATATATGATTATTATATTATTATGATTTTTACTATTATTATTAAATATAATACAATAATATATATTATTATTTTTATTATTATTATGACCTATAAATATAATATATTAATATATATGATTATTATTATATTTAATAGGATATTATTATATTTGGTTGGTTTAAATGCATTGAAAGGCGTCATAGGTCCCCTTTCAACACATTTCATGACAACATATTCCCTTTGGTTGGTTCAAATGCATCGAAACAAGTTAGAGGTTAATCTATGACCCCTTTTGACACATTTTGTGATAACACATGTGCCTCGAGGCCCTACTACCCCTAGGGACCCATTTGGTTAGTTCAAATGTGTCAAAAGGGGTTAGAGGTTAACCTATGACCCTTTTCAATGCATTTCATGATAACACATATGCCTAGGGGCCCTAGGACCCCTAGGGACCCATTTGGTTGGTTCGAATACGTCAAAAGGGGTAAGAGGCTAACCTATGACCCCTTTTGATGCATTTCATGACAACATATGTGCCTAGGGGCCTTAGGACCCCTAGGGAACCATTTGGTTAGTTTGAATACATCAAAAGGGGTCATAGGTTAACTTATGACCCCTTTTGACACATTTTATGAAAACATATGTCCCTAGGAGCCCTAAGACCCCTAAGGACCTGGTCCATTTGGTTGGTTTGAATGCATCAAAAGGGCTCATAGGTCATATGTCCCTAAGAGCCCTAGGACCCCTAAAGACTGATTTGGTTGGTTCAAATGAGTTGAAAGGGGTTATAGGTTAACCTATGACCCCTTTCGATGTATTTCATGACAACATATGTCCTTAGGGGCCCTAGGACCCCTAGGGACCAATTTGGTTGGTTTGAATGTGTCGAAAGGGGTCATAGGTTAACCTATGACCCCTTTTGACATATTTCATGACAACATATGTCCCTAGGGGCCTTAGGGCCCCTAGGGACCCATTTGGTTGGTTTGAATGCAATGAAAGGGGTCATAGGTTAACCTATGACCCCTTTCGATGCATTTTGTGACAACATATGTCCCTAAGGGCCCTAAGACTCCTAGGGACCTATTTGGTTGGTTCAAATGCGTTGAAAGAGGTCATAGGTTAACCTATGATATCTTTTGACCCATTTTATGACAACATATATGACTAGGGGCCCTAGGACCCCTAGGGACCCATTTGGTTGGTTCGAATGCATCAGAAGAGGTCAAAGGTTAACCTATGACCCCTTTCGATGTATTTCATGACAACATATGTGCTTAGGGGCCCTAGGACCCCTAGACACCCATTTGGTTGGTTCAAATGCATCAAAAGGGGTTAGAGGTTACCCTATGACCCCTTTCGATGCATTTCATGACAATATATTTGCCTAGGGGCCCTAGGACCCCTAGTGACCCATTTGGTTGGTTTGAATGTGTCAAAACGGGTTATAGGTTAACCTATGACCCCTTTCGACACATTTTGTGACAACATATGTCCCTAGGGGCCCTAGGACCCCTAAGGACCATTTGGTTGGTTTGAATGCATCGAAAGGACCTATGACCCCTTTTGATGCATATGTTGGGGCCTTATGACCCCCAGGGACCCATTTGGTTGGTTCGAATGCTTTGAAAGGAGTCATAGGTTAACCTATAAGCCTTTTCAATGTATTTTGTGATAGCATATGTCCCTAGAGGCCCCAAAACCCCTAGGGACCCATTTGGTTGGTTTGAATACATCAAAGGGGGTCATAGGTTAACCTATGACCCCTTTTGATGCATTTCATGAAAACATATGTCCCTAGGGGCCCTAGGACCCCTAGGGACCCATTTGGTTGGTTCAAATGTGTCGAAAGGGGTCATAGGTTAACCTATGACCCCTTTTGACACATTTCATTACAACATACATGCCTAGGGCCTCATTTGGTTGGTTTAAATGCATTGGAAGGGGTTAAAGCTTAACCTATGATCCCTTTTTACACATTTTGTAACAACATATGTCTCTAAGGGCCCTAGGACCCCTAGGGATTGATTTGGTTGGTTCAAATGCATCAAAAGGAGTCATAGGTTAACCTATGACCCTTTTCAATGCATTTTATGACAACATATATTCTTAGGGTCCTAGGGACCTTAGGGATCCATTTGGTTGGTTTGAATATGTCAAAAGGGGTTATAGGTTAACCTATGATCCTTTCAATGAATTTTGTGACAACATATGTCCCTAGGGGCCCTAGGACCCCTAGGAACCCATTTGTTTGGTTCGAATGTGTTGAAAGTTTTGTCGCATTTCATGACAACATATGTGCTTAGGGGCCCTAAGAACCCTAGGGACCCATTTGGTTGGTTCAAATGCATTGAAAGGGGTCATAGGCTAACCTATGACCCCTTTCGATGCATTTCATGATAACATATGTGCCTAGGGGCTATAGGACCTTGAGGGACCCATTTGGTTGGCTCGAATGCATCAAAAAGGGTCATAGCTTAACCTATGACCCCTTTTGATGCATTTTGTGACAACATATGTCCCTCGAGGCCCTAGGACCCCTAGGGACCCATTTGGTTGTTAGAATGCATCAAAAGGGGTCATAGGTTAACCTATGACCCCTTTTGATGCATTTTGTGACAACATATGTGCCTAGGGGCCCTAGGACCTCTAGTGACCCATTTGGTTGGTTCAAATGCATCAAAAGGGGTTAGAGGTTAACCTATGACCCTTTTCAGTGCATTTTGTGACAACATATGTCCCTAGGACCCCTAGGGACTGATTTGGTTGGTTTGAATGCATTGAAAGGGGTTCTAGGTTAACCTATGACCCCTTTCGATGCATTTCGTGACAATATTATATTTAATAATAATATAATACTATATATTTTAATATAATAATAATATATTACAAGATTATATAACAATAATAATCATATATATTACAATATTATATTTAAAAATAAAAATAATCATATATATTACTATATTTATTAATAATAATAATAATATAATATTACGGTATATATTTAATAATAATAATCATATCTATTGCTATATTATATTTAGTTATAATAATAATCATATTTATTACTATATTATATTTAATAATAATAATCATAATAATAATTTTATATATTACTATATTATATTTAATAATAATAATCATAATAATTACTATATATAATAATAATATAATACTAGGCAAGAGCCTACAATACAATGATAAAATTGTGAGCCTCTTATATGAGAGGTCTTGAGTTCAAATCTACTCAATTTAAATAAATAAATAGTAATAATTAATCAAAACACATAATAGTCAATCTCGGCTTCGACCTCTTATTGATCAAAAGAAAAATGAAGAAAGAAAATAATAATAATATAATATTACTATATATAATAATAGTAATAATAATCATATATAATAATAGTAGTTAATTGATCTGGAAGATATTGCTATAAAAAATTGAACCATCTCCAAATCCCCAATAATCAGCTCCATGTTGAAGATCTCAGAATTTTGAATCCGATGCAACTCGAACGGGAGGAAAAGGAGTCCATATGCTCGAGTTATGGCCAATCAAAGTTGGGTAAAAACCCTGGAACAAAGGCCATCAAAAAGGAAAAATTTGGAACTCTCCAAAACTGGTTGAGGTTGAGACCAGTTTGAAGGTCTCGTCGAGAGGTTTCTAGAAATGTTTGTTTCATGAAAAATGGAGCTTGGATGCAAATGTTATGCCTGGTCAAAGTCTTGGTCAAACAGGCATATCAGGGGTTGACTAAAAATAGGCATGAAAAGTTGACATTTCCAAATTGATTGAAAATGGCATCAAGTCGAAGGTCTCGTTGCCACAATTCCAATGCCATTCATTTTGTCAAAAATAGAGTTCATATGCAAAAGACATGCTTGGTCAAAGTTGGTTGACTAAAATGGCCAATGACATGGCAAGTCATATGATGACATCAGCTAGCTAGTCAATAGTTGACACATGGCATTACATGGAAAAAAAATGGTGCCACATGCATGGTAGGGAAGCCCACGTGGCACTTTGGATTGTAGGGAAGCTGACGTGGCATAGTCTCAGAGGTCCATGTGGTAGGGTTTCAGTCATCAACAAGTTGACTTGTCATGTCTACGTGGCATTGGACAAGGATGTGGCAGCAAAAGTTTTATTGGCGATGCCAGTGGCCAGCCGAGGTCAAACCCTCGACCTCTAGCTCCCAAAGCTCCCAATGATGGCCATTAGTCCACCGTTGTCCTTTAACAACCATAAGCGCTTTTTTCTATTTAACCTTTCATTGCTATGAATTGTGGAGAAAAGACTGCCCATGGGGTTTGAACTTGTGATCGGCAACACTTCCAAAAACTTATCGGTTATTGCACTATTTGCACATTTTGTTATATATGCGACAAAGGTTATTTTTAAGTTATAACCACTTGCCAAAACCTTTATTAAATAAGATTTTTGTTATTTAGTTAAGATTTTAACCCCCAAAAATAGTGAAAGGCCACAAATGACAAATGGGCAAGGGGTATTTCGAACTGGTAATTTGTTAATAGGCCTACATTTAAATTATTTGGTTAAAGGCTATTTTAGGCAAATTTTTATGTTTAAAAGAGGGGGATTTTTTCTTAGAGGCATTCCAGAAAATCCAAAGAGGATTCCAAAGCATCATGGAGAATGCTAAAGGAGATTTTCTGAAAGCCATTCCATGATGCTGATGTTCTATGTCTGCAGTTGAACCTTTTCAGGCAAAGTCTTCCCTGCTCTTCAGTAAACAATCTTGCGTCTTGAGAGCTTGTATGCAAGGTGGTTCGAGTCGGGATTTGTATAATGACTTTGTGGATAGACTACAGTATGTTTTAAACCAACTTTGGGAGCATCAATAATACATCGATCACTCAGTTGAGCTAGGAGACGTAGTCTGGATAGTTCGGATGAACTCCAAAATCAAATTGGTTTTCTTCTCTCTCCATTCTCTATCTATGGTGTTATAATTCTCTCTTTCTATTGATCATGTCATTTTTAATATTTGATGTCTTTTTAGTTATACATTAGACATTAAGTATTTGTACACCTTTATGCATTTTCACTAGTATATATTGCTCGGATCGTAATAAGATCAAATTTGGTATTAGAGCTAGTTTGGTAACTTGTATATGAAGTCATTGTAGGTATACTTTTCACAATGACATAAGAAATGGGAGAATCCTCTAAGATGGAATTGACTCCATCTATGGTGGCAAGTATCCACTCTATCATAGAGAAAGTGGAACTACTCATTCAAGACCATTAAGAAGAAGATGAGAGAGTCCAGAAATTGGAAGAAGCTAATCACTAGCTTTAATTAGAGAATAAAAATCTTTAAAGGCTTCTAGAAGAGGCTAATAGGGAGAAGCAAAGCCTGCATGAGATGTTCCAAAGGGAGAATACTGGAAGAAGTCCTCTTTGATTAGAAAGTGTTGGCATGTGGGTATTGAGCCCACATTTAGAAGGAACTTCTTCATACTCTCCACTCACCCCACCTGGAAGTATGAATGCTTCATTAGTTGTGAAGTCTTCCCCAAATTAAGGATTCCCATGTAGCCATGGAAAATGGGCTAATTATGGCTCGAAAGAGAATGCAAGCCATTGTGATTTTTGCAAACAAATGGAGTACTTGAGACAGTTCCAAGCCCCTACCAACCAAGATGGTTGGACAGAGGTGTCTTCTACATTATAACAAGAGTAGGAACCTGAACACCACTCTATTGGGAGCTTTGAGAAGAACACTAAGGGCATCGATAAGAAACTAATGTCCAAAATGGGATATAGAAGCAAAGGCCTAGGTATCCATGAACAAGGCATTACCCATCCCATTGAGGCAAAGAAAAGGCCTCAAAAGCAAGGATTGGGATATGGAGGAATCGATAAGAACTCTGAGGCCTTGTTGAAGGAAAATTCCTTAGATAATGTGGAAGCTGAGTCTTCTCTAAAGAAAAAGGTCAAGACGCATGAAAAGATCTAGAACTTCTATGACCATTGTCAAATAAGTGGCCATTGGATAGAGAAGTGTTGGAAGTTGCACCCAGAACTTTGACACTCTCCTAAGTTCATTGCATAATCTAATCAGGCCAAAGTAGACAAGGTAGGAGTCGAGGTGGTACCTAATACCACCATGCAAAAGACCAAGGCACAAGCAATGCTAGTAGTTTCCACCACTCCTTAAGTAGTACCAGTAGTCTCTACCACTCCTAAAGCAATCCTAGTGGAATCACAATAGAGCAGTGAGAAACCCAAGAAGGAAGGTTCTATTGAACAACTCTGTAGGAGTTGGGAATAATTTTTAGCTAACTAGTGATATTAGCTTTGTGGGTATTACCTTTTTAGTAGGATAAATTTTGATAGTAAGATAACATGTTTATGAGTTTATAACTCTAAATAAATTTGTATGTAATGAAGTTGTATAATCCTAGGGTTGAGATGTTTGTGCAGCTATTAAAAGCCATATCTCTTATAATCTAGAAAGGAGAATCCTTTGAACTTCTTATTACAAAATTTTTTCGGTGCGAGGATCTCTAGAAGAAGCACTTGTTACAACTAATGTGATTTAGAGTTGTAGAGAATGGCTAGCTAATGCCTTAAAGTTCTTCACTTTATGACTCAGTTACAAATGGTCAGTTGATGACCGATATTCCTACAGGTCTTTATCATGACCTTGATGCATATGCAAATATTTGGAGCTTTCTGGTGATGCCTTTAGTTAGCCATTCTAAGGTACAAAGGTGAAGGAATGTTTCAAGTTGAGGTTTTGTTACCATCGCTCATGCAGTTTGTAACAAAGAAGAAGCATCAAAAGTGACTAGGCTGGAATGCAGACGTGAACTACCATCGTAAGAAGCACTGAGTGACAGGTTTATCATGCTCATTTTTTCTTCTTTCTTTGTATTTTCAAGTTCTATTTGAATTGCATCCCTTTCTTTAAAAGTCCTAGTGTGACTCAAGTACGAGTCCCCTTGTGGAAAAAATGTGATACTAGATGTTTTCATGATATTGTCAAAATGTAAGACCCTAAGAAGGTAGAATAGGTAGTATTAAGGACCAAGACCAAAGTAAGCATTGCGATGTAGCTTCAAAGGTGGAAACATAATTGACATTAGTAAGAAGGGAGCTAAAGGTTCTACTGTATACGCTTTTGGAGGACCAAAAGCCTTTTCAGTGGGGAGGTTTAATCTAGAGGATATTTTCATAAAAAATTGAAGTATCTCCAAATCCCCAATAATCAGCTCCATGTTGAAGATTTTAGAATTATGAATCTGACGCAACTTGAATGGGCAGAAAAGGATTCTGTATGCTCGAGTTATGGCCAATCAAAGTTGGGTCAAACCCTAGACTAGAGCCCATAAAAAAGGTATAATTTGGAACTCTCCAAAATTGGTCAAGGTTGACACTAGTTCGAAGGTTTCATTAAGAGGTTTCTGGAAATGTTCATTTTGTCAAAAATAGAGCTTAGACGCAAAAGTTATGCCTAGTCAAAGTCTTGGTCAAATAGGCATATCAGGGGTTGACCAAAAATAGGTGTGAAAAGTTGACCATCTCCAAATTGGTTGAAAATGACATCAAGTTGAAGGTCTCATCGCCACAATTCCAATGCCGTTCATTTCGTCAAAAATGAAGTTCATATGCAAAAGATATGCTTGGTCAAAGTTGGTTGAATAAAATGGCCAATGACATGGAAAGTCCATACGATGATGTTAGCTAGCCAATCAACAGTTGACACATGGCATTACATGGAAAAAAAAGTGGTGCCACATGTATGGAAGGGAAGCCCACGTGACACTTTGGATTGTACGAAAGCTGATGTGGCATAGTCTCACAGGTCCATGTGACAGGGTTTCAATCATCAACAAGTTGACTTGTCATGTCTATGTGGCATTAGATGAGGATGTGGTGGCAAAAGTTTTATTGGTGGTGCTAGTGGCCGACCGGGGTCGAACCCCCGACCTCTGGCTCCCAAAGCTCCCGACGATGGTCGTTAGTCCACCGCTGTCCTTTAACAACCATAAGTGCCTTTTTCTATTTAACCTTTCACTATCGTGAATTGTGGAGAAAAGACCACCCATGGGGTTTGAACCTACGACCAGTGGCCCTTCCAAAAAATTGATGGCTATTGTGCTATTTGTGCATTTTGTTATATGTGCAGCAAAGGTTATTTTTAAGTTATAACTACTTGCCGAAACCTTTATTAAATAAGGTTTTTGTTATTTAGTTAAGATTTTAACCCCCAAAAATAGTGAAAGGCCAAAAATGAAAAATGGCCAAGGGGTATTTTGAACTAGTAATTTGTTAATAGGCCTATATTTAAATTATTTGGTTAAAGCTTTGTTACCACATTTTGTTTCCCTCGCCGAATTTCAAATTTTAAACGTTCAGCCCGTCCAAACGGCTAATTCCCAAGGTTAATAATATTTTAATGCCAACCTTATAAAAGTTTCCATGGTCTATAAGTTTTCTGGTCGTCAGATCTGAGGAAGATCTACGAAGGGCGCCATCTCCCTATGGCGAAGTTGTTCAAGAATTACGTTAGCAACATTGCGCCCTGTCGACGCGTGTTCGGTGGGTCCAGCGACGGGTGATTAGTTTCTGATGGCCTGAAGTCTCAAAAGGCGGTAAGGTGCCATGTCACCAATGAAAAACCCATGAGTTTTTCGTTGGCGACATAGCGCCCAAACGAAAAATCAGATCGGCGGCAAGAGTGATCAAGCAGTCGGGTCCCATTTGTACTTCACCCGCACAGTCAGAAGCTTGGCGTCATGGCGGCAAATTAGAGGGAGCCACATGCAAATCAGAGGACATGTTATCAGTTGGGCGCTATGGCGCTATGGGAATTTGACCTCGATTTTCTCATGGTGACATGGCACCTATTCGACACGTGGCCACTCCGTGGGGTTCAAATCTTTGATCTGCCAGGTCAGCGCTTCAAAAGGCCAGTAGGGAGGTGCCAAGTGTAGGGTCAGGGCATATGTGGTTCATAGGCCCAACGATTTTCAAAAGAAAGGATGTATAGAGTACGAGGTGGTCCTGACCATCAGATTAATGTTGATCTACGATAGGCACCATCGTGCTATGAAGAAACTGTGCGGTCTTTACATTGGCGACATAGCGCCCTATTGATGCGTGTCTCACTGGCCCGGTCAAGGTTGGTGGTTACTAGCTTGCGGTTACGGTTAATGATAACAGTCTGAAAGGTGGTGCGGTTAGTTCGATAAAGAGGGTCAACCACGGAGGACTCCCTAGGTGGTAGAGTAAAAAGATATGATTGGTTTGCATGGCCCAGTTGGTGCATAAGGAACTAGTTGACTCTCTGACCCCTGCTGATCCATGAACCAAGAAGCAAAGGTGGTCGATTTTATCTTGGGATTTGATCTTCATGATCGATCCTGACCTACCAGAAATAAATGCGAAACATAGGGAAACACTCCACCATCTCAGTCGATCCATCTACTATATCAGGATCATTCATTGGCACCATTTCTGTCTACTCGAGGCATTTCTTCAGTCAAATATCTGATTTTGTACCTCAGAATCATGCTCGAGTGTGATCTTTGATCAGATATTTTTGTATGGGAACTTGATGGCAGTAGTTGAGCGGTTAATGCAGAGCCAAAATCCTTAGTTATGCCTGAACTATAAAGGCAATTTTGTAATCTTTTTCCGGGGGGACTCTTTCTGGTTTCTCTGATATTGCTCTGCAATTCTTAGTGTAATATTCCCTGTGCCTCTGAACTGAATGATTTTTTGTTTTATCTCCTTTAGCCATTAATGTGTATGTGCATCCCTTTTGCCTCTCATTGGTGTATTGTCGAGATCTGTAGCCTGCATACTGTATCTATTTTTGCCTACTAGATAATATATAAGTGAGATTCCTCTTTCCTTGTGTTATTCAATTTGGTTTCCTGATTTGCATGAGGTTATTAGATCAAAAGAAGTATGTATGTGTATATCCTTAGTTTCATTTTGGTTCAATAGTGCACACATGGGCAGAAATGGGTCTGAACACTCTATTTCGGTGCATCACCTCCGTAGTTTAGGTAGGGTAGAGTTGTTTTCTACATCTCCTTCTTCCCCTTTTCCTTTCAAGAGTAGTTAGGTGTGCCCTGATAGTAAGAGGAAGCCGGCCTTCTCCAGAGACTCAACCTCGTAGTTCAAGTCCCACAACTTGGAGGTTGTTTCCATGTTTCACGAGGTTGTCCTCGCGCATAGGCCTTGGACAAGGGTGAAAACCTAAGTGACAAAAAGCTTATTTTAGGAAAATTTTTATGTATAAAAGAGGGGAATTTTTGCTTAGAGGCATTTCGGACAATCTAGAGAGGATTCTAGAGCATCCTAGAGAATTCTAAAGGAGATTTTCTGAAAGCCATTCCATGATGTTGATGTTTTGTGTCTGCAGTCGAACCTTTTTAGGCAAAGTCTTCCCTACTCTTCAGTAAACAATCTTGCACCTTGAGAGCTTCTATGTAAAGTGGTTCGAGTCAGGATTTGTATAATGACTTTGTGGATAAACTACAGTATGTTGTAAATCAACTTTGGGAGGATGAATAGTACATTGGTCACTCAGTTGAGCTAGACCTAGAGACGTAGTCCACATAGTCCATATGAACTCCGAAATCAAATTGGTTTTCTTCTCCCTTCATTCTCTATCTCTAGTGTTATAATTCTCTATTTCTATTGATCATGTCATTTTTAATATTTGATGTCTTTTCAATTATACATTAGGCATTAAGTATTTGTACACCTTTATGCATTTTCACTAGTATATAATTGCCCAGATTGCAATTAAATCATTAATAATAATAATAATCATATATAATAATAATAGTTAATAATAATAAAACCCACACCACCCAAATTTTGGTTTCCCTCCAAAATTTGGTGTTTTCCCTCCAAAATTAAATTTTCCAAGGCCATTTCTTTTCAGGTACCCAATATGAAATTAGGTACCCATTAAGGCTTGGTATTTACCAAACTTGTTTGGTCAACTCAAAAAATATGTTTGGGAAAAATTTCACTAACATTCCAGACTTCGAGTAGCCATTTGACAATATTATTTTCATTGAAATTCAATGAAACGAAAAGTGTTTTTTTATAACACTCTCAAGATTTTATCGATATAATTGTTGTCAAATTTTGAGTTTGATGAGTATTTATTAGTTAATTTTTAATGAATATGTTTGTAAAGTGCTGATTGACATACTGATTGAAAAGAAACTATAACTTTAAAATAGCATAACATTTTTCAAATCCAAAAGTTGGTTCAAATTCTATGCTTTGCCTAGTATAAGGAAATAAACAAATAAATAAATTTGGTAAAGTTTTCAATTAGTTAAGGTGGTCAGACACATGAGTTTTTTATTCTGGAAAAGTTATAGTAGAAAATTCATATTTAATTATTTATTTAGAATAAAAATACCCAAAAATATGCATCACATTTGAGCATGGGTCTACTTTTTATATAATTAAAAATTGATATTTATTAAGGTGGTCAAACATACACCTACTTTTTATTTTCGCCATAAATTTTTTGTAGTACTGCATTAAAATCCAAATTTTTGACTAACCAAATATTTTTTTCTTTAGATAAGGCCTAGTAGTTTAAAAACTATATTCAATTTCTTATAGATTATTTTCTTAAAATTTTTTGATATAAAGTCTAGAACCACTTTAAAATTATGAGTCAAGTTGACATAACTCTGATTTGCTAGTTTTTCACTACCACTTAAGGCTATTGTTTGGTTGACCATGATCCTGCACATACCCAGGTATACCACTAGGTTTACAACTTTCCAAACCAAACCTTTCAATAGGTCTTTTAGATACTTAGTTTGTGATAGTAAAATACCTTCACCATTCTACATAATCTGTAGACCCAATAAATACTTCATTCACCAATCATGCTCATCTCTAACTCCTTCATTTCACCAACAAATTTCTCACTTGCTTCATCATCACCTCCAAAGATTATATCTTTCACAAATACTTCAATAATTAGTATACCATTCTCAATTTCCTTTAGATACATGTTGCTATCTACAATACCTTTAGCAAATCTCAATTTTGCAAAATATTTATCCAACCTTGCATACCAGGTTCAAGGTGCTTGCTTCAATCCATACAATGCTTTCTTCAAGTTTGAAGCCATATCTTCTCCTTTTGTCAAATAAAGTCCTTCATGCTACTCAATGTAAATTTCTTCTTCAAGTTCTCCATTCAAAAATACTGACTTCACTTCCATTTGATACACTTTGAATTTCTTGTTAGCTGCATAAGGCAAAAGCATTCTAATTGCTTCTATTCTAGCAACAAGTGCAAATGTTTTCTCATAATCAATACCTTCTTGTTGTGAATAACCTTTACATAACAGTCTTGCTTTATGTCTCACAACCTCACCTTGTTTATTCATCTTATTTCTAAAAACCCACTTAGTTCCTACAATATTTTTGTCCTTAGGTCTAGGAACCGATTCCCATGTATCACTCTTCTTAGTTTGATCTAGTTCTTCTATCATAGCTTGAATCCAAAATTTAATTTTACTAGCTTCATCTACACTTTTAGGCTCTATTTGAGAAATTAAACATAGTTCTTCTCTTTGTACCTTGTTCCTTGTCATCACACCTTTGTCCTTGCTACCAATAATATGGTCAACATGATGAATCTTTATCTAATTCCTATTAGTTTTCACTATCTCAACTCTTGCTTCAGCTCTAGGTTTACTAATTGGTTCTTCTGTATATTCCATGATTTGTATGTCATTCTACAAATCTATGTTAGTTTTAGAAAACAACTCAACATTCTCTTGGTTAGCCTTTGAATTAGTTTCTTCATCGGAAACATAATCAAGTATTATTTCTTGAACTCCAAACTTCACATTAGATCTAATATTTGTGCTCTCAATAATAGTCTTAATTCTTTGACTAAAACATTTGGATGCTTTACTCTTCAATGAATATCCAAGAAACATACCTTCATCACTTCTTGCATCGAACTTACCAATGTAATCTTCTCTCTTAATATAACACTTACTTCCTAAAATTTTGAAATAATTGATGCTACATGTCCAAGCCAAATCTCATAAGCGATCTTATCAATACCTTGTTTAATATGTACTCTGTCCATTGTATATATTGGCGTGTTAACTGCTTCTCTCCAAAATGTCTTTGGGATAGTATTCTCATACATCATAGCTATCATTGCCTCTATTATTCATCTGTTTCTTCTCTCTACTACACCAATATGTTCAAGTGTCTTAGGGGTTAAAAGCTATCTTTTAATGCCATTTACTTCACAAAAACTATTAAATTCATTCTAAGTAAATTCTCTACCTCTATCTAATTTTAAAAACTTAATCTTTAATCTAGATTCGTTTTCAACTCTATTCATAAATACCTTAAACTTCTCAAATGCTTCTAATTTCTCTCTCGAAGTGCTACCCACATCATCTTAGTAACAAGAATTATGAGGTATCTTTCAGCATAGAACACTCTTGTCTTTAGGAGCACTCAAGTCTATGTGTAGTATCTCTAACTCCGTCGATGTAGTAAAATTCTTGGTTGAAAAATAACTTATCTTCTACTTTTCCATAACACATTCCTTATATACAATGTTAGTAGGCTTCACTATTTTAGGAAAATCTCTAACATCAGATGTAATGCTTACTTTTACAATGTTATCAAAATTTATATGAAAAAACCATTTGGTTGATAATCAACTATCATCAACTTTAGCAACCAAGCATGTCATCTTTGTAGGAATCAATTGAAAAATATTACCTCTTGATCTTGTACCTCTACCAATCATCTTACCATCTTTATCCTTGATAATACATGTCCTTTGTGTGAATTGAAACGAAAACCCCTTGTCAACCAAATTTCCAACACTTAAAAGATTATGTTCCAGATCATCAACAAAATAATCATCTTTTGTGTTAGTTTTAGCATCAAGAGTAATATATCATATTCCCTTTATATGAAAAGCTGCATTGTTTCCAACTCTGACAATTCCTCCATCATAATCGTTGAACTCAATAAATTTGTTCATATCACCAGTCATATGATGTGAACAATCACTATCCATGATCCAATCACATTTCATATTTTCAACTAGTAACATAAATGCCTCTTCTTCTCTATCTTCATTTAAAAGACTTTCTTCTTAAATTGCAATGAATCCTAGTTCATCACTCTCAATCAAGAGTCTTTCCACACTAGCTTCCAAATATTCATCATTTGCATAAAGAAATTCTCTAAGAATCCTAGGAATGAAATCCCTTTTATACTTCTTTACTCTCTTAGGAAACTTAAAAGTATAATGACTTGAATAGGGAAAAATAGGACCAATCCTCAACCCTAATTCCCAAAAGAAATTATCCAAATTGATTAACCATAAGGAAGTGATCAATGCACAAATGGATCAAGCAACAAAGAATAAGGAAGAAGGGGGAGATCCTATAATATTTGTTATGGAAAAGTAAGTACTTGAAATTTGAAATGAATAGAAGACAAATACTCACCTTAAAATAGGATAAATCTGGAAAATACTGATTTCTAATGTTTGTGTATAATTTTGGAGAATTTTGCCACCTATTTTAGACTGGACATTCTAGACAAAGAAAACCTAGAAAAAATTTATCGTTTTGAATGCAAGTTGACCTTGACCTTGATATAGGTGCACAATCTTACCCTGGGGCACAATTGTACCCTAAAAAGTTGACCTTGACCTACACTGCCTTGATGAAATTTCTATTCATGAATCCCGCAAGTTTGACAAAAAAGGGTATCCAAATCTTCTCTTCAATTTTCTATTCCACAACTATATCTACAAAAAAATAGTTTTTTTTTTTGGATGAGGGGGGTTTTCCTTGGTCAAACCTCGATTTGGAATCAACCTTAATAGTGGAATTAAAATAAAGAATGCTAGCAAGTAGTAGCAGTAAATCTAACAATGGAGCTATGATACTCCATAATATGTAGTTCTATTTAAAATGCAAACAAATAGATTGATATGAAAGCTTGAACATATCATTAGAAAATGTAAATCAAAATCTCCATGATTGTATGCTTGGAATACACCTTGATAGAAGAATGAATAAATCTTGAAGACAGACAAAGGATCTTGAAGGAAGATCACACCACCATGATGGATATATCTATGGTTTTTAATGATGAATCTTGAATGCTTAAATCAAATCCCTTCAAAGGCTTGAACGCTTCAATCCTTGATCTTCAATGAAAAACCTAGATGCTTGAATGATTGAATTCTTTCTCGCTTGAAAATAAATGCTTGATAATGGGTCATAGATGCTCTTCATAAAAAATAGATAATAAATTTTCTCATAGATAGTGGATAGATTGTAGATGTCAAAATGAGGTAAGAAGACTTCCTTATATAGAGGTCTAGGGAAAAAACTTCTAGAGAAGGTTGACATGGGAGCATTGAATCCCATTTAACCTTAAACCCTAGACATGGATCTAGATTAAATGCAATTTAAAAGTGTACCATCCCAAAACCTAAAATAATCAACCCATAAGTGGGAAAATGAAACTTTTCGAAGCCCAATATCCTAAAACTCCTAGAAATTGAAAATTGTACTTGGGGTTAGGGACAAGATGGACCTTGCCCTAGCTTACCTTGACCCAAAAAGTCAAAGTCCTCAATTTCATAGAGAAAATTGTCAAAAATAGGCTAGAAATAGAGAGAGAGGAGTAGAAGAGGGGAGAAATAGCCAGATCCATGAAAGACCTATTCAAGGTGCTTGACATGACCCCAAACCACTTACTTAGAGGGCTAAAGACTCTTAACATGGAAGTGCTTCTATTTTAAGATGATACATGACCAAATACATTACAAGTTCAACATTTAAATATTTTTTTACCTTTAGGTTTTCTTTTCACAAGTAGGGTAATTCCTTCTTCAATCTTTTTGTCTTCTTTAGTTCTTCCTCTACTACTGCTAGCATAATCTTCCCTAGTACTCATGTTCATTGTCAATGTAGGTCATGCACTTAGTGCGCTAAATGTTGTCTCAATTCTAGGAAAATCTCCACTCTGTCTTAAGCTTATCTCTGATGCTTCCAATCTTCCAAGAAGAGTGTTTCTTGTACAATTTTCTATGTACAGTATAACTTGTTCAATCATTTGCACTATCTACTTATATACATGTGTCAAAGTTTTCAAGATCTTCCATACAATTTCATCTTCATTTTTTTCCCATCACAATCCATAGTTCCTATAACAATTTATGATATTCTACCCAAATTTACTTCTTATAGATTCATCATCCATCATTTTAGCTTCTTGAAACACAAATATCCAATTTTTCAATCTAAGCTTCTTAGCATGCTTATCGCCTTCATAAGTAGATTCCAAAGATTTCCAAATTTCATATGCTAATCTTAAATATTTTACTTGACTATACTCATTATTAGGAAGGGCTATCAAAAGTGCTTCATAGGCATGTTGCACATGAATAATTCTCTCTATCTTTCAGTACAATCTTCAAGCATATCTTGTTCAATCACTTCTTTCTCATTGTTAGTAATCAACCAATATCCTTGAACCATACATAGAATTTTTTTCTTCATCTTCTCTTTCCAATTGTCATAGTTGATTCTATCAAACTTCAAACTATCCTTTCTAAAATGACTCGATATTGATCTCCTTAAGCTATTAAGCTTTTCCTTTAAGGACTTGATTATCTGATATCAGTTGTTAGAAAGTAAAGTCCACAAAGATAATTGAGAGAGGGGGGGGGGGGGGGAGGTGGGTGATTTAGTTTTCCAATCAATTTTTTTTGATTAACCTTATTAAATCTAAAACATGTTATTAGAAAATGTAATAACCACAAGAAGATAATCACATAGAATAAAACTAGACTTGTTTAACTAGGGAAACCCTTGATCAGAGGGAGAACCCCGGTGGGGATGGCACCCATGAAATTATGTACTAATATAAATTTATTGCAAGAGGATGGACCATTTTAGGTTTCAATGAAATGCATTTAGTACATATCAATCCCTATTAGGAGACTTTAAATCCTTGTGAGGAGATTCCAACCCTAATAAGAGTTGTAGAAGGCAGAAGGACCCACTGTCCAAACAACTCCAGGTGCAAGACCATCTAACTCATTGTCCAACTAACTGTGGTATTATTCTTGTCAAATATATACCAAATGATCAAATTTATAATGACCAAAATTAATCAATTGTATAATTTCATTGATGTTACACAAATGTTATTCTCTTACCAAGCATTGCCAATTGGATCTGGGTTTAGAAGACTCTAGTATTTGTCAAGAAAAAGTTAAGAAGAAGAGAAGATTAGTAATTCATGTGTAAGCTAAGAAAGGTTATTACCAAAGGATTTTAGTGTAAATCAAGTTAGGTCGGTCACCAAGGAACTCAGTGGTAACTGAGTGACCTAGTTTTAGGCAACCTTCAACATATTAATTTTATCCATTTGTTGGTTTATGCAAGCCAACTTAGTGAATGCTATTTGTTTGTTTGAAAGGGTATTAAAACCAACTTGACATTGAATTTCATATATATGAAAGGTCAAGTTATGGATTGAAATATGAGAAAGTGGTGAAGAAGATAAGATATGAAAAGAGAAGGATATTTGATTAAGAGTAGAGTATCCAAGGAGCTATAAAGATTATTTTGATCAAGGAGGATCTAGAGGATAAGCTAGAAAAATTATTTGAATATGAAATCCAATTGCTTCAAAAATTAGGTTAATCATTGTTACTCTTTAACAATTCTAGCAGTGAAGAAATCTCTTAATAGAGTTGGCTTAACAATCATTTTATAAATCCTCTAACCAAGTGGCATTTCTAGATTGAAGTGTCTTAAGACCTCTAACAAGGTCACTCCTAATAGGGTGATTTAAATCCTTTAATAGGGCCACACCTAACAATGTGTTTTGTAACATTTAATAGGGTTGGCTCCTAATATGGCTCACTTCAGAAGAGTGAAAAGTTGTAACTAGTTGCATTGGTGGTTTTCCCAAGTTGGGTTTTTATGTTAAATCTTGGTGTCTCATGTGTTTAGGTTATTTTCTTATTTTTTAAAATCTTTCTACAACTAAGTTAGTAAAGGTTAATACACATTAATATATTAGATTGCTTTGTTAACTGAGTTACAATGTGTATCTAGTTCTAACCAAGCTGTGAGTTTAAAAGAAGTTTTATTGACATCTAGGAGATTTGGAATTATTTTAGTGGTAACTAATTCACCCCTACCCTTTTAGTTACTCCTCTTGTATTTCCAACAATTGTTATTAGAGCTATTGGTGCTTGTAGAAAATGATGTAGGAGAAAAGTGACAAAAATTAGAAGAAAAAAATTAAAATAAATAAAAAATGGAGAAAAGAGGGAAAAGACATTTAATAGGTGGCATTATTAAATGTACCTTGTGGCTTGAGGGTTTATTTAATGTGACTTGCTAGGCTGACTTGTGGCTTATGCATGTAAGGGTTTATTTTAATTTCTAATGGGCTAGACCAACTTGTGTCTTAGTTGGGTATAAGTAGGGGATCTTGTTGAGTCTTTTAAGCATTATTCATTCATTCATTTAGAGGAAGAGTGAGTTTGGAGAGTAGCTGGAGAGAAATTTTTTCCTAAGTCTATGGATAGAGCACCATATATGAGGTAGTTTACAACAAGATTGTGATAATTCATCCATCTTGGAGAAGATGATGTTGAGGACGAGCGAACTTTGAAGAGCTAGTAGCTACGACTTGGAAAATAAGGAGGTTGCTTGGCTGGCTTGTGAGCACAAGTTCAGAGATTCCTTGGAGTTTTTGTAATAACCACCCCCCTTTTTTTTTGGAGGAGAATTACATACTACTAAGTATTATCAATTAGAGTGCTATTTTTAACATGGTATTTTGACAAACACTTAGAAAACATACAACAATAAATACACAAAGTCTAAAACCTCCTTATTTGTTAATAAAATATTGATTTTGCAATAGATATGTTTACATATAATTTCCTTATAGGCTGTAGCAAATATTCAGATTGGTATTTAATAATTATAATGCCTAAAATGAACAATATGATGGAAGGAACCTAGAAATAGATGTTGTAGTGATTTGTAGATGAAATGATAGTGTCCCAACCTTTAACCGGCAAGAGTGGGCAAGAAAGCTCAATGCAACACTATTCATGCACTGTAGTAGTAGTATTCATAACACTCTAGTGATTTCACTATTCACATGCACTGTAGAAAAACATTGTTCATGTGCACTGTAGCAAAAACACTATTCATGCACACTATAGCAAAAGCTCTATTCACATGCACTATAGCAAAATTACTATTCATGGGCACTATAGAAAACACTATTCATGGATGCATAACTTGAACTTTAGAGCTCATAAATCATGTGTAAAATCACCAATGAATACAACTATGTTTCTTGAATGAAAACACTTGATAATCCTCCTGACTATGTCTTTCAACAATGAAGAGAATACTAGGAAAGAGGGGTTTCATCCTGCAAACTCAATAATTAGATTTCCCAAAAATCCAATAGCATAATAATAATATTATCCAAGTATGCCTCAACTCATTCCAACCAAGAGAATATAAAGTCCTTAATGAAGTCAACTTCATTTGCATAAGCAATGTGGGATAAATGGGAAACACCTTTTAAAAATAACTTTATAATAAAATGACTTTATTAATAAGTCTTTTATTTAATTATCACTTTATAATAAAGTAAATTAACTTTGATATTAAAGTCGTATAAGAGTCAAACTTAGAATACCATGTATGATAGCTCGTCAAAAAGAGCTCAACCAAATCCATCAAGCTGAACACTAGAAATTTCCATATCACTTGACTCCCGTTGACTTACTAAAAATAGTAACTCCTAAAATACTTCCAAATGACTCCCTAATCACTTTATTAGCCTATGAAAGCTCCTATCATATGCTAATCTACTAACCCTAATGGTCACATTAAGTGAGAAAAATTGCAATATTCTACTAGAGTGTGGATTTGGACTAGCTAGTGTTTGGATTGGATCTTAAGGGATCTTGCAGAATTACTATTGTAATTGCTTATGTATTTGGCCATAACTTGGAAGGCATTACAATTGGGCATGTTGGATGCAAATCTTATGATTATATTATGAGAATTAATATTATTTTGGATCTAAATATTTGTGTTGTTATTTATTCTTCCATGGTGTGGTTATTTGTTGGGGGCTAGGACATCTCCTTCGAGGATTCTCTTGCCTTTCACTACATCAAGTGGTATTAGAGCACAATTGTTCCTAAGTCTGTAGACAAATCACTGAAGTTGAGGCATTTTGCACTAGGATCTTGGGAGGGCAGGCATATGGATATATGGTTGCAAAGATGGAAGATTGACTTGTTTGGGAATATTGATCTAGTTGGTGATTTGTTGTAGAGGGTTTATGAAGATCTTGGAGATGGATCTAAGAGGATTGGATGCTGAGATGATTGTGAATCTTCATGATGTGATGGAGAGGAGGTTTTCTAAGATGTCTATTTGGTTTGAAGCTAGTTTTTCTAATCGAGTTAAGGATGGGGTGAAGAGGGAATTCTGTAGATGTTCATGGAGTTGGAGTCTACCGATCCATAAGAGAGTTTTCTAGCTAGTTAGAAGACTTGTTTGGGAGACAAGATGACATCACAAGGTTGAGGTGGAAGAGGTTGGTTTTATTGATTAGTTTGTGGAGTCTATTAGAAATAATAGTCCACTAAGATAATTGGGGGGGGGGGGGGGGGGGTGTGAATCAGTTATCCAACAATTAAAATATTTATCTTCTTTAAATAAACTTAACTATTCAATCAAAGTAAACAAAGACCATATAAAGATATACATAAACAATTACACTAGATATGTTGACTAGGGAAACCCTTGATTAGAGGGAAAACCTTGATGGGAATGATGCCCACAAGATGATGTACTAATATAAATATTCCTTGTTAGAGGATGGACCCTGTTAGGAGTCTATTACAACATTTAGTACAATGAGTCCATATTAGGAGACTTTGGACCCCTATTAGGAGATCACAACCCTGTTAGGACTTGTGGTATAATGTATACAAGAAGAGCCCACTACCCAAACATGCAATTTCAACTACAAGAAGAGCTCATTGCTCAAAAAAGTAAATTACTATTATTTTCTTCTTTCCTCTATCCTTTCCTCTATCCTATCAACTAGACCAATCACTATCAAACCTTGTAGACTAGGTCATAGATCTCGGATCCAAATACCAAACCTTAGATCACTTAGAAAAAACTTGACAATGAAGTTTGCTTCACTTCTACACTCTCTACTACTTATCATCAATTCCTATTATATTCAATCAATACCATGATAAAAGAAAATGTCCTCCCTTTATATTGAGTCGATAAAATAATTCCTTTTGTTAGCTATTAGACCTTCTCAATTAATTATTATAGGACCATATTAAGAGCACATTACACTTAGTAATAAACTCAATCGTCTACCTTGCATCTTGAATAACTTTCCATACACATAATATTATGATGAGAGAACCTAGCCACATCATCCTCAACATGTCTTCTCCATGACCTCAACCTCAATCCTCAAGATATCAATTCTACTAAGAGATATTAAAATTTTACTAAAACATGCCTTTGTAAACTCTATCTCAAAACAGACATCACCAAAACTTACATAACCTATTCTAGACTTATCCTTTCTTCTTCTAACATTAACTAAATATACCAAATACTAGAAATTATCTCCCATAACCTCGGGTGATTATCATGCTCAACTAGTTGTCCATACCAATTTGATCTTTGTATTGTTCTTTTGTCAGATACCACAGAAAACTAGTATGTAGACATAAAACATGCTATGTTGACATAAATGAAAAACTTAGTCATGAATGTAAAATATTATCATAGTAGTACTCCTCCATAGGAATATCATTATCATTCATGCTTCCAACCAATCTTCTAACAATCTCCCCCTTTGGCATTGATGGCAGCATAGATGAAAAACATCTAGCTCCAAGAATACCAACAAAAGACTATTAGTCTTCAAATCCTCTTTATCAATCATACTCTCCCATTGATATACCTCATTATGCTCAATACAAAACTAAATTTTACATACTATGCTTATGCAAAACTTCTCGCTTCTAGTGTAAAGTTTTTCATGCAATACTTCTCCCCCATTGACATCAATGTCAAGGGTTTCTACAACCAACATCTCTGTATCAAACTCACCAACAACTTGCTAGCTCAAGTGTCAAAAGACATTATTTAAAATAATATCACCAAGAGTCCTAGATGACTCTATCCATCACAAATACTCCACCATACAAGAAGCATCAACATTCAATCCAGATAAACAATGGTGCATTGTTGCATTGGACTGATGCACTCTTGCATCTTCTACTCTGATGTAGGAAGGGGCATAACCCCAAGCATACCTCAAAAATACTCAAAAATCTATTTGGGAAGAGGCTAAGTAAATATATCTACAATCTTCTCCTTAGTGCTCACATAATCCAATTTGATTTCTTTTTCTGCAACTTTTTCTCTCAACATATGATACTTAATAGAGATGTGCTTAGTCCTCAAATGCAATACTAGATTCTTAGACATATTTACTGTGCTTGTGTTGTCACAATGTATAACAACATGTTCATTGATTTCTATTCTTATATTCTTTAGCAACTACTTCATCCAAATTACTTGATTGCAATTATTTGCTATTGCAACATATTTTGCTTCTGTTGTACTTTGAGATATACAATCCTACTTCTTTCTTAACCAAGAGACCAATCTTCCTTGAAGAAAGAAAGCTCCTCCAGTGGTTCTCTTTCTATCATCCATACTACCCTCCCAATCTGTATTAGTATAAGCACTTAGAGTAAAATCATTAGATCTGTGATACCATAATCCAAATTCTAAAGTTCCTTTCAAATATCTAAATGTCCTTTCACTATTGCATAATGTGATTCTCTAGGATTAGCCTGGAATCTTATAACAATTCCAACTGCATTTGCTATATTTGGCCTTGTGTGAGTCAGATATTTCAATCCTCCTATCATGGACCTATACTTCTTCTACTCAACAATAGGTGTTTCATCCTTTGTAGTTAACTTGTGTCTAGTTACCATAGGTGTTCCAATGGGTTTGCATGTTTCCAAACCAAACATTTTCAGTAAATCCTTTAGGTACTTCATTTGAGAAATAAAGATTCCTACTTTATTCTATACAATATGCAATCTTAGGAAATATTTCATTTCTCCTATCATATTCATCTCAAATTCTTTCTTCATCTCTTCTACAAACTTCTTTCTTTCTTTATCATTTCCTAAAAATATAATGTCATCAACAAATATTACTAAAATCATCAAACCATTATCAATTTCTATCTGATCCAATTCCTCTTTCATAGCTTTTTTCTAGTAATCATCCTTGCATGCTTCATCTGCATTCTTAGGCTCAACTTGAGATGTCAAGCATAGTTCTTCATTTACTTTGTTTTTTGTCATCACACCTTTGTCTTTGCTTTTGATGATCTTTTTGGATGGGTGATTCTTTATCATATTCTTTCCTAAAGTAGGAGTTGCTATCTCAACTCTTGGCTTTGTTGAAGGTTTTGAGCTTTGTTCCTCCCTTGGATCTCTTTCATTCTACAAATAATTGTTACTCTCAAGAAATCCCTCATCATTCTTTGGCTTAGTAACAACATCATCATCTGAATTGTAATCAACTATTCTCTCTTGTATTCTAGATTTTTTATTAATTCTCACATTTGCACTTTCCATAATAGTCTTAGTTCTCTGATTATAACATCTATAAGCCTTTCTTTTCAATGAATAACCAAGAAACATACCTTCATCACTTCTAGCATCAAACTTACCAATGTCATCATCTCTCTTAATTTAACACTTCCAAATATTTTGGAATACTTAACTGTAGGTGAGCGATGAAACCATAGTTCATAAGGTGTCTTGCTTGTGTCTTTCCTAACTTGTACTCTATTCATAGTGTAAAGTGTTGTATTCACAACTTCTCTCAAAAATGTCTTGGATACATCATTCTCTACTAACATAGCTCTTGCAACTTTCATAACAGACTTGTTCCTTCTCTTTGCAATGTCATTTTGTTCAGGGGTTCTCAGAGCTAATAGCTATGTTTTATTTTATTTTCTTCACAAAACATGTTTAACTCATTTGAAGTGAATTCTCCTCCTCTATATGGTCTCAAATATTTAAAATTCATAGTGGATTCATTCTCAACTCTATTTTTAAATATCTTAAACTTGCCAAATGCCTCAGATTTCTCTTTAAGAAATGCAATTCACATCATTCTAGAAAAATCAACTAGAATCATAAAATACCTTGTACCATAGAATCCTCTAGTCTTTGTAAGACGACTGAGATCTATGTGTACAATCTCCAACTTTTCTGTAGTAGTAAACTTCTTGCTGGGAAAATAAGTTCTATTATGCTTTGGTAAAACACATTCCTCATAAATTGTGTTAGTAGGCTTTACAATCTTCAGAAAATTTGTAACAACAAACATTCTACTAGTCCTCACAATACTATCAAAGTTTATATGATAGAATCTCTTATGCCATAACCAACTATCATCTACCTTTGCAACCAAACATGTCATTTAATTAGGATTCAACTAAAATACATTACCTCTACATTTGGTTTCTATTCCAATTACCTTTCCATCTTTATCTCTAATCATGCATGTCTTTTCTATGAACTGTAACTGATAACCATTGTCTACTAGTTGTCCAACACTCAAAAGATTGTGCTTTAAACCATCAACAAAGTATACATCCTCATTATTAGTTTTACCATCAAGAGTTATAGATCTAATACCTTTAACTTGGCATGCTGCATTGTTTCCAACTCTGACAATTCCTCCATAGTGACTTTTGAAGTCAAAAAACTTGTTCATATCACCAGTCATATAATGTGAACAACCACTATCAATTATCCAATTAGATTTATTCTCAAGCTATGATACTAAAGCTAACTTCTCTAGACTTTCTTCTTTAATTGCCACAAATCCAATTTCATCCATCATCACTAGCAATTAAGGCATGTTCATCATAATCATTATCATCATTTGCATACAAATAATCCCTATCTCTTCCAGGCTTATGATTTCCTTTATACTTTTTCTCCCTTTTCGGACACTTAGATGCATAATGACCATATTCATTACAAGTCCAACATTTAAAAATTTTTCTTACCTCATTTTTCTCTTTTTATCAGAAGGGCTACTCCTTCAATCTTTTTGTCTTCCTCAGATCTACTACTGCCCTCAAAATCTCCTTTAGTATTTGTGCTCCTTGATAAGTTAGGTTGAATATTCAAGGCACTAAAAGCTATTTCTATTCTAGTCAATTCTACGAATTGACTAAGTTCATTCTCAATTACTTCAAGTCTTCCAAACGATGTCCCCTTTGTGAAATATTTTTTACATGATATCAACAAATGTATCATCTGAACTGCTCAATTGAATGGTGGTGTTAGAGTCTTCAATATCTTCCATATAACCTCATCATCTTCTTTGGCTCCTCCTTGAGCTTTAATACCTGTAGTAATTTCTGATATCCTGCCTATATATGTTCTTACAGATTCACTTTCCATCATTTTAGCATCTTGAAATGCACAAATCCAACTTTGTAGCCTCAACTTTTAGAGTGTGCATCACCTTCAAAACTATTTTCCAAAGCTTTCCAAATAAAATGTGAAGTAGCAAGTAATTTTACTTGATTGTATGTAATTTCAAGAAGTGTAGTCAATAGTGCTTCTCTAGCTCTCATGTCACACATGAAAATATCTCTTTCTACCTCAGTGCAAGTTTCAAAATCCTTATCTTCAATGATTATCTTTGCTGATTTTACCAAGATCCAATATCCTTGACCCATACACAACAATTGTGTCTTCATCTTTTCCTTCTAGCTGTCATAGTTTGTTCCATCAAACTTTAGACTATCTTTCCTAAACATGTTTGCCATGGATCTCCCAAAATTGTTAGACTTTTTCTTCAAGGTTTTGATGCTCTGATACTAATTTTTAGAAACAATAGTCCACCAAGATAACTGGTGGGGTTTGAATCAATTATCCAAAAAATAAAATAGTTAGATTCTTTAAAAAAACTTAACCATTCAATCAAAGTAAACAACAACCATACAAAGATATACAGAGACAATTACACCAACTATGTTGACTAGGGGAACCCTTGATCAAAGAGAAAACTTCAGTGGGAATGATGCCCACAAGATGATGTACTAATATAAATATTCCTTTTTAGAGGATGAACCCTTTTAGGAGTCTATTACAATATTTAGTACAATGAGTCCCTATTAAGAGACTTTGAATCCCTATCAGGAGATTCTAACCTTGTTAAGAGTTGTGTTATAATGTATGCAAGAAGAGCCCACTACCCAAACATGCAATTTCAACTACAAGAAGAGCTCAGTACTCAAACAAGTAATTTACTATTATTTTCTTCTTTCTTTCATCCTTTCCTCTATCATGTCAACCAAAACAATCATTGTCAAACCTTGTAGACTAGGTCACGAACCTTAGATCCAAATACCAAACCTTGGATCACTCAACAAAACCTTAGCAATAAAGTTTCCTTCACTTCCAAATTACTTTGCTCAACTTTTCATTCCACACTCTATGCTAAAGGAAAATTTCCTTCCTTTATACTAAGTCCATAAAACAATTCCGTATGTTGGCTATTAGACCTTCTCAATTAATTATTATAGGACAATATTAAGAACATGTCACACTTAGCAATAACCTTAATCTTCCACCTTGCAACTTGAATAAATTTTGGTACACATAATATTATGGCAAGTGAGCTTAGCCACATCATCCTCAACATGTCTTGTCCATGTCCTCAACCTCGATCCTCAAGATATCAAATCTACTAAGAGATATAACAAGTTTACCAAAACATGCCTCTGTAAACTCTATCTTAGAATAGACATCACTAAAGCTTACATAACTTCTTCTAGAATTATCCTTTCTTCTTCCAAAATTAAATAAATATACTAGATACTCAAAAGTATTTCCCATAACCTTGGGTGGTTATCATGCTCAACTAGTCATTCGTATCAACTTGATCTTTCCGTTGTTCTTTTGTCAAATACCATAGAAAAATGCTATGTAGATATATAACATGCTATGTTGACATCAATGACAAGCTCAGTCATGAATGTAACATATCATCATAGTAGTACTCCCCCATAGGAATATCATCAACATTTATGCTTGCAACCAATCTTCCAAAAATCTCCCCAATCTTCCAACAAAGTTTGATATAGGAGTTGTAGAGAAACTAGAGGTTGTTGATGAGGATATTCCCAACCTTGTTGATGCTAGGATGGAAATTGGTTTTCATGATGAATTGGTTGAGTCTAATATGGAGATTGTGAAGCACTCTATCGTGAATGATATGGTTATTGTTGGTGGTGACTTGTATGTTGGGGAGCATCTTGTTGTGAGAAATGAGATGATTGGTGTTGTGAACTTGGAATATGTTGATGAGGATATACATATTACTATTTATTTGGAGTTTTTTGTTGGTGTGGACTCACTAGTTGGTGCTATGGATGTGGATTTACTAATGAAGCATTATGTTCAGTTTGTTCTTAGAAGTAAGCATGTTGATTAGATGATTGAGATTCTAGTGTTTAATAGAGTGATGTAGATGTGAATGATCTACACACTAGTTGTCTTGCCTCTATTAGAGTGGAAGCTTTTGGTGAAGATGAAGGTGGTTACGGATATTTATTTTGGCATCAAAGTGTGGGACACACTTTTCTATCTACCTAGAGAGTTTGATGTAGGAGCATCTTACATCATAAAATAAAGTGGGAAATAATTTTTTTGGTTTGTTTTTCAAAATAAAATAAAAGAGAAAAAAATATTATTAAAAAAAATTGGAGAGAGAAAGTGACAAAAATTAGATGAAAAAAATTAAAATAAATAAAAAATATAGAAAATAGGGAAAGGTATTTAATAGGTGACATTATTAAATGTAACTTGTGGCTTGAGAATTTATTTAATGTGACTTTCTAGGCTGACTTGTGGCTTATGCATGTAAGGGCCTCTTTTAATTTGTAACGGGCCAGGCCAACTTGTGCCTTAGTTGGGTATAATTAGGTGATCTTGTAGAGTCTTTTAGGCATTATTTATTTAGAGGAGGAGGAGGATTGAGTGTGGAGAGTAGCTAGAGAGTGATTTTTTCTTGAGTCTATGGATAGAGTGCTGAATGTGAGGCAATTTACAAAAATATTCTATTTATTCATCCATCTTGGAGAAAAGGATGTAGAGGACGAGCGAACTTTGAAGAGATAGTAGCTGGGGCTTAGGAAATAAGGAGATTTTTTGGTGGGCTTGCGAGCACAAGTTTAGAGCTTCCTTGAAGTTTTCTACCAAAGTGTGGATCTAGACTAGCTAGTGTTTAGATTGGATCTTGAGGGATCTTGTAGAATTACTATTTTAATTGCTTATGTATTTGGCCATAACTTAGAAGGCCTTACAACAAAGCATGTTGGATGTAAATCTTATGATTATATTATGAGTGTTGGCATTATTTTGGATCTAAATATCTATGTTATTATTTATTCTTCCATTGTGTGGTTGTTTATTGGGGGCTAGGAAATATCCTTTGGAAATTTTCCTACTTTACACTACATTAGATAAGGTTTCAAGGACCCAAGCTAAACATGGAGATGTCTTACAAAAGAGAGATTCTTAAGTTGAAAAGAGACAACTTAAAAAAATTCCAAGAACTCATGAGGCTACATTTGGGAATCATTGGAGACATATGCCTAAAATTCCAAGAAAATCAATGTGTCACTTCCTAATCCTTTGACTATGGATCAAATTGTAGATGAAAAGTCACAACACAATGGTGACTAACATTACTTATACTCTCAATTATGTTGAATTTGATGAAGTCAAAGATTTTCCTACTGCTCATGAAATGTAGAACAAGCTGCAAAAGATCTATGAAGGAGATGATAATGTGAGGAGACTAAAAGTAGAAAGTTTAAGACATCAATTTGATTAGATGAAGATGAGAGAAGATGAAAACATTGCAAAATATAGTGAGAGAACCAAAGCAAGTGTGGGTGCAATCATAGCCTCACAAAGAAAAATTGAAGATGGAACAGTAGTCAAAAAGTTATTAATAACTCTTCTTCTTCCTATTTATGCAATCAAAAGTTTAGCTATTCAAGAGATGAGATGTTATCCCAATAGTGATATAACTTTGGATACACTAGTGGGAAGGTTAACAAGTTTTGAGTTGGATAAATTTGATAACTATCTTCCTAGATTTTACAACATAGAATCAAAATTCAAAGCAAAACTAAACCTTGTTAGAAAGGGAGGAAACTCAAAAGAAAAACAATCTGATAGTGAAGAAGATGAAGAATCTCATGATGATCTTAAAGCCATTGAAGCCCTACTTGCAAGGAGGTTACCAAAAGGAAAAGGTAAATATAAAGGAAAAATTCCACTGATTTGTTTTTCTTGTGAAGAAGTTGGTCACATTGCTACAAAGTGTCCAAACAAGGAAAGTAAAGATGACAAAAAATCTAGCAAGTTCAAAGGCAAGAAAGATTTCAAAAGCTATGAAGACTATAAAGACAATGGTGAGAAATCTTGTTATATTGCTAAAAATTCTAATAGTAATAATGAAGATGAAATGGTATATATTACTATTAAAAGTGAATTAGATGACGAGGATAATGAAAAGATAACTCTTATTTCTCATGTTAGCAGGAACGACGCATGGATAATAGATAGTAGTTGTTCTCATCACATGATTGGTGATAAAACTAAGATTGACCACTTGGAGCATTATGATGGTGGAAGTGTTAAATTAAAAAATAATGAACCATGTTATGTGAAGGGAATAGGCTGCATTACATTGATTGATGGAATCAGATGTGATAGTGCCTATTAGGTTGAAGGATTGAGACACTATCTTCTAAGTGTGGTAAAATTGAACAACATTAAATTAAAGGTAGAATTCATGAATGGTAAGCCCATACTTTTGGATGGTAAAGGAAACCTAGTTGGAACTAGCAATCAGACAAAAGGTAGTTTATTTTACCTAGACTTCACTAAAACTTCATGCATTCTAGCTCAGATAGAGGAGCATGAGTCATAGATTGTGGGAACCAAATATTAGATAGAGG
Organism: Cupressus sempervirens; assembly: GCA_028749045.1. Classification (NCBI taxonomy): domain Eukaryota; kingdom Viridiplantae; phylum Streptophyta; class Pinopsida; order Cupressales; family Cupressaceae; genus Cupressus; species Cupressus sempervirens. Next base: position 283,386,442 of record CM053793.1, on the reverse strand, counting down.
AGACTGATTTGCAGCTAGTGCAACCCAAGTTAGAAATAATTCTAACCAAGTCTCATATAGAAGAAGTCAAGTTGCAGATAGAGAGGATATTGAAGACCTTTGTCGGGGAAGATTCTAAACCAATTGGAACACTTATGTCTATTGGACATAATTTTTCCAAGAATAATGATTCAAAAGAGGTAAATCAAACTACCTATATATATATATATGATTGGGAAACTTCAATATGTTTCATACAAGACCTAATATTGCATTATTAGTTGGTATAGTTGCAAGATTCTCTATAAATCCCAAAGAAAATCACATGATGGCAATCAAAATAATTATGAGATATCTAAAAGGAGCATAAGACTATGGTCTATGGTACAAGAAAGGAGAAAAATTTGAGTTGAAATCCTTTACTAATGTTGATTGGGATGGAAGCATTGATGATAGGAAGAGCACCAATGGAGGAGCATTCTTTGTTGGAAAGTGGTTAGTATATTGGATAAGTAAAAATGCATAATTGCATCTCTTAGTCTACAACAGAGGAAAGATATGTTGTTAAAGTAGTTAATTGTTTCAACATAATGTGGTTTAAGAAATTATTATTAGGAATTAAGTAAGAAATCAAGGGTCCAGTGGTTATCTATTGTGATAACACAAGTGAAATCAACATATCTAAAAATCTAGTGATGCACACCAAGACAAAATATATTGTAATCAAGTATCATTTTCTAAGAGAATCAGTTTAGGATAAATAGGTTAGATTGGAATATGTTAACACAAAGGAGTAGGTTGCTAACATATTTACCAAACCATTACTTAAGGATGCATTTTTGTATATAAGAGGAAAGCTAGGGGTTATTACCCAATCTAATGCTCACTAGAGTATAGATTAGTGATGCATCAACCAAACTACATTGAAGATCTATCAAGTTGAAGCAAAAAAGTAAGAGTTCATTGCATATGAATCAGTACAAAGCTCATTGCATATGAATCAGTACATCCAATACATTGTAAAATTACTATGTCAAGTGTTTAGCATTTGATGTCAAAGAGGGAGAGAATTATGTCATATATTCATTGAGATAGATTGGTATAATAAGAATTAGAGACAACTACAAGAGGGGGAACTTTATCTGATGGAGTTTGAAGATAAGATGGGAGAGGGAGAATCTTAGAGGGAGTTCTCATGGATGGATAGTGAATCAGGATGAAACTAAGGATATTATAAAATCTTGCAAATCATCTTATTTGCTCTAAGTTTTCTTTGCTTAATGACATGTTGTGTTGCTATCAATTCCAAAGAGGGAGATTTTTTATAAAAATTCTTCAATTGAATATTGTCATTGATGTTACACAAATGTTATGCTCTTACCAAGCATTGCCAACTAGAACCAAGTTCAAAAAACTCCAGTATTCATTGAGAAAATGTTTAGAAGAAGAGAAGTTTAGGAATTCTTGTGTAAACTAAGGCAGACCAGTTACTAAAGGATTTCAATGTAAACCAAGTTAGGTCGATCACCAAGGAACTCAATGGTAACCAAGTGACCTATTTTTAGCCGACCTTCAATAGATTATTTCTATCCATTTGTTGGTTTATGCAAGGAGACTCAGTGAATGTTATTTCTTTTTTGAAAGGGTATTCAACTAACTTGACATTAGATTTCATAAATATGAATGGTCAAGTTGTTGATTAAAATATGAGAAAGTGGCGAAGAAGATAAGATACAAAAAGAGAATGTTATCTGATTAAGATCAGAGTATCTAAGGAGTTGCAAAGAATATTCTAATCAAGGAGGATCCTGAGGATAAGCTAGAACAGTGATATGAATTTGCAATCTAGTAGCTTCATAAATCATGTCAATCATTGTTACTCTCTAAGAATTGGAGAAGTGAAGAAATCTCTTAGCATATTTGACTTAATTTCATTTTGTAAATCCTCTAACAAGGTGGAATTTCTAGATTGAAGTTTCTTAAGACCTCTAACAAGGCCACTCCTAATAGGGTGATTTAAATCCTTCAATAGGGTTACACCTAAAAATGTGTTTTGTAACCTATACCACAACTATCTCCTAATAGGGCTCACTTCAAAAGAGTGAAAAAATGTAACTAGTTGCATTGGTAGTTTTCACAAGTTGGGTTTCCACATTAAATCTTGGTGTCTCATGTGTTCATGTTATTTTCTTATTGCTTTATTTTTTGCAACTAATTTAGTAACATTAATATACATTAATATATTATATTGCTTTGTTAACTGAGTTACAATGTATATCTATTGATCTTAGATTGGTTTTGACAAGTGAGTGTCAACACGCTTAAGCTATTTACTTAGTTCATACCAAACTAGTAATACATGCCAAGCACAACATATAAATATTAGACCATGCTAAGTTGCAAAGAGTGCCAAGTCACTCAAGTGCTAAGTAGAAAGAATATGTTGAGTGATTTAGGAGCCAAGTAAATGGTGGATGCTGAGCAATGCAGGTGCATAGTCACAATATATAGAACAATGCATATTGAACATTAGAGACTTCATATGCTGAGTAAGATAGTTTTGACATATTTGTTTGTAATAAAGGAAACAACTATGTAAACCATTTTTGAACTAACTTAAGATTATATTTCAATATTTTGGAGATAAGAAAAAATCTCTATTTGAATTCCCTATGCAATTAGATGCAACCAATCAAAAAATGGGAAGGATTAAGCTGCAAAATGGATGAATCTTAGTCATAGATTCATACCTAACCCTAAGCCACCAAAGTATTCTTAAGGAAGATGAAGCCCTAAACTCTTTATGGATAGAGGAGTGAATGGTATGGAGTGTTCAATGAATTGAAGGAGAGAACAAGATAGTTTGCAAGTAGAGCATTCAAGGTGACTTAGAAGTTATGAAGAAAGAGTGAATTGGAAAATTAGTTAGAGAAGAATAGAGGTTAGAGAAAAGGATACACCATTGAGACATCTATTCAAAAAGTACCAAGAATACACTATTTAGAGGTGATCTACTATTAGAAAAGCAAGTACCAACTACATGATCTATGCTGAGACATTTTAACAAGTGATTTTAGCCAAATCTCTTAAGAAGAGTAGTCCTAACAGGCTGTATGAAATCCTTTAACAAGGTGCTTACTTAGTTGTAAGTTGAAGTCCTCTAACAAGTTGAGACCTAACAGTCTTTGTAAGCCTTTAACAAGGTAGACCTTTTACAAGGTAGATCATGTTTCATGGTCAAAATATTGTAATCTTCATTGGATACACTTTATTATTGTAGTAGTGAAGATTTGTGGGTGTCATTCTCACCTCAATTTTACCTTCTCACTTGGAGGGTTTCTAGGTAATCATATATGGTGTTATGTGTCTGAATGCTTACATGTTTTTATGATTACATGTATATGCTTTACATGTTATTTTAGTTTATTCATTGAATGCATGTGATGGATGTGTGGTGAAAATTTTATGGGTCCAAGTTTAAAATTTTGATTCACCCCCCACCAGAGATTTACCTTCCTATTGTAATTCCAACAATTGGTATCAGAGCCTTGTTCTCTAAAAGAGAAGCTTTGTAGCTTTCAAGAAAGATCTTGAAATGGAAATCTACAAGTTGGGAAAGATAATTGAGAACTAGGAGATTGAAATACATCTCATACTACATCAACTAAATGAAGCAAGAGGGTAACTAAAGAAAAACTTGAAGAGAATAAAATAGATTTCTATTATAGAGAATGACACACTATACAAAGAGATAGACACTACTAAGCTATTTATAGATAGAGAATCTAATGAAGTTGATGTAGCAATTGTAGATCTGATGGAAAGGAATAGAGTTCAAGTTGAGCAAATCTAAAATCTAAAGTTAGAGCAAGAATCACAAGCTATACTACTATGCGAGGTAACTAAACAAAAGAAGTAAGCTATGGAAGACAAAGCAATGATTGAAGAAGATGAAAGAATTTTGGCCAACAGATTGGAGGAGAATTCAACATAGATAATAAATATTTCTAACATGCAATTGGATACTCTAAGTCAAATGATGAATGCTAACTATGAATTTAATGTCAAGGACATTGAGATAACTACATTGAAATTGTAGAATGAACAACTGTAGAATGATCTAAAGAGAGAAAACAATATGCTAAAAGTTTCAAGAATCCAAATAAAGCCATCAAATAATTTGAGCAATTATTGAGATCCCCTAGATCCAATAATGACACATTAGGACTGGAATACACAAGAACTAAAGAAGGAGAATCATCCAAAAGTGCAGAAGAAAGGAACATCAAAGGTTGGAACTCCAAAAGTACTTGTCATAATTGTGGTAAGAAAGGACATACTACTAATGTGTGTAGGAGCAAGTTTACAAATTAGAATGTCAAGCCTAAGAACGTGACTAATTTTCATAAGTACAACAAGCAAGGTCATTAGGCACATGAATGCAGAACCAAGACCATGCATACACAAATATTTGAAGGATATTGCTAGAATTGTCAAAAGTATGGACATAGAGATTTTGAATGTAGATCCAAATCCATGTCATTAGAAAATAAGCAAACAAAGGTAAGAAACAATGAAAACTCTTATAATTGGGATTAAAATACAAGATATAGTTGTCATTATTGTCAAGAATATGGACATGTTCTTGAGAATTGTATTAGGACACACTTTAGAGGTAACTACCAAAGATGGTTAAGTTAAACTACATGTTTTAGCTATTTGAAGACTGGTCATATCAGTAAATATTATCCAACTAGGTCAAAGGCACCAAGTTGTGAATTTGATAAAGGTAAAGGCAAAGTAGATGTTGAACACATTAGAGATGAGATGAACAAGACATGGAAAAAGAAAGATGTTTGTAGCACATAAAATAGAGAAGGGATCACTTCACCCAATGGGTCAAGTGATCACACCTCATCAAACTAGGCAATCAAAAGGTATGTGGGATTGATATCTAAAAGTCACATCATACATAAGTTCCAAAAGGGTTCTAATACTGAAAGGACTATATTAGCATAAACAAAGATGCAAGATGTTGTTAGAAAATTTTAAAGACAAATCTTTGAGCCTTTCATGTTGCTGCTGAGTATGAAAAGTTTCCTATATGTGCCAAGTGGAATGCTAGAAGATGTTGAGCCATTAGAATAGATAGTTGATGCCAAACTCACAATGGTTGTCGAGCAATAGAAATAACAATGGATGCCGAGTAAGCCTGGAATTGGTTAATGGCGAGCTTATAGCTGTGTAAGTACGTAGCATTAAATGCAAGGTTTTCTAAGGTTATATGATCAATTTCAACTCATTTTTTCATCATTTCAAAATAGAGGAAGAGCAAGAAGAGAAAGAGGCAATCTGAAAATTCTATAAAAGAAATTATAGAAGATTTGTGCAACAATTCATCACCATTTTGTCTAATCTTACAAGGTATTTATCAAGAGCCAAGCTATACAGTTTAAATTTTCATAAACGCTAGTTTGACACAATGGCATCAAGTTCAAAAAATATTGAGGGAAAGGAAGTTTTAAACATTCAATTAGTGATTAATGAAGTTAAGTGGCCCATATTTAAGGCTATTCTTGACATTGAATATAAACAAGATCATTGTGTTGCATTGTCTATGATCCTGCCAAATGTGATAATAGTACAAGATGTGAGGAAATGCTACAATTGAAAGACATGAAGCATTGGTGACATGGAGATTAGAGAGGCATACAAAAAACTTTGTGAAAATAGTGTTTTGAAGGAAGAATATAATTTTTTTGACAAAAAGGCTTTTAACACAAGCCTTAGAATTTCTAAATGTATTCAAAATAGAGTGGATATGAATTGTATTGAGGTGAATTCATGGTGGTTCCTTGTGGCTATAAGGCAAACCAATCAAAATTATCGGAGAATAATTCATAGGGTTACTAGCTACCCAGCCCTAGATTGACCCAAGACACTCAAGAGGTACAACAATAGATATAATCATTGATCCATTGTTAGACTTTGCTATAAGGGTAATATCACATAAGTTCTATCAATCTAGTAAATTAAATAGTGTCCCTTGCATAGCTATGGATGTTGGTTACAAGATTGTTAAGAAAGATCATACATATGATCTAGCAAAACTTTAATTGCAACAACTTACGAAGAACCTTAGATAAATAAAAAAGACCAAGAGTGCACAATGCAAGTTTGGTTCAATATTAATCTACATATTCTTTTATGTACAAAATACATTTCCCTCATTTGGAATAGTAGGATGGAAGACTAATAGATTAGTTGTAGTATAAATAGGTGAATGCATTGAGTAGCTAGGAGAAAATTTTGAATCCTTAATGACTAGCTACTTTAAAGACTTCAAGAAGTCGGTGAAGTAGAGACTCATAATACCAATTTCCTTAGTTAAGAAACATTATAATGACATATGTTTTCTTGTGGATTTTGATTACACATTTGTACAAGCTCCCATACCAAGGGTGAGATGGTTGAGACCCTTAGGTTATGAGGTAAATGTAGATGAAGCTTCAGTAACAATAACAACTCTACTTGCAAAAGAAGTAGACAAGACTGTAAAAGTTTTTTGGAAACTATGAGATGGTGAAATCTAAGATTACCATGGATTTGAAGACTGCCTCTACAATGAAGAAAAAGGAAAAGATAGTAAAGAAATTGAAAGAAAAATTTGGAGAGGGTGCCGAGGAGGAAAAAGAAGAATATGAAGAGGATGAAGAGGAATAATAAATTCAAGCTCAACAACCTCTAGCATTAACCCAAGGCATATGAGAAGATAAAGAAGAGGATGAGATAGAAGGTGCTAAGGGAGAAGAAGCCAAGGAAGCTTCTACTCTTGCCAAGCCAAAGAAAAGGAAGGCCAAGGCACCACCTATGGCAAAGACCAAGAAAATTGCCAAACCAAGTCAGCCAAAGCCCACTACACCTACAACTAGAGCCAACACACATGATACAACACAAAAGGCTAGGGAAAAGAAAAAAGAAAAAATCAAGGAGGAAAAGAGCAGAAAAGATCAAGAGGGAAGTATGTGGCTCAACTAGATTCTAATGAAGAGAAGACAAAATTAGATGGCAATAGCCAATTCAAGGTGGTAAGTCACAATCCTCTCTCAGATCTTAAGAATCTTTGTGAAAATGTTAAGAACAATGTAGATCTATCAGGTTTTAGTCATGTTAAATTTGATAAATTAGGTGAAGTGGAGAAGAACCAAGTGGAAGAGGAATTATATGCCATGATATAAAAGTTTAAGACCACACCACTAGAATTTTCCAACTCAATACCTAAAAGTCTATATGACATTGTTGAGCAAAAATGGCATTATTGTCTAAATCTAGAAAGAAAAATCATGGAGAAAACACTAGCCCAAGTAATGCCTAAGTTGACTAAGGGACAAATTGCTAAGATAGCGAAGAAATTTTTAGTTTAGTTCACACCTAAATATAAAGCCTTTAGCATTCTCCAAAATAACATTGAAGATGTTGTTAAGAAATCAACACAAATCTGGAAACACATTTATGGGTTGACCACTATCAAGAAAGGAGAAACTAACCCTTCAGAGGTTAAAGACGATGAAAAAGATGATGATAAGGAAGATGATGACAAAGATAACATAGTTGGAGGAGAGACAAAATCAAAAGGATATGACAAGGCAACAACTAAGCCTAAGCAACAAGAAGAACAGACTGTGCATGACACACAATTGTTGAGTGTTAGTCCTCTCCATGACACAACCAAAAATAAATAAACTTTTAAGCGTAAAGGATGTCTTTGATCCATTAGCTCAAAACACCAATCTTGTTAATACATAAGACTTGAAGAAGATCTTATATCAATCTACATTGCAAGCCAAAATATATGGCAATCTAGTTTTGGTTATTGTAGAAGAACTACAAAAGGTAGTAATTGATGTCACAAGGGAAAAGGTGAATCCACAAGAACCATATTCCATCATCCCTTTAGTTACTCATGTAAAACCTTTGGCATACAAGAACAAGGTGCAAACCAAGTCATAGTGATAGACCAAGAAAAGCCTAAAGAGATAGAACCAAAGGTGAAGGAACAAGTGGCCATCCAAGAACTAGTAGCGTTACCAACATCTAGAAATCCTTCCATACAAACTCTTTAGAAGCGAAGCATAGATGCTACTCCATTGCAGATCTTAGTGCCAAGCCCAAGCTCATCAAAGGTTGAAAGGGTAATACATTATGGAGACATAAGCCTTGATGAAGAAATTATTATTCCAAAGTATGATTATGAAACTATGACATTGGAACAAATAGGCATTTTACAACAAGCCTTAAGGAAAAAGCATCAATAAATGCTTAGGAGAGAACATAGGCAGAAGCAAGCACTTCAAGATATTAATGACATCTTTCTAGATGCATTTATTGTACCAACTCCTGAAGAGATCAAGCCACTAATAGAACAACTAATAGATATAGTGGAGAAGGTTAGTAATGAAGACCTTGATACAAATGAAAAACTTTTAGAATGGTTAGAAAAGAAGTTCCAAAATAGAGTAAATGAGAAAATATCAGGTGATATAGCAATTATTGAAGTTGCATTGGCAACTAAGGTTGAGAATGTGAAGAAGGTACTTGAGAACATATTCTCATTGTACACAAAACTATGCTATCCTACACTCTTCACTCAAGGGACTAGAAGTCACATTCTGAGACTAGAAAATTAAATATCTACATCAAGTGCAAGACTACCTACAAATCCAACTCAAAGTGAGAAGCATTTTAGGACATTTCTTTAGACAAAAAATTAGTTAGTTGTCTTAACAGAAGATGAGACTAACATTAGAGCCAAACTGACAAGCATACAAGCCACCCTCACCCCACACATGGAGATATTGCATAAGGATCTAGGCTATGCTAAAAATCTACTGAAGAAATACCCCAATCTTTCTACTTTAGATGGTCTAGTACACTTGCTACCAAGCTTGCAATCCAAATAAACTCATTGGATGTTGCATGTGATAACTGGGATGAATCCCTTAAGATAATAATGGATGTCCATAAATATTTTCTGAACAAACACACCATAGGTGTATATCCTATTTGACATAAGTGTTAAAAAGGAGGAGAAAAATAAGAAAGGAGGAGCATATAGCACTAGTGAGAATAAAATATAGGAGAAAAGGGGGAGATATATCATTGGGGAGATATATATATTTTGGGGGGAAAAATTGAGAGAAAGAGAAAAAAGGGAGAGATATCAGCTAAGGGAGAGCATATCAAATGAAAAATAATAATATCAGTAACAAAGCACATTGAAGTCAAAGTGTGTCAGTAGAGAGACATTTAATTAGAAAGAAGCACAAAATTTTGGATATAAAATGAACATATTAACTTAGGGGGAGTTATCAAAATTTGAGGTATCTAAGTTATTGCAAAATTTTGAAAATTTGAAGTTTTGTATATAAGCTGAGTCATGGATATGTTATGATCAAGAGATTAAGGATAATAATGTATGTTCAAGTTTTTTTGACACTCATGTCAAAGGGGGAGATTGTTGATCTCAGATTGGTTTTGACAAGTGAGTGTCAACACACTTATGCTATTTACTTAGTTCATGTCAAACTAGTAATACATGCCAAGAACAACATGTAAATATTGGACCATTCCAAGTTGTGATGAGTGTTGTCACTCATATGATGAGTCACTCAAGTGCAAAGGAGATAGACTATGCTGAGTGATTTAAGAGCCAATTAGATAGTGGATACCAAGAAATGTAGATGCCGAGTCATAGTATAGAGAATAGTGCATGCCAAGCATTAGAGACTTCATATGCTGAGTAAGATAGTTTTGAAATATTTTTCTGTAATGGCACAAAAAATTATGTAAACCATTTTTGAGCAAACTTATGATTATATTTCAATATTTTGGAGATAAGGACAAATCTCTATTTGGATTCCCAATGAAATTACATGCAACCAATGAGAAAATGGGAATGATTAAATGATAAAATGGATGAATCTCAGCCATAGATTCATACCTAACCATAAGCCACCAAAGTCTTCTTAAGGAGGACAAAGCCCTAAACTCTTTACAGATAGAGGAGTGAATGGTATGGAGTGTTCAATGAATTGAAGGAGTGAAAAGATAGTTTGCAAGCAGAGCATTCAAGGTGACTTAGAAGTTATGAAGAAAGAGTGAATTGTAGAATTAGTTAGAGATGAACAAGGGTTAGAGAAAAGGACACAAAATTGAGACATTTGATCAAAAAGGATCAAGAAGACATTTTTTAGAGGTGATCTGTTATTACGCAAGCAAGTGCCAACCATAGGATCTATGTTGAGAAATTTTAACAAGTGATTTCAGTCAAATCTCTTAAGCAAAGTAGTCCTAACAAGCTATATGAAATCCTTTAATAGGGTGCTTACTTAGTTTTAAATTGAAGTCCTCTAACAAGGCACACTTCTAAGGGAAAACCTTTCATAAGGTAGATCATGTTTCATGGTCAAAAAATTGTAACCTTCATTGGATACACTTTATTATTGTAGTAGTGAAAATTTGTGAGTGTCATTCCCACCACCTTCTCACTTGGAGGGTTTCTCGGTAATCATACATGGTGTTATGTGTCTGAATGCTTACATGGTTATATGATTTAGATGTATATTCTTTACATGTTATTTCAATTTATTCATTGAATGCATGTGATGGATGTGTGGTGAAAGTTTTATGGGTCCAAGTTTAAACTACTAATTCACACCCCCTTAGAAGTTTAGTTTTCCTATTGTAATTCTAGCAATATCTAGTTCTAACCAAGTCGTGAGTTTAAAGGGAGTTTTATTGAAATCTAAGGGATTTGGAATTATTTTAGTGCTAACTGATTCACTCTTCCCCTCTTAGTTACTCCTCTTATATTTCCAACACTTTCCACTAACCTCTTTGCGAAATATAATCACTTCACTCTTTCACTATGCATCTATTGAACTAAACACTTCTTAGATCTCAATAGCTAATCTTCAAACTCACATCACACAAATCCCTTAGATCCCTTACTCACATGTAATTCAAACTTATAATTCTCTTACTTTCACATACTTTAATTCCACTCTCAAACACAAAGAAAACAACTTTCCTTTAGACAAAGTCCTCAAATTAATTTATTGAGTCAATGTTGAGGCTTTCTTAATTATAATTAGAACATGACCTCATTAATATAAATAAATACACATTACATTACATCTTTTCATGATTACATAACACTTCCAACACATAGTCTTCACAAATCTTCACATGTGAAACCTTGGACTTTTTGTGCTCAATCACATCATCATCTTGATGTATTACACCTCTTTCTAATTTTTCTTAACAATATTCTATCCTTGTTAGGAGATATAATCCAATTACCATACACCTCTTCTTAGGAACTCTTTCTCTATATTTTCTTTAGTAAATCTTGAATAACTATCACCAGTCTTTGACTTTCTACATTGGACCATACCCATGTCATTAGGATGATCTGTAGAGCATATCCTCAACTATGATTGACCTCATTTTCAATCTTTGAACCTTATGATCTGAAACTTTGTCCAGTACTCTATTAGTTTTAATAGGATAACTAGTATGTTGACACCAATGACAAACACTACCATGAATGCAACATTTAGTCATGCAAACAATCTCTCAAATACTCCAGTAATGCTAGGATACTCCCCCATAGGAATATCATTAATATTCATGCTAACACTTTCTACTTATTGGAAAGGGTTGATTTTTTGTGTTGAGTGGATTGTGTATTTTATTTCTAGAAATAAAGCCTGTAAGATCCTTGTTAGACATTGTCTTCCATTTTGTTTTCCAACTAGCTAACCTTCTTGGAAGGGGATTGATTTTCTAGCCAACCAACTTTCTTGTAAATGAATTGGTTTTCAAACCTCTATGATAATGAAAAATGTGGCTCATATTGCAAATAATTTTGTTGCCAAATGTATTAAGTGTGCCTAGGAAGCCATCAAACCTAGATTTGGTTGGCTAGTGTTGGCTTGGGATAGTTGATATTTTCACTAGAATAATATTTAGTGATAGTTTTTTATTCAAGTTCTCCCTCTAGCTCATTTTCCTTGGGTCCATGCCATGACGTTTCAAAAAAAGCATCTATACATCTTTGATTTGTTTTCTAGAGCCAATATAAATCTTCACCCTTGGGAAGATTTGAAAATCCATTACTGACTCTTGTTCAAATCTAGAGACATTTATCATGTCATCTCTTCCTTTAGACACAATTCAAAAAAAATTATCCATAGAGTAATACCTTGGTGGAAGGATTGGTGTTGGCCTTCCAACATCACTTTTGATAACTATAAGTGATGAAGTGTACTTCCCTTACTAACATAAAGACACAAAAAATAATAATAATTGGGAATTGGAAAATTAGAAACACTTTCTTTCTAATATATTCAATTAGATGACTTTACAATATCCATAAAAGAGCATGGTATATCCACATGGTTATTTTAATTTTAATAATCTACAAGTGAGAGCTACCATATGCCCCATCCAAACTGACCTTGATAACCCCTATTTCTCCTCTTTATATTGTGAATTCTTCCCAACCCCCCTACGATCCTCCTTCCCCTTTTCATCTTGATAAAATTTACATTATTTTCCCCTACAATTGAATATGCCAAGATTATGCCCCCAAACAGGTTTTGATGCTCATTGGAGTATTGAAGGGATTTTATTTTTCTTCTTAAAGTAGTGCAACTTGTGAAGGCCACATCTTGTGAATTGTCTATGGATTAGATTACATAACTAATTTCTAGTGACCTATCAAAGTGCTCTACAATTATTATGTCAAGACACTAACTTAGGAAAAATTGACCCCATTTTAGAGCCTATAAGGCCTTTAAAATTGAGTTTAATTTTTTTGTACTACATCACCAATTAAAAAAAAACCAATATCTTCAAAATCAGACTTGATCTTGCCATGAAACTTTACCATCATACTTATATCCCAAATGGTCCTTCAGGAAAGTAATTGGAACAATTTGTGTTGAAATGAAAGACTTACTAAAAATAGTAAAATTGCCAAAAATAGTGGGAGATTTTGGAAGCTAACAAGATGACTAACTTCATGGAATATTTGCATGGGCAGAACCCCTATTACTAGGAAATATAAGGAGTGGTAGGAGGAAAAGATGATTATTAGTTGGAGGAAGGTTAAAATTGATGAGGGTGAGACAATGATTTTAATGGTGTACCTATTTTGGGGAAGAACTTGTATATATTTTTGAAGGTGAATGATGCCTCTATCAAGAAGTCTCCTAAAGGGGAGACAAAGAGGTTCAATTTGGTCAAGATTGGAAAAACTATGCTCCAAAGGCTATTAAGAAAATATGGAGGTGGGCTCCATTTTCAGTCATGCATTACATTAAATTGGATGTCATATGCTCTTGGGTTTATAGATACCACTTTTCCTTTCTCAACCATTTTCACCACATAGAAAATATATTAGGTTACACTTTTATCTCTTATGCTCTATGAATATGAGTATAAGGATTTGTAGGGTTAATCTAGATAATAATACTTCCCTCTATGAAGGGATTATGGTTTAATCTTTGACTATTTTAAGGATATTTCTATTGAGCATTCCATTTTGGAGCATTCTACCTTAGATGATGAAGATTCTACCAATTCTAATGAATGCAAGGAGGACTAGAAGTATGATATGGAAGGGGAGAAAGAAACTAATATCAATACCCTAAAGAAAAGTACCAGTAAGGGAAATGGTAAAGCCCTTGCCTTTGGGTCTAATAAGAAGAAGAAGAGTATTTCTAAGAGAAGGAACCAAGGAAGTTAGAAGAGGATTTTCTTGGGTTGAGAAGGATAATGATGTTAGTGATGGTATGAACACTAGTTTTGAGGATGATTTTTGACTCTCTCCTCCTAGAAATAAAACTAAAGGTTTGACCTACTCTGCAAGAGGCTCTAGAAATGATGGTGGAAAATCCCTTGCTCCCTCCCCTACCAAGGACCCTCTTACCCTAGGATTTTGAATCTTGAGGATATGGCTGCCCACCCACAATATGTCCCATAAGGTGAGTGTGTTGATTGATGGGATAAAGGGTATAAATTTGAAGAATGTGGTGTGAGGTGATTCTTTCTCTCAAAATGCTGAGGTCATTAGTGAAATAATTAAAGAAAACACTAAGGAGGATAATGTCTTCTCTTATTTGGATTGTCATGATATGGAGCCCAACATCAATATTTTGCAATGGTCTAAAGATAGTGTAATTGACATCGACAAGGTTGTTTACTAGGTTTTCCATGAGGTAAAGTGTCATGTCCCCTTTTCAAATAATTAAAAATAATAAACTTTGCTAAGGCAGGCAAGCTCCAAAAAGAGGCTGCCAAACCTGTTGAGAAGGAGACCCAAGAATGAGAGTTTTCAGGTTTCTAGGAAGGCTAAGGATGGGAGTTTGAAGCCATTCCATGTGCATGCTCATACAGATTTTGCCTTTGTGCTGAACAATGCAGATTTGTGGATTTTCGGGTGTGTTTTTTTGTATGAGTTTGGTGTTTTTAGTTGAGTATTTCATATCAGTTTGGGTTGCTGCTGTATTTCAGACTTTAAGATGTTAAAATAGAGCTGAATATATTTATTGGGACATGATTAAACTTTTTAGATAGATTATTAGTGTTTTTGTGGTGTTTTTGAGCATTTTTGTGTTAATTTCGGGAGCTCGATGAGCATAGTTTTTGTCCTACATTTGTGAGCTGTTGTGTAAAGGCTATACAGACATGGAAATGTCATTTTTTAGGCCTTTATGCTGCTAAATTTTTTGTAAAAAATTTCCATTTTCAAATTTATTAATAATTTGTGAAGTTGTGAATTTTTTTGGCACTATTTTGGACATACCTGATTTGGGTTTTATTGAGAAATTGGTGGATCTTTGTAATATTGGTTGTTTGGTTTTGAAAATCTGATTAGAGGGTTGAAATATCATATAAGATTATAAAATAGGAAATTTCAGTGGTATTAGAGCAATGATCTTGCCAGCCTAAGGGTTTATAGAAGTTTGCATGTCAGTTTTGACAACTACCCAGATCTTGCATGTCATAATTTATGCTTGCATGTTGCTTCTAATCAGTTGCATGTCAAAATTTATGGTTGCATGCTACTTCTAATCATTTTCATGTTAGTTCTTGGTGAATTTGGTGGTTGCATGTTGCTTTTAATCAGCTGCATGTCAAAATTTATGGTCGCATGCAACTAAGTGAAAGAGAAAAAAGATATTTGCAGCGAGAAAAGAATAAATTTTTTTTGATCAAACCTCTAGTTGAAAGTAAAGGTAAAAAATCCAAGGAAAGGAAAAGTATGGATGATCTAGATGAGATGGCAAAGAAATTCTTCCAAGACATCCAAAATACTTAGAAGCAAACAGTGGATAGTTTGGCAGAAACTAGAGAGGCTTTGTGAATATTGACAAAAAAACTACAAGGAGTTGCATCTATTAATGAGAAAGGGAGCACTTTAGAGGAGCCAAGAAATCTAAAATCCACACCATCTAAATAAACCAAAATATTTTCTTGCCTGTAGATGAGCCACCAGTACCAAATCCAGCCATTAATCCCGTGGAAGAGGTTACAGGTAACTTGATTGCATTAAGAGCTACTTACAATGGCTTAGATGATGACTTTCGTAGTTCGGTTCCTTTTAGAGAATATGTGGATATGATGAACACTTTGATGCCCAAGAAAGAAAATAGGAGGGAGCATGACATAAGTGGAAGAGAGCTCAAAAATAAAATAAGCAAGTTTACAGCACTTACTTTTGATGGAACAAATAAAATTTCAGCTAGAGCATGGCTACAAAAATTACAGACTTTCTTCACACTTAACCCCATGAAGGAGAGTGATGCTATTCAATTTGCAAGTCTACACTTGGAAGATGCAGCCTATGATTGGTGGTATCATGGAATGACTACTCAAGGTCATGATTAGGTAACTACATTTGATGATTTCAGTCAAAGAGTGATAGATAGATTTGACCTCAAGGATGATGAAGAGTACTTTAAAGAATTGTCAAAGTTGAAGCAAACCAAATTAGTTAATGAGTATATATAAGAGTTTTAAAAAGTGGCTATTATGGTACCTGATATGAGTGAAAAGAGGATTGTTTATCTTTTTCTTGATGGTTTAGGAGATTCTGCTAAGGGTTTGGTTAAGGCTTTCTCACCCTCAACCTTACAGGAAGCTATCAAAAGAAGCTTACAACTTGAAACTTGCGTGCTTATGAAAGTAGTCACTAATAAAAAACCCCCAAATCTTTGGCAACATAAGGGAAATTTTCAAAAAAAGACTTTCCCAACACTACCACCAAAAGATGTGATAAATGTGGCAAAAAAGAAGGTAGATGAAGAGACTAGGAGTGGATTACGAAGGAAAAAGCTTTGTTTTACTTGTAGAGAACCATGGGTTCTAGGACACAGATGTTTGGGGAAAGGTCAAGTGCACTATATTGAAGTTGCTTCAAAATTTGATTGAGATGAGCATGAGGAATTTCATGACACTAAGGAGGAGGTAGAAGAAGAGAAAGAAAAAGAAATCAGCAAGGATGGCACTTTAGCAGCATTATCAGGAGTCCCAAGATACCATCCCTTTCAAATTCGAGGGGTACTAGCAGGGCAAAGGTTGAAAATTCTTCTTGATAGTGGGGCAACTCACAATTTTATTGATGAGAGATTTGTCATGAAAAGAGGGCTTAAAGCAGAAGATTTTGAGGGATTAAATGTTACTGTACCTGATGGATTCACTATGCCTTGCACATGGGTGGTGAAACAACTCAAGATGACCTTAGGAGATTATGAGTTATGTGATGACTTCTATGTGGTTGGTATTGGGGATACAGATCTTGTATTGGGTGTTCAGTGGTTGCACTCCATTGGAGGCTATTACATGAACCATCAAACTATGGAGTTTAAATTTCATTCCAATGGGAAAGAAGTCATATTGAGAGGCTTATCGAATGGAGCACCTAAGGCAGTCTCTGCAAAGAGGATGGAGAGGACTTTTCGAAGAGGAAAAGTAGCATGGGCAGCAAGAGTCATAATCCATCCAACAAGCTCTCCAAAGAATCAAGGTAATTTCCATTTTGAAATTCAAAATATTCTTGATAAGCATAGTATAGTTTTCAATGACTTACCTCCAGGATTACCACCAGATAGAGGTTTTGAGCATGTTATAGAGTTAGAAGAGGGTGCCAAACTAGTTATAACAACCCCATATTGCCATCCAAGAGGTTATAAGGAAGAAATTGAAAAAACTATTAAAGAACTCTTGGACATGGGATTCATAAGGCCTAGCTCTAGTCCATTTGCATCATCTATGGTACTTGTTAAGAAAAAGGATGGTACAATGAGAATGTGTATAGACTACATGGCTCTAAACAAGAAGACCATAAAAAATAGGTATCCCATACCATGCATAGATGAACTCATTGATGAGTTACATGGTGCTGTATGCTTCTCAAAAATTGACTTAAGATCAGGGTACCATCAAATCCAAATGAGGAGTGAAGATGTGGAAAAGACTACTTTCAGATGTCACTATGGGCACTTTGAATTTCTTGTTATGCCATTTGGCCTCACTAATGCACCTGCAACATTCCAATCTTGGATGAATAAGGTATTCAGCCAACATCTTTGAAAATTTTTTTTGGTATTTTTTGATGATATCTTGATTTACAATAGAACATGGGAAGAACATCTAAAGCACATAGACACTATTTTGGGAATCTTGGAGCAGCAATCCTTCTATGCTAAGCTATCTAAATGTGAGTTTGGTTTGGCAGAGATCCTATATTTGAGACATATTATAAGTTCTAAAGGAGTACAGGTTGATCAACAAAAAATCCAGGAAATTTTGGATTGGCCTCCACCCACTAATCTTACACAGTTGAGAGGTTTCTTCAAGTTGTGTAGCTACTATAGGAGATTTGCCAAGGGATTTTCTCAGCTTGCTGCCCCCTTGACTATTTTGAAAAAGAAAGGAGCTTTTGTTTGGATAGAAGAGGCACAAAAAACATTTGATAAGCTTAAGGAGGTAATGAGTTCATGTCCTGTGCTTGCAATTCTAGATTTCTCTTTACCTTTTGTTGTTGAATGTGATGCTTCTGGAGAAGGTATAGGGGCTGTCCTAACTCAAAGGGGACATCCAATAGCATATAAGAGTAGAAAATTAAATCAATCAGAGAAAGGTTACTCCATCTATGATAAGGAAATGTTGGAAATCATGCATGCACTTCATAAGTTTAGACAATATTTGGTATGTGGGAGATTCATTGTAAAGACAGACCATAATAGCCTCAGGTTCTTCTTGAACCAAAGGGATTTGAATGATCGTCAAAAAAAATGGGTAAGCAAATTGCAAGCTTATGATTTTGATATTGAATACATGAAAGGAAAGAATAATGTGGTTGTTGATGCTCTCTCAAGAAAGCCCACTTTGTGTTCCTTAACATTTATCTCTGCTGATTGGAAAGTCTCCATAATTTTAGAGTATGCTAAAGATTCCTTTGCCACCAAGATTTTGGATAAGTTAGTGGATGATAACAGGTACAAGGTTGTTGATGAATTGATTTATTACAAGAATAGGATCTTCTTAGTGCCAGGATCAAAAACTAAGGAGAGGATATTGAGGGCCTTTCATGACACACCTTTGGCTGGTCATCAGGGATACTTAAAGACATACAGGAAAATTTGAGAGAGGTTTTCATGGAAGGGTATGAAGGAGGATGTGCTTAAACACATTAAGGAATGTATAGTATGCCAACAAAGGAAGAGTGAGCAAAATTTTCTTGCAGGGTTGTTGCAGCCACTTTCGATTCTTGAACAAAGATGGGAATGTATTTCCATGGACTTCATCACTGGGTTGCCCAATGTTCAAGGTAAGGATTGCATATATGTGGTGGTAGATAGACTAACTAGGTATGCACATTTCTTTTCTATCACATCTGATTTCAAGGCATCACAAGTGGCCGAATTGTTCTTCAAGGAAATTTTTAGATTACATGGCTTGCCTAGAAACATTGTTGGTGACCGGGACAGTAGATTCCTCAGCTCTTTTTGGAAGGAGCTCTTTCATTTGGTAGGAACTGAACTCACTCCTAGTACTAGCTATCACCCTCAAACATATGGATAAACATAAATAGTTAACAAATTGATAGAGGGATATTTGAGGAACTATGTTTCAAATCAACAACATGCTTGGGTGAAATGGTTACACCTAGGGGAGTATTGTTACAATACATCTCATCACATAGGAAAAGGATTGAAAGATCTTTTGAGGTGGGAGATTTGGTATTTTTTAGGTTGTAGCCATATAAGAAAAGTACCTTGAAGAGGAGTGGGGCAAAGAAACTCAAGCCAAGGTTCTATGGGCCTTATAAGATCATCAAGAAGGTAGGAGAGGTAGCTTATGAATTGGAGCTCCCACCAAATAGTAAAATACATAATATTTTCCATGTATCTTGCCTAAAGAAGGTTCTAGGCCAGCAAACCATAGCATCTACAGAATTACCACCTCTTGATGATGAAGGGAAATTAGTTTTGATACCAGAAGAGATTTTGGATACAAGAGAGAAAAGATTGAGAAATAGGAGTGTCATAGAGCATTTGGTCAAATGGAAAGGATTACCACTAGAGGATGCAACTTGGGAAGGAGCACATATTCTTGAGAATTCCAACCTTCGTTGCTTGAGGACAAGCAATATTTGGGAGGGGAGGACTTGTCATGTCCCTTTTTCAAATAATTAAAAATAATAAACTTTGCTAAGGCAGGCAGGCTCCAAAAATAGGCTGCCAAACTTATGGAGAAGGAGACCCAAGAACGGGAGTTTGCAAGTTTCTAGGAAGGGTAAGTATAGGAGTTTGAAGCCATTCCATGTGCATGCTCATACAGAGTTTTCCTT
Organism: Cupressus sempervirens; assembly: GCA_028749045.1. Classification (NCBI taxonomy): domain Eukaryota; kingdom Viridiplantae; phylum Streptophyta; class Pinopsida; order Cupressales; family Cupressaceae; genus Cupressus; species Cupressus sempervirens. The sequence goes on along the minus strand of CM053793.1, from coordinate 283,366,539 downwards.
TGTGCTGAACTGTGCAGATTTGTGGGTTTTCGGGTGTGTTTTTTGTATGAGTTTGGTGTTTTCAGTTGAGTATTTCATATTAGTTTGGGTTGCTGATGTATTTCAAACTTTAAGATGTTAAAATAGAGCTGAATATATGTATTGGGATGTGATTAAACTTCTGAGATAGATTATTAGTGTTTTTGTGGTGTTTTCGAGCATTTTTGTGTTAATTTCGAGAGCCTGATGAGCATAGTTTTTGTCCTACAATTGTGAGCTATTGTGTAAAGGTTATATAGATCTGAAAATGTCATTTTTTAGGCTGTTATTCTGCTGAAATTTCTGTAAAAAATGTCCATTTTTAGATTTATTAATAATTTGTGAAGTTTTTTTGGCACTATTTCGGACATACCTGATTTGGGTTTTATTGAGAAATTGGTGGATCTTTGTAATATTGGTTTTTTGGTTTTGAAAATCTGATTAGAGGGTTGGAATATCATATAAGATTAGAAAAAGGGAAATTTCATAAAGGCAATGGAAATTAAACAAAGACCCTTTGTATAAAGTAGGATTTCTTGGAGGCTAATGGTGTTGGAAAATAACTCTTTCCCCAAAGATCTGAGAGACCTCACTAAGGTTGTAAATGATATTGAAGCCTTATATGATGCCTATAATTTTAGGTTCAAGGAAGTGGAGACTAGGCTGTGAAGTGTTGATATGAAGATCACTAGTGTGGAAGATGCTATCAGAAAAATTAGTGAGAAAAGTTACAAGATTCTTAAAGCCTTTGTAGAGCATCTAAGGATCCTTATTGTTAAGCTTGAGAAAAAAAATCAAGATAAAGATATTGTGAAGGTGGTGGTTGATAAGTATACTAATTTTGAAGATGCTTTTTCTAGTTGGGGTAAGAGGAGTTATTCTAGCACTACAAAGATGATGTAGTATGCCAACAAGGATATTGAGGATATCAAGGAAGATTTAGATAATATGGATCTTATTGAGCTAGAAGAAAAAAAATTCTCAATAATCTCACTTATCTCTTTGTTGGTTTTATTTATTTATTGGTATGTTGTTCTTTTTGTTTAGTTTCATTGTCCCTTTTCTAGTTATTTTATCTTTGCTAGTTTTTTGGTTATGCCTTCCTTCTATTGTTCTTATATTTTTGGTTTTGTTTGTGTAGTGATTTAATGATATATCTTTCTCCTTTATGATGTAAAGGCTTTCAAGATCACTTAAAAATATTATTTTTTCTTAATCAAAAAAAAAAATTAGTAACTTAGGAGATTTGGTTCTCATAGTGGTGAAAGGTCATTAAAATAATTGGTGGATTATGAGGACATCCCATTTTTATGTCACCTAGTTCTTCTCTACTGGTCACCTAGAAACTAATTTTTCTCTCTTGTGATATATGGTCATTCACTTGGTGGAAGGATGATGATAATGAGCATTGATCTATCTAAACTTACAATTCTTCCTCTAATGGCTCATAAAAAATTATTGATTTCTCCCTTGGGGATAATGCGCCTTGTATAGATTCATATGATGCTCATGTTGCATATTTGGATAACACTCATGCTATAGATCTTGCCTCTACAACTCTTGTGCCTCCTACTACTAGGGTGATCTTCTCTAGTAACATGTACCCTTCTCTTTGTGTTCCTCCTACTTTGATCCAATCTTCAACTAATGATTTACAACCTTTTCATTATTTTCCCCCTTGTGGTTATAGTCTTTGTAATGAAGTTTCACCACTTCCCCTCCATATTTGAGATTTTTTTGATAATATTTCCTAAATACTTGTCCAAAAAGATAGAAAAAATAACATTTTATCCTCTAACTCATCTCCTCACTCTAGGAATTTTCTATCTACACACTCTAGAGGTCAGTTGCTAACTCTTCTATTAGTGTGTCATTATTATCCTTATTAGCACATAAAAAAAGAAATTAGTACAAAAAGTAGAGCCATTAATTAGTGCATTAAATTTCATAATTTGAACACTTCTACTAGTGCCACAATTCATATTCATTTCAATCCCATCATTTGTGCCATTTGTAGCACCATCTTTTACATTGTATTTTGTAGTAGGAAAGTTACACAAAAAATAGTGCCTCCTTTGGCACCCAAATTAGGCATATTGGCTTATTGTTTTTCTTCCATGTATACACCCTTCTTTTCTCTTATTTTTCTCTTAGTCGTGCTTCCTAACTTTCTTCTAGTATGAACTTGAAAATAACTTCTTTTTTGGCTTCCTAACTGATGCCAAGTTTTGCTTTCATTATGGTGATCTTTTTTACCTCCTATTTTTCTTCCATTATGATGTTTGTTTTTGCTTCTAGTTTGGGTTCTAATTCTTTTCCTTGTGTTTCTTTTAGTTTCACTTCTAGGCTTGCTTTCAATTTTTTTTCTAGTTTCAATTCCATTTTGCTTCATATTTTGGATCAGGTTAGTACTAAACATTTTTTTTTGGAGGGGATGAATGAGTAGTAGAACACCACATGCCCTAAATGAGATCAAATATAGCAACACATATGTTACATATCTTCTTGAACACACAATATAAATAAATGAAGTAAAAAATTCCAAGATTACCCAAACCTAAAGGAGAAACACCATGAATTTTAAAACTATCTTTAAAGAATAAAAAATCACACCAATTGAAATGAATGAACCTGATGAATTTAGAAACACAATTTGAAAATTGAACATTTAGAAAATACCACATGGAGAAATGTGAAGCACACATTTCATAGATAGAATACTATCTGATGGCCTATATTTTCACCATTTCAAGTTTTGAGAAATTAATGTGAAATCTAGGTGAAATATTTGAGATTAGGGTTTGCACATTTTATTACAGAAGTTTTTCTAGAAAAAACCCTAATTTTTTCCTATTGCATTTTTCCTTTTATTTCTTTTTCCATTTCTTAAACCCCTAAGTCATATGTTCACATATATCTTTTCACACTTAAAGATGTTTTATAATGTTTGAGTTGTGAAGTTGTATCTCTCCCGTAAGCACTACTTCTTTGGTCAATTGATCCTTAGCTATTATAAGGTTGCGATAATGTGACACAATTTGTTGCAAAGCTTCTGCAACTTCTCAATGGTTAGAAATAAAGTCTTAGTTTGGCTATGGATGTTGCAAAAGAGTTTTAGATGTGAGATCTCCATGGTTATAGTAGGTCATAAACATGCTAAGTGGCACAAAGTAGAAAAATCATGATACCATAATCATTTTTAAAGTAAAGAAGCAATGATCAACTCAATGGTAAATTGTAACGTTCCTTCGTGAGCTCGAATCTCTAGTGTTGTTGTTAAGTGGAGAAGAAGAGATTAACTATGTTCACAACTTCACACCATTAAAAATATGGTTTAAAAAAACAATCGAGATCTCATGATGAGGTTAAATAATGCAAGATTTGTCATTCATGCTTGATCTCATGACTATGGCATAAGGCTAATAAAGGGTTGCAAAGAAACAATGAAGGGGAGATGCAACAATATTCACCACTTCTCTAGGTGCTATGAGGATGTTGAGGAAAGAGTTGTGATCTAGAGAACAACTTATTTTCCCCACTTCATAGGGATACAATCTTAATGTAAAATATAGGTCTCAAGGTAGAGATAAAGGACATACATGATATTGCGTCAAGCAAGATGAGTTAACATGAGAGATGTACATGATGTTCCAAAGAGTTAAGCTTTCTAGGTTTTTGTACTATCACAACATGGAATATTAGGTTGCTAATAACTAGTGAGAAACATAGATAATAAGGGAAACTTGTCATCACCATATTGCATCTTATAAAATTATGAGTACTTCATGAAAAAAGGAAATTATTGGGTATTAGACCAGTAGTACTAACTATTGGAAATATAAGAGGAGTAACTAAGAGGGGAGGGGTGAATTAGTTACTATTAAAAGAAATCCCAGATCCCTTAGGTGTCAGTACAAAAATGTAAATTGAAAATTGAATATTGATGAAGCTCGGTAAACACATACAGATTGTAGTAACTCGGTAATAACTGAATGAGCTTAGTAAATGATTAACATACAAACTTTAGATGTTATCTATGATTAACATTACTTTAACTTAGTAGCAAACACATAAAAAAAATAGCATGAACACATTTAACACTAGGATTTAACATGGAAACCCAATTTGGGAAAAAACACTAATTGCAACTAGTTACCATTTTTACTCTTCTGAAGTGAGCCTTGTAAGAAGCCAACCCTATTAAAGGATTTATTCACCCTATTAGGAGTGGCTTTTTTAGAAGTCTTTAGACAATTTAACAAAACTATCACCTTGTTAGAGGATTTACAAATAGCTATTAAGCCAACTCTATTAAGAGATTTAGATCACTGGTACAATGGTTAGAGATTAATAATGAGATGATTTGATTTAGATGCAACTAAATTGAAAATTACAAATTTCTATTCTAGCTTGTACTTGGTCCTTCATGATCTTTTCTGCTTCATAAGGATATTCTACTTATCCTTCAAATTCGCTTCCTCTCTTCATCTTCAATTCATTCATCACAAATTGCACACTTTGAAACCACAACTTGACCTTATACTTATATCTTTCATGTTGTCCAGTTAGCTCAAATACAACTTAGAATAATTAATATTTATCACCTTAGTCGGCTAGAACTAATAGATAAATCAATTAAGCTCAATATGCCAAAATAAGAAAATCCTTCATTAGCTAACCCAACTTAGTAGAAACTAACTCAGAAGTGATTTCTTGTGTTAACTAATAGAAGCTTGGTTAACACTACAAACTTGAAAAATTCTTTGGTAATTGAGTGAGATTGATTAGAACTGGTTCCATCCATCTTTCCTTCATTAACCGAGTGAGCTTGGTTAACACTCATTTTCTGCAAATTTTCCTTCAACGCTTGAGTGAATTCAGTAGACACTCTCTTCTGAATAGGAACACTTGGTAGACATAGAAAATTGTCTTTACTATCTGAGTGAGCTCAACATGCACTAATTGATAATGATATGACATTTGTGTAACATCAAAGACAAAACACAATTAATCAATTGTATCTAATAATCTCCCTCTTTGGTATTGATGGCAACACAACATGTCATAACATAATGAAATTTTGAGAAAAAAACTTCCTCTATTAGTGTGAAAAATTTTGTTTGCAAAAATCTACTACCAATTTCATTCTCCCTCTTTGATATCTCTTCCTAAAACTTCTCTCTCTCTCTCTCTCTATAATAATAAAAATTTCTATGAGATATGATAGTAAACTTCTCGCTCTTTGACAACACATGCCAAAGACAACAATTCTATTAAGATTAATGTACCTTAAGTATAGATTCATTTGCAATATGCCTTTCTTAATACTATATCAATTGATTGATGTTGAGCTTGCTCTAGTTGATGCATCACTAAATTTTTATTTAGTGAGCTTCAGATAGGGGAATGGCCCCTAACTTACCTCTTAGATACAAAAATACATCCTTAGGTAATGGCTTGGTGAATATGTCTGTAATATATTCTTTTGTATTAACATATTCCAATCTGACTTCTTTATCCTACACTAACTCTCTTAAGAAGTGATTGCACTAGTGTTATCACAATATATGACTACTGGATCTTTGATCTCTACCTTCATTCCTTCCAACAATTGTTTGAACCAAACAATGTTAGAACAATTAACTGCTACTACCACATATTTAGCCCTTGCTGTGGATTGAGAGATACAATTTTGTTTCTTACTTATCTAAGACACTAGTCTTTTTCCAAGAAAGAATACTCCACCACTAGTTCTTTTTCTATCATCAAGACTTCCTGCCCAATTAGCCTCCAAGTTTGTACCATAAGCCATATTCTTTAGTACCTTTTAGATATCTCATGATTCTTTTGATTGCCATCATATGGTTATCTCTAGGATTTGTTGAGAATCTTACCACCATACCAACTACTAGAGCAATGTCAGGGCTTATATGCACTACATAATACAATTTTCCAATCATTGATCTATATGTGGTCTGATCTACTTCTTTGGAATAATCATTTTTAGGAAAACTTATGTCTGGTAGACATAGGGGTTCCAATTAGTCTTGAATCTTTTATTCCAAACTTCTTTAGTATCTCCTTGATATACTTAGATTGAATGATGTAGATACCATTTTTGTTCTATTGTATCTACAATCCAACAAAGAATTTTATCTCACCAAACATGGATATCTCCAATTCTCTACTCATTTCTTCTGAAAATGCTTTGCACAAGTCATCATTTCCTATAAATAGAGTATCATCAACAAATATTTCTACCAACATAATCTTCTTGTCTGGTCCTTCCTTGATATATAGACTATTATTATCATTTGTTCTTTGAAAGCCGATCTATACCAAGTAATTATGGAGTCTTTCATACTAGACTCTAGGAGCTTGCTTGAGACCATACAATGCTTTGTGTAAATTTCAAATCATGTCGCTTTTTCTAGGGTCCACAAAACCTTCTAGTTGTTCAATGTAGACTTCCTCATCAAGAATTACATTCAAGAATGTAGATTTAACATCCATTTGACACACTTTGAATCTTTCATGTGCTACATATGCTAGTAAAGTTCTAACACCTTCTAGTCTTGCTATAGGAGCATAAGTCTCACCATAATCAATACCTTCTTCTTAAGAATAACCTTTGTACACCAGTCTTGCTTTATTTCTTGAAACTTTTCCATCTTCATTTAGCTTATTCCTAAATACCCACTTTGTACCAATTATATTCTTATCCTTGGGTCTAGGAATAAGAGTCCAAGTTTTATTCTTTTCTATCTCTTCTATCTCTTCATTCATTGCTTCAATCCAACTTTCATTTTCTAGAGCATCTTTAACACTTCTAGGTTAAAATTGAGCAAGTAAACATGTATCTTTTAATTTACTTCTTGTCATTGTTCCATCAGATTTGTTTCCAATGATTTGATCAGGTGCATGATTCCTTCTGACATATCTTTCTAACACATGCTCTTTGGATTTTGAATGAGTTCTACTATCTTCATTATGAACTTTAGTTTTAAGCTCAGGTCCTTTTATCTATGACTTAGGTCCATTAGACTCAGTTTGAACTAGCTCGGTAGCCTCTGACTATGACTTGGGTCCTTTAGATTGTAACTCAGGTTGCACTGTCTATAACTCGGTAAGTATTGAAGATTTTTCTAACTTCGAAGATGAAGCTTCCTTTCTTTTAGATAGATTTGGTAGGGCATCAAGTTCATAGTAAACAAATCTTCTATAATCCTTTGGCTCATTGTTTCTTTCATCTTCATTCTTTTTTGCAAATTCATTAATTTTAACATGTGCACTTTTTATAATTTTATGAGTAGACAAACTCAAACATTTGTATGCTTTAGTCCTGTAGAAGTATCCTAGAAATATTCCTTCATCACATTTTACATCAAATTTGTCCTTTCTAGACTCTTTCAAGATATAACATTTGCTACCAAATACTTTCAAGTGGCTTACATTAGGTTTTTAGCCATACCATAGTTGATAAGGAGTTTTGTCTAAATCTTTCTTCAATTATACTATGTTCAAGGTATGAACTATAGTGCTAATAGCTTCCTTCCACTATTTGAGAGCAACAATCTTTTTAATCATCAGTGTTCTTGCACAATCCATGATAGATCTATTTCTTCTTTCAACTATACCATTCTGCTGTGGTGTACTAGGAGCTGATACTTGTCATTTAATTCCTTCTTCAATGCAAAAATTATTGAATTCATTGGAGTTGAATTCACCACCTTTATCTAATCTTAAAAATTTCAACCTCTTTTCATTTTTTTTTTCCTACTCTTGCTAGATACCAGTTGAATTTTTGAAAGGCTTCTAATTTTTCTTTTAGATACATTACAATCATCATTCTTGAATAGTCATCAAAAAAGAGAATGGAATTTTTTTCTCCATTGTAACTCTCTATTCCAATAGGTCCACATAAGTCAGTATGAACAATTTTTAACACTTCTTCTAATTGATAATTTTTTCTTTTGAAACTAGTCTTTCCCATCTTACCAATTTGGCAATTCTTACATAGTCCCATGTCAAGCTTCTTCAAACTAGGAATACCTCTTACTCTTTTTTGTTTCCTTATCTTAACCCAATTATCAAAGTTTACATGACATATTATTTTGTTCCATAATTAGCTTTCTTCTACTTGAGAAAGAAAACATGAACACTTATTGAGATCAAGATAAAATAGATTACCTTTTGTTTGCTTTCCAGATCCAACTAGATTTCCATCTCCATCTAGTAGTTTGGCTTGTCCATTTAGGAATTATACCTTGAATCCAATATTATTCAACTATGCCACACTTAGTAGATTATGCTTTAGTTCTTCAACCAAATAAGCATTGTCATATACAAGTTCTTTAGTCAATGAAATACATCCTTTTCCTTTTACATTACAAGGTTCATTATTTCCAAATCTTACACTACCTCCATCATAATATTCCATGTGCTCAAACTTTGTTTTGTCTCCAATCATATGATGTGAATATCCACTATCAATAATCCATATATCATTTTTGCTAACATGAGAGATAAGTGCCATCTTGTCTCCTTCATGATTAGATTCATCTTTTACAACAATATATACTATTTCATCTTCATTGTTATCATAATCTTTAGCTATAAAACAAGATTTCTTACCTTTTTCCTTGTAGTTCTTGTATTTTTTAGAATCCTTCTTTCCTTTGTGCTTATTTCTTTTCTTTTCATCTTTGATCTCTTTATTTGGACACCTTGCAACAATGTGACCAACTTTTTCACAAGAAAAGTAGATTAGAGGAACTTTACCTTTGTACTTTCCTCCTCTGAAATTTTTCTTGCAAGTAGGGCTTCAACAACTTCAAGATCACTGTTTGAACTTTCTTCTAATTATTCTTCACTTATTGATTAATTGGATTTTGATTTCTTAACCTTTTCTTTGAGTGAGAGTTTATCTTTAAAAGTAGACTCAATAACCTTTGAACTAGGAACATAGTTATCAAAGTTATCTAATTCAAAAGCTATTAGTCTTCAAACAAGAGCATCAAAGGTTAATTTTTTATTTGGATTACACTTGATTTCTTGAATAGTAGAAACTTTAATTACATAAATGGGAAGAAAATTTTTGAGCACCTTACTTACAATAGTTTCCTCTTTAATGTCTTATCCAAATGCTTTGATTGCACTTACACTGACCTTGATTTTTTCCACATATTTTGCAATGTTTTTGTCTTCTCTCATTCTCATTTGGTCAAATTATCCTTTAAGACTTTTTTCTTTGGATCTTATTACATTATCATCTCCTCCATAGATATCTTTTAGTTTGGTCCACATTACATGAGTAGTTTTATAATCCTTTGCCTCATCAAATTTAGTATAACTGAGAGTAGATGCAATATCAGTCATTACAATGTTATGATTCTTCTTTTCAACAATATCTTCAATAGATAATGTTCCAGTGGGAGTTTTTTATTTAGTATCAAGATATTTGTATCCTAAATCACTGATAGTAGCTAGATTTAACCTCATAAGTCCTTGCCATGTTGCAAAATTGTCTTTATTCAACTTGGCAATCTCTCTTTTGTGAGACATCTTGATCTTTAGCTTAGGTCCTTAAAAATTTCCCTACAAGCACCAAATGCTCTGATACCATTTGTTGGAAATATAAGAGGAGTAACTAAGAGGGGAGAGGTGAATCAATTACTACTAAATAAATCCCAGATCCCTTAGATGTTAGTACAAAAATCTAAACTGAAAATTGAATACTGCTAAAGCTCGGTAAATACATACAGAATGTTGTAACTCGATAATAACTAAATGAGCTTGGTAAATGCTTACCATAAAAACTTTAGATGTTATCTATTATCACCATTACTTTAACTTAGTTGCAAAAACATAAAAGAAAATAGCATGAACACATTTGATACTAGGATTTAACGTGGAAACCCAATTTGGGAAAAACCACCAAGTGCAACTAATTACTATTTTTACTCTTTTGAAGTGAGCCCTGTTAGGAGCCAACCCTGTTAAAGTTTACAAAAAAAACTATTAGATGTGACCCTATGAAAGAGTTTATTCACCCTATTAGGAGTGGCCTTGTTAGAGGTCTTTAGACAATTCAACAGAACTACCACCTTGTTAGAGGATTTACAAATAGTTGTTAAGACAACTTTGTTAAGAGATTTAGATCACTGCTATAATGGTTAGAGAGTAACAATGAGATGAACTAATTTAGATGCAAGTAAATTTCAAATTATAGATCTCTATTCTAGCTTGTACTTGATTTTTTCTGATCAGATATAGCTTTTCTGCCTCACAAGGATATTTTTCTTATCCTTCAAATTCACTTCCTCTCTTCATCTTCAATTCATTCATCACAACTTGCACACTTTGAAACCACAACTTGACCTTATACTTATATCTTTCATATTGTCAATTAAACTTAGATACAACTTAGAATAATTAATATTTATCACCTCAGCCAACTAGAATCAATAGATAAATTAATTAAGCTCAATATACCAAAATAAGAAAATCCTTCATTAGCCAACCTAGCTTGGTAGAAACTAACTTAGAAGCAATTTCCTATGTTAACCAACAAAAGCCCAATTAACATTAAAAACTTGTGAAAATCCTTTGGTAATTGAGTGAGCCTAGTTAGAATTGATTCCATCCAACTTTCCTTCATTAATCGAGTGAGCTCAATTAACACTCATTTTCTGCAAATTTTCCTTTGATGCCTAAGTGAACTTGGTAGACACTATCTTCTGAATAGGAATGCTTGGTAGACACAAAAAACTATCTTCACTATTTGAGTGAGCTTGACATACACTAACTAATAATGATATGACATTTGTGTAACATCAAAGACAACACACAATTAATCAATTGTATCCAACATGAATGCCATAAAATATGAATGCAATTGTTTTCTAGAAATTTGAAAGATTTCATGCATATTTTCTTTAAACTCCATTAATGCAAATTTATACTCATAGATTCCATTAAAAGATGGAAAAAATAGAGTTGTCACCAATATTCATAAAGTGCTATTATAGAGAAGAAAATTGTGCACAAAGATGAATTAGCGAGAGTTGCTTGAAATATTTGAATTGTGAAGAATGACGTAGGAGGGAAATTTAATTATGCAAGTAAATGTTGAAGAAGCTTTCCCTAGTTTTGTACAAGGAAAAAAAAAGGGTCCAAGTCCATTCATAGATGAATGGGTCTACTTCTTAATAGGTTCATCAAATGCTTAATCTACAAATTCACAAATTTTGAAGGATCCATACAACTTCTGTAGAAATGTGATAGTACCATAAAAAAATGGGAATGAATTGTTTTGGTGTTTCTACAATAACAGAGTATGTGAGCCTCCTATTTCAAATCCATGAAATAGAAATTTGGTTAAGTTTATTGTGCCATAGGTTTTTGTGGATGTAGACTTACTAAAGACTTTTATTAAAGAATAAAATCTAGTAAGCCATGCATTCCATAAGAAAGTTAGGAACATTTTATGTACATAGAATAAGGGAAATTTCATAGAAGTTTTTGATCTAGGAGGAACCATGACTCATATCATTGACTTGGAGAAACTCAAAGAAACTTTCAAGAATCAAGAGTGTTTTCTCACTAGTAGAGTCACGAGGAAAAAAATCCTTATGTCCAATAAGGAAAAGGGTGAGATTCCAAAGAAAATAGAATATTTCATGCCCCTTAAGTTCTTCAGAAGCTATTTTCAATATACTATCTTTGGTTTGAATTAAGTGATGGGGCTTGATGGCAGTAAGAATGCTTCTGACTATTTATATATCATAGCTTTGGATATACATGATTTTCATACCAATGTAGGGTATGACTTTGTTACTCATATAATCAATATCATTCATAATGAAATTGTTGTTGCACAATAGGGAGACATGGTAAATTTCAAGTTTCATCATTATTCATTGTTAATGCATATAATCCTGTATAAGAACATAAGATACATAAACCTAATTTCATTGAAGGAACATAGGAAATGGAAGAAAGTCTACTTATAAAATGTTGGACAAGGATACAATTTTTTTTTACCCTTATTATAATTCTCTTTCTTTTTACAATGACTTTGTATATCCCATTTTAAACATGTTGGGTGATGTTAGTGAAAGGGTTCCAAGGGTTGTAATAAAATTTCTTAAGCCATCTAGATTCTATGATGAAGCTAGGAAATTGAGATATGATTGGAGAAGTATTTTTCTATTTGAAAATTATTCTATAATAAGGGTTTATGGGTGCTTGCAACCACCTCATCTTCTTCCCAAGTACATCCCTAAAAGATTGGGAATCATTGAATTTTTTTGGCAATTAATTTTGATGAATGGGGGATACTTGGGACCAACTATCCAAAAGGGGACCTTTGTCTATATAAATTTCAAGGTAGAAGATTTCAATGTAGGAAAGATATAATAGAAGAGCTTGAAGCATTCATTAGGGAGTATGAATGTTAGGATTAAGCTCAAATAGAAATATTAGTTACATGAAAATATAACCAATATCATAAAATAATATAGACTGCACATAAGAGAACAAAAGACACCAAGATTTAATGTGGTTCACCCAATCCCTAGGCTATGTCCACCAACAACAAGTACAATATTCTTATTATCTAGTGATTACAACCTGATCACAATCTATAATCCCTTATAGCTCAATACCATCACAAGAACCAATTTTTATATCACACATTATAGAAATCCCTAACCCTAAGCCTTTTTATACAAGCTTTTTAACTCTTACAAAATTAGGGCTATAATAATAGAAAAATAGTACCTGACACATTTTAAAATATCAGGTCATTTTTGGCTTTGAGGGTGTTTCCCTCAAAAAACCCTATGGAGGCATTGCCCCTCAACGCCACCCTGTACTGTGACAGGGAGCACACCTGGGGTGCTACTCAAGGACCTTGCAGAGGTGCTGCCCCCAAGCCCCTATAGAAATGATTTGGAGGGAAACTATGTTGAATAAATCTCCAAGTCTGATTAGGCTTCACATCAAAATAATCTCTCACTTGGAGAGTGATCAAAATCCATAATAATAACCTCCCACTTGGAGACTGATCATAACACTGTTAAACCTGTAGCTCCCACTGGAATGGCAAAGCACCCTGAACTCTGTTGTTCTTTTATTTAGTATAGTTAAGAAGATCAATTGAATTTGAAGAGGAATTTAGCTTCTCCCTTGTCACCACCTTTGTAAACATATCTATTGGATTTTCATTTGTATGTATCTTCTCCATCTTTAACTGTCCATCATCCAAAATTGACTAAATGAAATGTTACCATATGTATTTTTCCTTTGAATGCATAGCTAGATTCTTTGCAAGATGAATAGCACTCTAACTATCTGTAAACAAATAATTATCCTTCTGAGGGTGTCCCAATTCTTCCAAGAAGAACTAAAGCCATATCATCTCCTTAGCTGTCTCTATAGCAGCAACATAATCTATCTCTATAGTGGATAAAGCATTAACCTTCTGTAACCTAGAAAACCAACACACTGTTGTCCCACCAATAGTAAATACATAACCTATAGTACTTCATCTAGTATCAATATCTCTTACAAAATTTGAGTCAACATAGCCCTATAAATCAATAGTAGAGCCCCCAAAATGTAAAAACTTACTATATGTTCCTCTCAAATATCTGAGAATCCATTTAACTACATTCCAATGCTCAAGCCATGGATGACTCATATACCTACTAACAATTCCCACTCATGTGCAATATTTGGCCTTGTACATACCATTGCATACATCAAGATTCTTACAATTAAAGCATATGGTACCTTAGACATCTTATCCTCCTATTCTTGTGTTTTGGGACACATATCCATAGTTGAAATGTCCCTTTTCTGGTTTTATATGAAATTTACAACCTCTAATCAGATTTTCAAAATCAAACAACTAATATCACAAAGATCCACCAAATTTCTCAAGAAACCCCAAATTAGGTATGCGAGAAATTGTGCCAAAAGCTTCACAGCTTCACCTACTATTAATAAATCTGAAAGTGGACATTTTTATAGAAATTTCAGCAGCATAAAAGCCTACAAAATGACATTTCCAGATCCATATAGCCTTTACACAACAGTTCTCAAATGTAGGACAAAAACTATGCTCATCGGGCTCCCGAAATTAACACAAAATGCCCGAAAACACCACAAAAACACTAATAATCTATCTTAGAAGTTTAATCATGTCCCAATACATATATTCAGTTCTATTTTAACACCTTAAAGTCTCAAATACAGCAGCAACCCAAACTGATATGAAATACTCAACTGAAAACACCAAACTCATACAAAAAACACACTCGAAAACCCACAAATCTGCACTGTTCAGCACAAAGGCAAACTCTGTATGAGCATGCACATGGAATGGCTTCAAACTCCCATCCTTAGCCTTCCTAGAAACCTAAAAAATCCCATTCTTGGGTCTCCCTGGAAACCTATAAACTCCTGTTCTTGGGTCTCCTTCTCCACAGGTTTGGCAGCCTCTGAAGAGTAACAAAGAAATGAGCAAAATCAAGTTCTCCCATCAGGCCAAAATGCCTCCAAACCCCTTAAAAGAGGGCATAACCGTAAATCACGTCCAAGAGAGGTTAATGAAACATATTTTAATAATAATTTTCATTTATTCGTCCAACGGTTTCCAAAGATTAACCCCCTTTTTCCGAAACTTCACTTTCTTGGGCCTGCCTGCCTTAGCAAAGATTATTATTTTTTAATTATTTGAAAAGGGGACATGAAAAGTCCTCCCCTCCCAAAAATTGCTTATCCTCAAGCAATGGCTGAACAATAAACCAATCAATCCACCTGGATCCCAAATGTAGTCATGAACTATACTACTACCAATTAACATAGGCTCCTGCAATATCCTCTGCAATATGACCAAGAGGAATCCATAATCAAACTGACAATTATAGCTCAACCAAACTCCAAAATCACCACTACCACAATCAAAAACCCATGAGGCACAAACTCTTAGAACATCAGAACCCAAGTAAAGTGGACAAATCAAACTACCAACACAGTAAATACCATCAATGCATCCCACTGGCCTATATGGAATGTACAATCCAACTCTGCAACAATGGTGAATGCTCTCGAATGAAACTGTACCAAGTATGGAGAATCCACACACTGTACAGCTCCTACAGTCAACACAACTTTGCAAATCACCGACCACTATCTCATAACCATAACTCCCATGCACTACTGATGGTGAAAAGACATTACAAGATAAAGAGTAAGAAATGGAATCCAAACCAAATTTGTCTGCCATCAACTCCTTAGCACAAGGATCAAATGCTAACTAATGTACATACCTTGTAATATAATGTTGATAAAAAAAACCAACCTCAATCAACAGCTCACCATGAAGAAGTGATACAACCCACTGTGACTGATCACCAACTAAGTTAGGAGATGTCATAGCCAAAGGAGTAGAATCAATAACAACACCTGCTGAAGCATCACTCCAAAACTCCTGCTCTAAGTCATGTATTATCAACCTGTCAACTGCAAGACCTATCACCATGTCATGCCCATCACAACTCTCATCCCGAGGCATCAAACTATCCCATAACTGATGATAAGCATTAGGAACCAAAGTACATCTCTGTATCATCATCTCATCAACATGGTCATCAAAGGTAGATTGATGAGTATACCTCACAGTGTAATGCCGATAGAATGCACCAATCTCAGTCAGTGGCTCAAACTGCAATCTAGATGTAACTAACTGCAATCGATCATTAACCAAGTTGGAACTGACTACTACCTCTGAAGACATTGCGAAGGGAGTAGTATTACTAGTAGGAACCATGCCAACTATCAACTCACCAACATCACACATGGTCTTTGATACAACATCTCTAGTCTTCGTGCCATTAGTACTAGAGGTCACCACCATGTCAGGCACACCACAAAAATCTGCTACAACACCCAACTCAATTGAACCTAACTCTAGTGGGAATGAACCTGATATGCCAATGTTAGTATCAAGGATGGATGCATCCCCATCTCCACTGTCTCTAACAATCTTGGCCATGGACATCCTCAGATCACCAAACACCACAGCTTGTGACTGTATAGAATCAGGTAAAGACTGTAGTCGCTCTAACTCCATGGTCACCTTAGCCAAATGAAACTGTGACTCCTTGAAAGCCAACTATGTACTCTCAAGAATCTCAGAAGTCACCTCAAGCTACTCAGTAAGCTCACTCACCTCATCTTCCTTGGCCAACAATGCATCATATGCTGTACTGTCCCACTCCATAAGATAATCTCTGTCGGCTACCAACTGCATATAATTCTGTCTCAAAATCCAAATAGCCTCCCATAAAGAGTGGAACTCTATCAACGAAAGATAACTGCCTCCCTGCTCATCACTAGTAGGAGAACCCCATCCATAAACTGCTAACAACTGACGAGCAGCATCGAAATGCTGGCAAGTGATAGCAATATCTCAGTCACTAACTCTCAACTGATTAGACACATGATGGCACTGGCTTGATTGTCTCCTACAAACCTCCTCTAATGCACTATCTAAAGGAGTATCCTCAAAGTTACTAGTCTCTAGAGTATTACCATCCATATCTTGTGAATCAAATCTAAAGCTCATATCAACATACAAAGTATCAAAAATTATAGCACTGCTGTCCAACTCCTCTGTACCCAAAGAAACTAAGTCTTCAAAACTTCCCACTGCATCCTCCTGGATTTCATCAATGCCAATATGATCTTGGGACTCATCTGTACACACTGCCAAATATGAAAGATTATCAACACATTCCAGCAAGTATGGTCGACTGGATATATAAACAAAGCCCAACACTGGTGTATAAAAACTAATACCAACATCAGACAAGATACTGGCACAAGAAAAGACAACACCATGTAATCTGCTAATCAAATCCATGATAGCACCCAAACAAACACTGCTACCAAAAAGTGTTAAAGATCTCCAGTCAACTGAATGCCAAACGCCAATATAACAATCCCGAGTCCATATCCGTAAACTAGAATCAACTGGTAACTCAAGAAAAATCCTCACCTGGTAATATGACCAATACCAACTAACTCCACATACCTTTCATGATGAGATAATGAAGTCACAATACTATCTTTGTTCACCTTCAGTTGGATGGACAAATCATGTGAAGTACTACTAGCCTCAACCTCATGTGATGAAGCATCTAACTGTGCCTGGTACTCTTTCTCAGAAAAGTCATGAATGCTCAATGTCTGCTCATCTCTACCAGGTATCTCACCATCCTGTACAACAAAATCCTCATAATCATCATCTGAACCCACTACACTGTAGTCACTGCCTATTGTAACTATACCATCCTGAATACCTGTGGCATCACCCTTTGACGACCTGTAAACAATTGTCTCAATTTGAGTATCAAGTTGACCGTTACTATCAATCTGTGTAATATCCTTTCCCACCACCTCCTATGGAAGAGTAGAATCTGAGACCTCTACCTGGCTATCAGCTAGTTTCTCAAACTCCTCATGCAAGTTCTTGGGAATTGTGTCATCTGTCTTATGAGAAAATTTGCCAAATAGAAATCTAGTCAACTTATCCACCTTAGCCGGGTCAGAAAACATGTCATTCATTATACGATGGTGCTCAATCAACTGTTTAGACATGTCATGGCTTATTTTCATAAGTTTATCTCGAATGTCTAAATAACCATCCTTTCTACTATTTTGACTCTGGTTATCAATTGTCCAAGATTGTGTCCTCTGAGACTCTGTACTATACCTATCCATTCTGGATAAAGTAGAGTGTAACCCCAATAGGATATAACTTCTTCAAACACCAAGAACTAACATGCAAATGATTAGAAGTAGCATGCAACCATAGATTTTGACATGCAACTGATTAGAAGCAACATGCAACCACCAAATTTACCAAGAACTAACAAGAAAATGATTAGAAGTAGCATGCAACCATAAATTTTGACATGCAGTTGATTAGAAGCAACATGAAATCATAAATTATGACATGCAAGATCTGGGTAGTTGTCAAAACTGACATGCAAGATCTGGGTAGTTGTCAAAACTGACATGCAAACTTCTACAACCACCAAATTCACTAAGAACTAACATGAAAATGATTAGAAGTAGCATGCAACCATAAATTTTGAAATTTATTTTATTAGAAGCAACATGCAACCATAAATTATGACATGCAAGATTTGGTGAGTTCTCAAAACTGAAATGCAAGATCTGGGTAGTTGTCAAAACTGACCTGCAAACTTCTACAAACCCTCAGGCTGGCAAGATCATGGCTCTGATATGACTGAAATGTCCCTTTTCTAGTTTTATATGAAATTTCCAACCTCTAATCAGATTTTCAAAATCAAACAACTAATATCACAAAGATCCACCAAATTTCTCAAGAAACCCCAAATCAGGTATGCCAAAAATTGTGCCAAAAGCTTCACAGCTTCACCTACTATTAATAAATCTGAAAGTGGACATTTTTACAAAAATTTCAGCAGCATAAAATCCTACAAAATTAAATTTCCAGATCTGTATAGCCTTTACACAATAGTTCTCAAATGTAGGACAAAAACTATGCTCATCGGGCTCCCGAAATTAACACAAAATGCCCGAAAACACCACAAAAACACTAATAATCTATCTTAGAAGTTTAATCATGTCCCAATACATATATTCAGCTCTATTTTAACACCTTAAAGTCTCAAATACAGCAGCAACCCAAACTGATATGAAATACTCAACTAAAAACACCAAACTCAAAAAAAAAAACACACCCGAAAACCCACAAATCTGCACTGTTCAGCACAAAGGCAAACTCTGTATGAGCATGCACATGGAATGGATTCAAACTCCCATCCTTAGCCTTCTTGGAAACCTACAAACTCCCATTCTTGGGTCTCCCAGAAAACCTGTAAACTCCCGTTCTTGGGTCTCCTTCTCCATAGGTTTGGCAGCCTCTGAAGAGTAACAAAGAAATGAGCAAAATCAAATTCTCCCATCAGGCCAAAATGCCTCCAAACCCCTTAAAAGAGGGCATAACCATAACTCACATCCAAGAGAGGTTAATGAAACATATTTTAATAATAATTTTCATTTATTAGTCCAACGGTTTCCAAAGATTAACCCCCTTTTTCCAAAACTTCACTTTCTTGGGCCTGCCTGCCTTAGCAAAGATTATTATTTTTTAATTATTTGAAAAGGGGACATGATAATAGTCAACTTCAAATGAATATTATAGGTGTGTTGATAGCTTTAGCATTCTGCATAGAGAAATGTTGCAACACCTTCACAAGATAATTAGCCTGAGATAATTCCAATTTCCTATTCTTTCTATCTCTACAAATATTTATACCAATGATTTGTTTTTCTTCACCCAAATCTTTCATAGAAAATTCATGTGCTATCTAGTGTTTCAACCCCTTAATATTATCCATGTTAGACCCGACTACAAGCATATCATCAACATATAAACATAAAATAATGTAGTTGTCATAATCCAACCTCTTAAAATAAACACAATGATCTGAATGAAACCTACTATATCCATGCTCATTCATAAACCTATCAAATTTTAGATACCATTGCTAAAGTGCTTGCTTCAAGCCATATAAACTTTTCTTCAATCTGCACACTAATTTCTCTTTACTTTTAACCTCAAATCCCTGTGGCAGAGTCATATATATCTCTTCATCCAAATCACCATGAAAGAAGACTAACATCAAGCTACTTCAAATGCAAATCTTCAATAGCCATAATACTTAAAATAGTGTGAATAGATGTCATGTCCCTTTTTCAAATAATTAAAAATAATAATCTTTGCTAAGGCAGGCAGGCCCAAAAAGGTGAAGTTTCAAAAAAAGGGGCTAATCTTTGAAAACCAATAGATTAATAAATGAATTTTTTTATTAAAATATGTTTTATTAACCCCTCTTGGACATGAGTTAAGGTTATGCCCTCTTTTAAGGGATTTGGAGGCATTTTGGGCTCATTCCAAAGCTTGATTTTTGCTCATTGCTTTGTTGTTCTTCAGAGGCTGCCAAACTTGTGGAGAAGGAGACCCAAAGATGGGAGTTTTTAGGTTTCCAAGAAGGCTAAGGATGGGAGTTTAAATCCATTCCATGTGCAAGCTCATGCAGAGTTTGCCCTTGTGCTGAACAATGCAAATTTGTGGGTTATCGGGTGTGTTTTTTGTAAGAGTGGTGTTTTCGATTAAGTATTTCTTATCAGTTTGGATTGCTGCTATATTTAAAACATTTAGATATTAAAATAGAGTTTAATATATGTATTTTGTCATGGTTATACTTCTGTGATAGATTGTTAGTGATTTGTGGTGTTTTCGGGCTATTTTGTGTTATTTTTAAGAGCCCAATGAGCATTTTTTTTGTCCTTTGTTTGGGAGCTATTGTGTAAATGCTATAAAAATATAGAAATGAAAATTTTTAGGCTATTATTATGGTGAAATTTTTGTAAAAATGTCCACTTTTAGATTTATTAATAATATGTGAAGCTGTGAAATTTTTGGCACTATTTCAAGCATACCTAATTTGGGTTTTATTGAGAAATTGGTGGATCTTTGAAATATTGGTCGTTTGATTTCAAGAACCTGATTAGAGGCTTTAAATATCATATAAAATTAGAAAGGAGAAATTTTAGTGGTATTAGAGCTATGACCTTGCCAGCCTGAGGGTTTGTAGAAGTTTGCATGCAACTAAGTGAAAAAGAAAAGAGATATTTGCAGCGAGAAAAGAATAAAAAAATTTTGATCAAACCTCCAGTTGAAAGTAAAAGTAAAAAATCCAAGGAAAAAGTATGGCTGATCCAGATGAGATGGCAAAGATATTCTTCCAAGACATCCAAAATATTCAGAAGCAAACAGTGGATAGTTTGGCAAAAACTAGAGAGGCTTTGTGAATATTGATAGAAAAAATGCAAGGAGTTGCATCTATTAATGAGAAAGGAGGCACTTCAGAGGAGCCAAGAAATCTAAAACCCACACCCTCTAAATCAACAAAAACTATTTTTCTACCTACAGATGAGCCACCAGTGCCAAATCTAGCCCTTAATCCCATGGAAGAGGTTACAGGTAACTTGATTGCATTAAGAGCTACTTACAATGGCTTAGACGATGACTTTTGCAGTTCGGTTCCTTTTAGAGAATATGTGGATATGATGAACACTTTGATGCCCAAGGAAGAGTATAGGATGGAGCATGCCATAAGTGGAAGAGAGCTCAAAAATAAAATAAGCAAGTTTACAACACCTGTAGACTTTTGATGGAACAAATAAAATTTCAGCTAGAGCATGGCCACAAAAATTATAGACCTTCTTCACACTTAACCCCATGAAGGAGAGTGATGATGTTCAATTTGCAAGTCTACACTTGGAAGATGCAACCTATGATTGGTGGTATCATGGAATGACTACTCAAGATCATGATCAAGTAACTACATTTGATGATTTCAATCAAAGAGTGATAGATAGATTTGACCTCAAGGATGATGAAGAGTATTTTAAAGAACTGTCAAAGTTGAAGCAAACCAAATCAGTTAATGAGTATATAGAAGAGTTTCAAAAAGTGATTATTATGGTACCTATGGTTTGGAAGATTTTGTTAAGGGTTTGGTTAAGGCTTTCTCACCCTCAACCTTACAGGAAGCTATCAAAAGAAACTTGCAACTTGAAACTTGCATTCCTATGAGACCAGTCACTAATCAAAAACCCCCAAATCTTTGGGAACATAAGGGGAATTTTTAGAAAAATACTTTTCCAAGACTACCACCAAAAAATGTGATAAATGTGGCAAAAAAAAGGTAGATGAAGAGACTAGGAGTGAATTACGAAGGAAAAAGCTTTGTTTCACTTGTAGAGAACCATGGGTTCCAAGACATAGATTTTTGGGGAAAGGTCAAGTGCACTATATTGAAGTTGCTTTAGAATTTGATTTAGATGAGCATGAGGAATTTCATGAGACTAAGGAGGAGGAAGAAGAAGAGAAAGAAAAAGAAATCAGAAAGGATGCAACTTTAGCAGCATTATCAGGAGTCCCAAGATACCATCCTTTTCAAATTCAAGGGGTAATAGCAAGGCAAAGGTTGAAAGTTCTTCTTGATAGTGGGGCAAATCACAATTTTATTGATGAGGGATTTCTCATGAAAAGAGGGCTTAAAGCAAAAGATTTTGAGGGATTCAATGTTACTGTAGTTGATGGATTGACTGTGTCTTGCACACGGGTGATGAAACTACTCAAGATGACCTTAGGAGATTATGAGTTATGTGATGACTTGTATGTTGTTGGCATTGGGGAGATAGATCTTGTATTGGGTGTTCAATGGTTGCACTCTATTGGAGGCTATTCCAATGGGAAAGAAGTCTTATTGAGAGGCTTATGAAATGGAGAACCTAAGGCAGTCTTTGCAAAGAGGATGGAGAGGACTTTTCGAAGAGGACAAGTAGCATGGGCTGCAGGAGTCATAATCCATCAAACAAGCTCTCCAAAGAATCAAGGTAATTTCCATTTTGAAATTCAAAATATTCTTGATAAGCATAGTATAGTTTTCAATGACTTGCCTCCAGGATTACCACCAGATAGAGGTTTTGAACATGTTATAGAGTTAGAACAAGGTGCCAAACTAGTTATAACAACCCCATACCACCATGCAAGAGGTTATAAGGAAGAAATTGAAAAAACTATTAAGGAACTTCTGGACATCGGATTCATAAGGCCTAGCTCTAGTCCATTTGCATCATCTGTGGTACTTGTCAAGAAAAAGGATAGTACAATGAGAATGTGTATAGACTATAGGGGTCTAAACAAGAAGACCATAAAAAATAGGTATCCCATTGTTAGAAATAATCAAGACTAACAAGGTTACTAAGAGGGGAGGGGTGATTCAGTAACTCTAAAACTTTTAATTCAATTCTGCATAATAATATTTTTACCATTCATCCATCTAATCTATTGTATGCATGAAAAGATAAACATTTGTAACACATGAACACATAGATTTGGTGACCTAGAAACCTTCCAATTAGAAAGTAAAACTGGGGTGGGGATGATGCCCACAAAACTTCAATACTGCAGTATAAAGTTGGTCAGTTAAGGCTTACAATGATCACTTCTGATGATCTGCCCTATTAGGAGCAAGTAGGATTTCTAGATCCACCTTGTTAGAGGATTTACAAACATACAATGAGTTATGCACTCTGTTAGGAGATTTACAAAAGATTGCTAAGTCTACCCTGTTAAAGGATTTACAAACTGGTTCACCTATTAGGATGAAGTAGTGGATCTGGTTACAATTGATTGCTGATAAGATCCCTTGTGCTCTGATCACCTGATGTGATGGATATAGCTTTTCTGCATCAATTGTTGACCTTACTATATTCCTCTGCTCTGCTGGTGATTCGCTTTTCTTTTTCTCAAAAATATTGTAATATAACACCAATGATATTCAACATCTCATCATTTCAAATTATATATACCATTCCAATATTTACACTAGCAAGGTCGGCCAAACACAAGTGAACAAGCATTACTGAGTCGGCCAGGTGGTAGAAAACTCGAGTTCCACAAACTGACTCAGTGACCTTCTGATACTTAGCATCCACTACAATACACTGCATTGTCATGCACTCGATAAGAGTAGAGGCACGGTCCATACTAATCATTCTAAGTAGCTTGGAACTCGATAACCATTGGTGACTTGGTGAATATTGTGTCACTCGGTAAAAACTGAATCCATTGATAACCTTCTTCACTTGGTAAACACTAATTCCTTCATTTACCTTGTTTACTCGGTAATCACTGATTCCTTTGTTTACCTTGGTCACTCGGTAAACACTAAGTTCTTTGTTTACCTTGATCACTCGGTAAACACTAAGTTCTTTGTTCACCTTGATCACTCGGTAAACACTAAGTTCTTCTTATGACTCGGTGAGCACTAACTACTTGGGGAACATTGTTCTGCTCAGTAACCACTAACTACTTGGAGAACACTATTCTACTCGGTAACCACTATTCTGCATGGTAACCAATATGAACTTGGTAAATACTGCTGAACTGCCCATATGCTCGATTTCCAAAGGAATGCTCGATATCAACTGTTTACCTGCAAAATTTATAAGGTAACCGTTGAATGCTCGGTGTGAACTGTAGACTAGGTAATGAGCTTGGTAAGCATTCAGAATCAAATAAGTGTTGAGACTAATGAAAAATATATCATAATTCTAACAATCTCCCCCTTTGGCATTAGTGACAAAAACACTTATGAGCCAAAACTTATATACAATATTTGACATACTGACAACTGATTTTGTTGAATATATATGGCTTTCTTACATATGACTCCCCCATACAATATACACAAGGTATTTACATGAGTTATATGACTTTTATTTACAGTATCTCTTTGTACATTTTGTACATTTATCTCACCAATAACTCTTTCTGAGTATCTCTTTCTTCCCCTTTTTGATAATAATGCCAAAGAATAAAAAATAATGTATTTACATAGAAACACCAAAATGTGAGATAAAATCTAAATGTACCTGAAGAATGAGTTGCAGAGTCTTGTCCCAATTTTCTTGTAGGATTTTGCATGTGGATAGAGCTATTTTAACTTCTATAGAGAGTTCAATCACATGGTCTGCAACGGAGAAATTGTTGTCATGGATCAATGTTTTTGAATGGGTAATGTGCTTCTGCATTGTGTTCATGATGGAAAGGATCATATTTTGAATATCTAAAAATGTAGATCGAATCCTTGACTCTTCTTTCAAAAATTTTGCTTTTTTTTCTGACAAAATTTTTATCCTGAGGTGATGAGATGAGGTTGAACTGGGGTCAAGCTTCAAGTTTTGTGCGCTTGCCTTCAGATCCTCATCTATCTTATTCAATTGCTCTCTTATCTCCTTAGTATACTCGGTAACATCACAGAGCTTAGAAAAAAGAGATGTTACATTATTAAAAGAATTTTCAATATTGGCCAAAACTATGGTTAATTCAACCTATTTTATTGCTATGTGCTGAGCAATGTGCTTAAGCACCTTATTATCAAACTTCTTTTCTGCCTTCTCTATCAACTTTTCTTGACCGGAGGTATCCTCATTGAATTTATTGACCGCCTCTTCTAATTGTAGTAAAATGAGCTGAGAAGTATCAACATCAACACCTATAGCCTCTGTAATTATATTTTTCGCTTCATCAATAATTTTAAACTCTCTATCTCTCTCATTCCTTAGTTGTTTCTGCTTTGCCTTCAGTTCTATGAGCTGACTGAGTAGTCTTAGTTCATCAACTGAAGTAGTATATGTATCTATCTTTGGAATGAAAATTTCAGTATCCAAGTCTACATCCTCATCAATTATCTTGCCTATAAGAAAAATTTTTAATGGAGTCTTTGGTTTTTCTGCTGTACTAACATCTTTGTGTTTGAAAACAAAGACAATGGTTGATGAGATTGGACTGGCTGTCAAAACTAGAATAGGACCAACTAAAGGAAGATTGAGAGAGGGGATAAATGTATCCAAAATTGATATACTTCCCAGAATTGATGTGCATACCGGAATATTTACAATTGAAGAGCTTACTGGTGCAAAAATTTGTGCTAGTGTAGCTGAAGTTGACAAAATTGGAGAGCAAACTAGAAAACTTACTGTACATACTACAGGAGGAATAGATACTTCTAATGTGGTGACTGCTGCAATGGATGACTTGGTAACTGAAGAAGTTGTCCACAGCTCGGTAGATGAAGTGGAGGTATGCAGCTCGGTAGATGAAGTGGTAGACACTTCAATTGATGATACCTGGAGCTGAGATGTGGCAGGTGCAGATGATATATCTGATGTAGATGTGACCAAACTTGCTGAAGCTGACTCCAACCTTGATGATGTCATAGTTTTAGGTGGAGAGTGAGGAGGGGATTCCATGACTGCCACTGCAATTTTCATAGGGTCATCCTCTTCTTTGTCTGCCTCTTCAGCTTCTTCCTCCTTGTCTTCTCCCTCCTTCTCCTTTATCAGATCTTGAAGATCTTCATCAGTTACATCCATGGAGATGGAATCATTACCTTGCTCATCATCACTATCATCATCCTTGATTTCTACTGGGTCTATACTGGGCTTATGTAGATGATAGATATTTTTTCACATATTTGTAGTATCATTTACAATCTGTTCAATATCTTTAATTGAAATCAAATAGGTGTGGAATCTGATCATCATTTTACCTTCATGGCTTTTCATTTCAATTTTTATTTCTACTCCAGTGAGACTTGATCAAAGATTCTTTAGAGATTGCTCATAAATATCTTTCACCATTTGGGTGGTTGACTCCCATCTCGGTTGCAATCTCTCCAGTAGTTCTTTTGAGATTTGAGGGGCAATCTAGTCTGGGGAGTATTTCCATTTACCTATCTTGCTGAGTACCAGTTCCTCAATCTACATTTTCTCAGCATCAGTTCTTGTTTCAAATTTCAATGCTTTGAAATTTGTGATTCCAGCTTCTTCCTCCAATTGTTTGAGCTTTTTCTTGAATGTGGGTGCATGCCTAACTAGTATAGGTTCCTACTTACCTTTCCTGGTTCTTCTGGTGAATACTGCAGTAGGCTTCTTCTTGGATTTGGTAATGATTACCTTACCTTTCTTCTTTGGCTATTCTTTTGTAGTTTCTTCTTCTCCTTCTTCTTCACCTTCTTCTTCTTCTCCTCCTTCTTCTTCACCTTCTTCATCTTCACCTTTTCCCTTGGTGAGCGTAAGAGGACTGGTAGAAGTTTTTAATTTGGCTATTTTCCTCTTGCCCTTGCTTATGGCCTATGGTAGCTTGATTTCAAGCTCAATTATGGCCTTAGCTTCTTCATAGGTTCCAAAAATTTGTTGCCTTGGGTCTATTGGCTCATATACCAGTGCCTCTATGATATCTCTAGCTTCATCAATATTTACCTCATAAGGAAGAGGTTTTACCCATGCAACTTGGGGTCTGACTGCCTGAATGTATACCTTGTCACAGTTAACCATGAAGCACACATCATCTTTGTAGTCCTCAACAAGCTTAGGAGGGATTCTAAATCTATTATTCATTCTTTCCTTGAAGTCTTCAAAATAATTATCCATAATACTATCAAAATTTTCACCCATCTCTGCTACAAATTCATTTATTTGATACAAAACTAGAATGTCTTTTCTCCATACAACTGTACCTTTTGAAGGGAAAAAATTTTGTACATAGAAAAATAGAAAAACTAACAAAGAACCAAATTTACAAGAGTTGGTTTTTGAGGTCCTTATACTGTCCATATTTTTATTAAGTTGTTTTAGCAGCACATCTGCTAGGTCAAACTCCATGTTTTTCTTCACAACCTTATAGGCTAAATCTACGGCCTCATAGGGCATGCTATTCAATCTGTTGGAACTATACATCTTATATGCAATTAAATAAATTTTGAATCTTAACTTTGCATCAAATACATTGTTAGGTTTCAATCCTCTGCCATCCCATTCGGCTAGGGTTAACTTCTGAAGTTCATCCCGACTTAGGGTTTTAGTTGTTTTTGATTTGCTTAACATTGGCAAACCCGTGATCTTATGAATCATCTTCTTTGTTATCAGGATGGGTTGCTCTAACCACAACTGACCATTATGCATACAGCTGAAAATGTATCTTATCCATTTCATTTGAAAGTTCCTTGGCAGGTGCGGAATATGGGTCAAACCTTTGGTTTTCAGATGTTTGAACTCGAGTTTGAGGGTTCCATCCACACACAACTCGGCTAGGGAATTATCCATATCTAGTGTCCCTATTTCTTGAACAGTGCATTTGAAATGAGTACGAATGTCATTTATAGGTAGTACCTTTGGTGAAATCTTTGATTGGGCTCCATGTGAATCGAGCGATTCAACTATGACGAGAACGAGCTTGAAGCTGGGTGCTTTCCATTTTGCGCCCTTCACAAGCATTTCAGAACCTCTCTTTGCCTTGTTGCTGCTAGTGCTTGCAGATGCCAATGCTGCTCGATGAGTGAATGACTTCATTAAACAAATTCTTCGCTGAAAAATTGCTTCAAATCGCTTGAACTCACTGTCACACTCTTGGAAACTTCTTCGCTCTGTATATTCTAAATTTGCGGTGAAAAATGAGATCAAATTCTGCCTTTTTGATAAAATTTTTGCCATTAATTCTCGGGTACGAAGGTAGCTGAGATGACCTAGTGTTTGTTAGATACTCACTGACTTACTCGGTAAACCTTGCAACTTGGTGAACAAACAAAACCTTTCACATTATTGACCTAGCTCGGTTAAGTCTGAAACCAACCTTGCTCAGTAGATGCACCACAATGAACTATGTCTTGTATCTTAAATATTGATTTGTCATTTGCACTTCTACATTTTGGAACTGCTTTAGGATATTGCTTGAAGATGCAGTCCCTAGTCCTTCTTGATGAGTCTAATTAGAAATGGTGGAGTCACCCATTTCTTGAGTGACATTACCATCATTTGAACTTTCTGGCTCGGTAGACTTAGGAATCCACTGTTGTCTCATCTATTTTCGAATGTTGTTAGCTCTGGCTTTCTTTTCATCTTCAACTTTTCCTATGTTTATGCAATTTTTGGATATATGACCAAGTCCAGTACATGTATAACATCTTATAGTAGTATCTTTCTTCCTTAGATGATGCCTTGCACAGTTTATTCCAATGTGTCCATATTCTCCACAATAGTGACATCTACACCAAGTATTGTAGTCCCAACCAAATAATGCATTGACAATTTGTTCTGCTGGATTGAATGATTTAGATCTACATTCAGATGCCTTGTGACCTTATTTCTTGCATTTATTTGTCTTTCAGTGATTAAATCATTTCTCAAACTTTCATCCTCAGATCTTAGATTCATAATTTCTTCATTTGCATTAGATAGTTGTCCTATAAGATCTTCATGCTGAAGGGATAGATTATTTCTTACCTCTAAGTCTTCATTTGCCTTGTTTCTCTATTCCAAAACTTCACATAACCTGATGGATTGGACTTCTTGTTCTCTTTTGAGCTTTCTTACTTCTTCCTACAGAGAACCATTCTTTGCTAGGAGTTCCTTGATTGCTTCATTAGCTTCATTTGAAGTACTTGATGGTAAAAGGTCTTCAATCCTTTCTTCAATATATTGATGATCATTCATTTGTCTTGCAAGTTCCTTCCTTCTTTTTAGAGATTGAGAAAGATGCTCCTTTGCTTCTTTGAGTTGAGTCATGGCCATTTCCAGATCTAGTTTTTCATTTTCAATAGATTTGTCAAGTCTGAATATTTCCATTGTCCTTGATCTTTGCTCAAGCTGTGAAACTTTTATCCTGAGAACCACAATGCTCTAATACCAATTGTTGGAAATAATCAAGACTAACAAGGTTACTGAGAGGGGAGGGGTGAATTAGTAACTTTAAAACTTTTAATTCAATTTTGCATAATAATATTTTTACCATTCATCCATCTAATCTACTGTACGCATGAAAAGATAAACATTTATAACACATGAACACACAGATTTGGTGACCCAAAAACCTTCCTATTAGAAAGTAAAATTGGGGCGGGGATGATGCTCAAAAAACTTCAATACTGCAGTATAAAGTTGGCCGGTTAAGGCTTACAATGATCACTTCTAATGATCTACCCTGTTAGGAGCAAGTAGGATTGCTAGATCCACCTTGTTAGAGGATTTACAAACATACAATGAAGTATGCACTCTGTTAGGAGATTTAAAAAAGACTGCTAAGTCTACCCTGTTAAAGGATTTATAAACTAGTTCACCTGTTAGGATGAAGCAATGGATCTGGTTACAACTGATTGCTAATAAGATCCCTTGTGCTTTGATCACCTGATGTGATGGATATAGCTTTTCTGCATCAATTGTTGATCTTACTGTATTCCTCTGTTCTGCTGGTGATTCACTTTTTTTCTTCTCAAAAATATTGCAATATAACAACAATGATATTCAACATCTCATCATTTCAAATGATATATACCATTCCAATATTTACACTAGAAAGGTCGGCCAAACATAAGTGAACAAGCATTACTGAGTTGGCCAGGTGGTAGAAAACTCGGGTTCCAAAAACTGACTCGGTGAACTTTTGATACTTGGCATCCACTACAATACATTGCATCATCATGCACTTGGTATGAGTAGAGGCACAGTCCATACTAATCATTCTAAGTAGCTTGGAACTCAAAAACCATTGGTGACTTGGTGAATATTGTGTCACTCGATAAAAACTAAATCCATTGATAACCTTCTTCACTTGGTAAACACTGATTCCTTCATTTACCTTGTTTACTCGGTAATCATTGATTTCTTTGTTTACCTTGGTCATGGTAAACACTAAGTTCTTTGTTTACCTTGATCACTTGGTAAACACTAAGTTCTTTGTTTACCTTGATCACTCGGTAAACACTAAGTTCTTCTGATGACTCGGTGAGCATTGACTACTTGGGGAACACTATTCTGCTCGGTAACCACTAATTGCTTGGAGAACACTATTCTGATTGATAACCACTATTCTGCATGGTAACCACTGTGAACTTGGTAAATACTGCTGAACTGCCCATATGCTTGGTTTCCAAAGGAATGCTCGGTATCAACTATTTACCTGCAAAATTTATAAGGTAACCATTGAATGCTCGGTGTGAACTGTAGACTAGGTGATGAGCTCAGTAAGCATTTAGAATCGAATAAGTGTTGAGACTAATGAAAAATATATCATAATTCCAACAATACCATGAATAGATGAACTCATTGATGAGTTACATGGTGCTATATACTTCTCAAAAATTGACTTAAGATCAAGGTACCATCAAATCCTAATGAGGAGTGAAGATGTGGAAAAGACTACTTTTAGATGTCACTATGGGCACTTTGAATTTCTTATTATAACATTTGGCCTCACTAATGCACCTGCAACATTCCAATCTTGTATGAATAAGGTATTTAGCCAACATCTTCAAAAATTTGTTTTGGTATTCTTTGATGATATCTTGATTTATAGTAAGACATGGGAAGAGCATCTAAAGCACATAGTCACTATTTTGGGAATCTTAGAGCATCAATATTTCTATGCTAAGCTATCTAAATGTGAGTTTGGTTTGATAGAGATCTTATATTTGGGACATATTATAAGTTCTAAAGGAGTACAGGTTGATCAACAAAAAATCCAGGCATACACAGTTGAGAGATTTCTTTGAGTTGTGTAGCTACTATATGAGATTTGCCAAGGGATTTTCTTAGCTTGCTGCCCCCTTGACTAATTTGACAAAGAAAGGAGCTTTTTTTTGGATAGAAGAGGCACAAGACACATTTGATAAGCTTAAGGAGGTAATGAGTTCATGCCCTGTGCTTGCAATTCCAGATTTCTCTTTACCTTTTGTTGTTGAATGTGATGCTTTTGAAGAAGGTATAGGGGCTATCCTAACTCAAAGGGGACATCCAATATCATTTGAGAGTAGAAAAATAAATCAATCAGAGAAAGGTTACTCCATCTATGATAAAGAAATGTTGGCAATAATGCATGCATTTCATAAGTTTACACAATATTTGGTATGTGGGAGATTCATTGTAAAGATAAACTATAATAGCCTCAAGTTCTTCTTGAACCAAAGGGATTTGAATGATCATCAAAAAAAATGGGTAAGAAAATTTCAAGCTTATGATTTTGATATTGAATACATGAAAGGAAAGAATAATGTGGTTGCTGATGCTCTCTCAAGAAAACCCACTCTATGTTCCTTAACATCTATCTTCGCTGATTGGAAAGTCTCCATAATTTTAGAGTATGCTAAAGATTCCTTTCCCACCAAGATTTTGGATATGTTAGTGGATGATAATAGGTACAAGGTTGTTGATGAATTGATTTATTAGAAGAATAGGATCTTCGTAGTGCCAGGATCAAAAACTAAGGAGAGGATATTGAGGGCCTTTCATGACACACCTTTGGGTGGTCATCAAGGATACTTCAAGACATATAGGAAAATTTGAGAATGGTTTTCATGGAAGGATATGAAGGGGGATGTCCTTAAACACATTAAGGAATGTATGGTATGCCAACAAAGCAAGAGTGAGAAATTTTTTCCTGCAGGTTTGTTATAGCCACTTCCTATTCCTGAACAAAAACAAGAATGTATTTCCATGGACTTCATCACTGGGTTGCCCAAGGTTCAAGGTAAGGATTGCATATATGTGGTGGTAGATAGACTAAGTATGCACATTTATTTCCTATCACATCTAATTTCAAGGCATCACAAGTGGCCAAATTGTTCTTCAAAGAAATTTTTAAATTACATGGCTTGCCTAGAAATATTGTCAGTGATCGAGACAATAGATTCCTCAGCTCTTTTTGGAAGGAGCTCTTTCATTTGCTAGGACTGAACTCACTCCCATTACTAGCTATCACCCTCAAACAGATGGACAAATAGAGATAGTTAATAAATGGATAGAGGGATATTTGAGGAACAATTTTTCAAATCAACAACATGCTTGGGTGAAATGGTTGCACCCAGAGGAGTATTGTTACAATACATCTCATCACATGTCTATTGGTATGCCTCCTTTTCATGCTCTTTATGGTTATGATGCCCTTTCCTCTATTGATCTAGTACTTTTAGATAGCAGAGTACCTGTAGCAAGTGATTTCATCAAGCAAAGCCAAGACATAATAAGGTCCCTCAAGGATAATATACAACATGCACATAATCAACATAAGTTGTATGCTGATAGGAAAAGGACTGAAAGATCTTTTGAGGTGGGAGATTTGGTATTTTTTAGGTTGTAGCCATATAAGCAAAGGACCTTGAAGAGGAATGGAGCAGAGAAACTCAAGCCAAGGTTCTATGGGCCTTATAAGATCACCAAGAAGGTAGGCGAGGTAGCTTATGAATTGGAGCTCCCACCAAACAACAAAATACATAATGTTTTCCATGTATCTTGCCTAAAGAAGGTTCTAGGCCAGCCAAACATAGTATCTACAGAATTACCACCTCTTGATGATGAAGGGAAATTAGTTTTGATACCAAAAGAGATTTTAGATACAAGAGAGAAAAGATTGAGAAATAGGAGCATCATAGAGCATTTGGTCAAATGGAAAGGATTACCACTGGAGGATGCAACTTGGGAAGGAGCACATATTCTTGAGCATTCCAACCTTAATTGCTTGAGGAAAAGCAATATTTGGGAGGGGAGGACTTGTCATGTCCCCTTTTCAAATAATTAAAAATAATAATCTTTGCTAAGGCAGGCAAACCCAAAAAGGTAAAGTTTTTGCAAAAGGGCTAATATTTGGAAACCAATGGATTAATAAATAAAAATTATTATTAAAATATATTTTATTAACCCCTCTTAGACATGAGTTATGGTTATGCCCTCTTTTAAGGGGTTTGGAGGCATTTTATGCTGATTCCAGAACTTGATTTTTTCTCATTGCTTTGTTGTTCTTAGAGGCTGCCAAACTTGTGGAGAAGGAGACCCAAAGATAGGAGTTTTTAGGTTTCTAGGAAGGCTAAGGATGGGATTTTAAAGCCATTCCATGTGCAAGCTCATGCAGAGTTTGCCCTTGTGCTGAACAGTGCAAATTTGTGGGTTATCAGGTGTGTTTTTTGTAAGAGTTTGGTGTTTCCGGTTGAGTATTTCTTATCAGTTTGGGTTGCTGCTCTATTTTAGACATTTATATCTTAAAATAGAGTTTAATATATGTATTTTTTCATGGTTATACTTCTGTGATAGATTATTAGTGATTTGTGGTGTTTTTGGGCTATTTTGTGTTATTTTCGAGAGCCTGATGAGCATTGTTTTTGTCCTCTATTTGGGAGTTGTTGTGTAAATGCTATACAAATATGGAAACGAAATTTTTTAGGCCATTATTCTGGTGAAATTTTTAAAAAAATTTCCACTTTCAAATTTATTAATAATATGTGAAGCTGTGAAGTTTTTGGCACTATTTTGGGCATACCCGATTTGGGTTTTATTGAGAAATTGGTGGATCTTTGAAATATTGGTTGTTTGATTTCAATAACCTGATTAGAGGCTTTAAATATCATATAAAATTAGAAAGTGTACATTTCAATAGAAGTCATTTTAACAACAAGAGAAAATATTTGATCAAAATCAATACCCTTTTTCTATCTAAATCCTTTTACCACTAATCTGACTTTAAATCTTTTCTTACCTCCATCCTCTTCTTTCAACCTATAAACCCACTCATTCTATAAAGCTCTTTTACTTGTAGGTAACTTGCATAAATCCCATGTCTTATTTTTTAGCAAAGAGTCTATTTCTTCTTTCATTGTAAACTCCCACTAAATCTTTGTATCCACCTACAAAGCTTCATCATAACATTCAAGTTCACGAACATCAATAAGTAAAATAGAATACAAGGAAGGAGAATTTTTTTTTGGAGGTCTACTTAGCCTTGTTCACTATCTAATATTCATTGGGGTGTGTAGTATTTTTTTTTGTGGTTTTTGTAGATCATGAGAGATTGCTGGAACATCTACTTTCAAAGTATCATCCAACACTACATAATCATCAACTTTCTTCTCATGTTACTACAACAAATCTTTGTACAAAATTTTTTCATTGAATATGACATCCTTTCTTCTTAAAATTTTATGATTTTCAAAATCTCAAAGCCTATAACCAAATTCATTAATACCATATCCAACAAATACACATTTCTTTGACTTAGCTTCTAGCTTCATTATATTTTTAGAATCTATAGGAGAAAATTCTTCACAATCTAAGGTCTTGAGAAAATAATAACTCACCTTCTTACCAATCCATGCTTCCTCTAGAATACCAAAATCCAAATGAGTAGAGGGACCTCTATTAATCAAATATAAAATAGTATTGATAACCTCTGCTGACATGTTTAAGGTAAACCCTGGATGCAACCTCATGCTTCTTGCATGCTCCATTATTATCCTATTCATGTGTTTAGCCACTCCATTTTCCTATGGAGTCCTTGGAACATTTTTCTATATACAAATACCATTAGTGGATCAATAATATTCAAATTCATGATTGCAATACTCACCACCATTATCATATCTGAGACATTTTAATTTCTTTCCAATCTCATTTTCAATCAAGCATTTCCATTTCTTAAAAGTTTGAAATACAACAAAATTTCTTAAAAGTTTGAAATACAACAAATTTCTATCTAAGGAAATAAACCCAAACTTTTTTAGTTGCATTATCAATAAATGTAACATAATAATGAGAGACACCAAGGGAAGATATTTGAGCTACTCCCCATACATCTATATGCACAAGCTCTAATTTCTCACTTTTACTTTCCTTCCCAGTCTTCAAAAAACTCACTCTCTTTTTTTTTTCACACAATTTTCATAGAAATCCATATTAATACATTTTAGACTTGGTAAAACTTTCTTTGAATGAAGTACTTTCATACCTTTCTCACTCATGTGCCCAAGTTAGTTGTGCCACAATGCTATATCAAAATTTACAACAACTATTTTCTCCCTGCTCAACTATAGAAATTATTCCTAAACATTCATTTTTCTCTAAAACAATCAAAGTAGAAAGAACAATATGACTTGTACAAAGATATAAGGTTCCTACTTTCACACCTTTTTCTACTACAAGGGAACCTTTTGAAAGCTTCCAATTTTTATCATTAAAAGTAACTACACAACCCTCATCACCAAGTTGCCCCACTGAAATTAAAATCTTACTTAGCCTTGGAACATGTCTTACCTCTCATGGTAGCCAATGATTCCCATTTAGCAACTTAATCTTAACTTTTCCCTTTCCAAAAATTTGACAGGGTTCATTATCCCCCAAATAAACAAGCCCAAAATCCCCTTGGACATAATCAATAAACTAACCTCTATGAGGTGTAGCATGAAATGAAGCACCATAATCTAAAACCTATGAATCATCAACACTTTCTAAAGAAAGAAGCAAAGCATCCTCTTTGGATTTGTTACTTACCACATTTGCCTCCTTGTTCCCTTTTGGTTTATCTCCTTCATTATTCTTTCGAGTCCAACAATCTTTCTTCTTATGCCTTGTTTTACCATAGTACTAGAAATCTCTTGGTCCTCTATATTGAGACCTCTTCCCCTTTTACTTTCCTCTTGATGTCCCATGATTTCTAAAATTATTTCCTCTCTTATTCATTCTACCTATGCTTTATATGTTCAAAGAACTTCTTGATATAGATCCACCTGAGGCTTTCTTATGAGTTTCCTCACTCCACTATTACATTTAACATCATTTTTCGACCAAAATTTTTGACCATCAACTAAATAAATTTAGGGTGGTTGAAATGTAAAGGAAAAAGTTTTGTTTTTTTACATATAAGACCCATGTTGGTCAAAATTTTGACCAACACAGAGCTTATACATCCGCAAAGTTCAAAAAACATTTGCCCAATTACATTTTTCGTGCTCGATTTCATTTGACATTTTTGGAGCATTTTCGCATGGTTATCTCTGCATTTTTGCATGGTTTTCTTTGAGCCCAGTTTTGTTTCACGTTGTCTCCACCCACTTGATTAATGACGCCTGCTAGCCTTGGGAATAATATGAAAGGGTGCCCTGCATTTGCATCAATATGGGGTGGAATAGTAGTTTGAAACTCTCGATATTGTCTTTCTTTCATTTTTCTTGATGTGCTCGACTTCAAAAGATGTTCCATTCATGACCTCCAATCACACTTGCATCTCTGGTGGTCGAGGAGAGGGATTTCTCTTCGAGCATATTTTCATAGGTACATGTGTATTTTTGTTATAGGTTTTTATGATAATATTGAAGATGGAAGTGAATACTATTACTATCATTATTATTTTTTATGCCAAAGTTCGGCCATTGTTGTGTAATATAAATAGGAGAGTCTCCGCTCAAGTGTTTTTTCTCAGTGATGTTTTGATGATAAGTGTTAAAAAG
The DNA here is from genome assembly GCA_028749045.1 of Cupressus sempervirens. Lineage (NCBI taxonomy): Eukaryota > Viridiplantae > Streptophyta > Pinopsida > Cupressales > Cupressaceae > Cupressus > Cupressus sempervirens. Next base: position 283,329,556 of record CM053793.1, on the reverse strand, counting down.
AGTCTAGTTGAAAAAAGAATGTAATGTACTTGTTGTTTCATTTTATTGAAAGTGTGTAGATGCAAATTTATCATTTGGAAAGTTGGTCTATTGTAACAACTATTATACTTTTTGTTATAGTAATGAAAGAAAATAAAAGAAATGTATATGCAGAAGCTATAGTTGTAAAAGCTTAGAAGAAATAATAATGACAAATTTTTTGTTTTATAAATATAGTTGTGTTGGTATCATATTTTTCTTGTATTTTTGTTTTAATAATACATAATTTATTGTATCATTTAGACAATAGTTTCATATTCAAAAAAAGAACAAAAAGAAAAAAAAAATTGAGTGTGTTTCTCTCTTCAACTCTAGAACATTCAACTTTAACATCAACACATAAAGATAATAATTTGAAATCTGGTGTGTTTAGTGCTTGGAGTTGTACCCTCAATATCTAGGCCATGTGGGCTATAAAACATGATATTCATGTGATTCTATGTTAGATGATGATGATGATAATGAATAATCACCATCTACTACTAGCTCATGTAGTGATAAAAGGTCTTCAATGCACCTCTAACTACAAGTATGCCATGGAAAAACTATGATGGAGATGACTCCTCAAACTAATAGACTATCATGGAAATTTTTTTATGAAGATGACACCTACAAATACTGGACTATCTTAAAAAACTTATGATGAAGATGGCACCTAAATTTACTAAACTATAATTGAATTGATGTACTTTGGATCCTTCACTGAAAGTCTCTGTCATTTTGTTAGAAGATGATTTATCTTCTAGTTCAATCAAAAGAATCTCTCTCCTATATTTCAACATTACATTTAATTGTTGCATTGTAATTAGGTCTTCCTACAAGGGTTTCAATTTGGATGAATAACAAACTTGTTGGTGCTTTAAAACTACTAAGCAACAAAATGCTTAATACCAAGATGACAATACTCACAGAGTCTAAAGACTAGCCAATTCTTGTTATCAATTGTATGTGCACACCATTTGGGCCAAACTTCTACAAAACCAAGGGTGGTTTTCTACTCTTTTGGCTCTGCAAAACCAGGGTGGGTATACCCAAGGATGATACAAGACTGAGAAATCTGTATGAGAATTATCTTAGTTTCATTCTGATTCTCATCTCAAATTCTCCAATACATGTACAATTCTTGATACTTTAATAAACACATCCCATATAACAGATATGGCCAAAAATCTTCTATAGGTCTGTAGATGTTCTCAACAATAATGGCTAACTAAAGCTAAAACATTCCATGCAAACAAGTAGAGGCCAACTTTGAAGATCTATAGGAAATAAAAGTAAAGTTGATTATAATTCTACAATTTGACAATCATGTGTGACACATTTCTCTTTTAGCTGGATTAAATTTGATCAGTGCCTAATCCATTAGGGTTCAAAGTCTACTACAAATCTCTAGATCTAATTTATTGCCTTACAACAAATTTTATCAGTAATTCTTATCAGAAATTGTCATTCAAAATCCTTTCGACTACTGTAGCAACCTTATCAAATTCATCAAAGCTTTTACTTAATCCATTGAATTAACAACCATGATAAACAGATATACAACCTAATTGAACTGCATTCAATTGCACAAGCCTTTACTTATACAACATCAAGATAACCAAGTAATCGAAAGGAGACAAAGTTCAAAAATAACTGATATGGGGACAGTTCATAATTTGTATTCATTTTTCTTGAAAATTGTATACAATTTACAATAGACTTAGAATGACCTTCAAAAAGAAACATAGATCATTCTATATTCATGTATTCTCAAGATCTGACAGAGAAAATACATCATGAATTTTTGCTCAAAAATGGTGGACCAAAAAAAGACTAAGTGTATCACTTAGAAAATAGAATTTAGACCTTTTCTCTTGCCCTAGAATTTCACTTACATAGTGTGAAATGCAACAAGCTTTAGGCTAAGAGAAACTGACAAGTGTCTTTTACAAGGAATATCTACATACACCTATCACAAAATGACAAAACTATGGGTAACAAAAGATATCAAAATCAAATCATTCCTTTTGGTGGATCAGCTTCTGTTACATGTTCTGATGTTGTTGAGTTGGCTATTGATCTGATTCATCTTCATATGTAACTGCTAAATTAGCCAATGATGAAGCTTGTTCTAACGAGGGCACATTAACCTCCACCTGCAGGCTTCCACCACCTTCATTCTACATGGTAAGGATAGCTTCTACCTTTTCCTTTTCTTTAATTGTATTGGCATCTTGTGGTCTCGGTTCTGCAACTAAAAGTGATAGGTTTTTCTTGTCTTCTTCTTCTGATTGGGTTTGAGTAGTGATGGTATCAATGATTTGGACGTCCTCACCTTGCACCTCATCATTGTCAGTTTCATCTACATCAAACTATTCACTAGAAGGCATTTCTGCCATCCACCTATCAAATAATGTGTCATCTGGCCAATTGAATTGCAAAATATCCTTCTATTTCTTTATTATATAATCAACCTCATTATCAATATCAACAAATTCCTATTTTAAAGAATCAAAGAATATTTTGGCTTTCACCATTTCTTCTATTGTGGTGGCCCATCGTGCATGCCCTGTTTCATTTATGACTTGATTCATTCTTAAACAGAATAAATCATCAAGTTCCTTTGCCCATTCCTCTTTTCTTTTCAAACTATTTTTCTTATCTAGGGCATGAGGAAATAAATTAAATTTTTGGCTCTTATATTTGTCTAAGTAGCCTATTATTATCTTCTGTAAATGTATCCTTTTGCTATCAAAATCAGCAAGATCAAAAACAATGTCAAAGGTTTTATCAATCTGATCACGAGAATTATTTATAATAGATAGACACAATAAGGTTATTGCTTTCTCCCTTCTCACCCATTTGTTCACAATAGGCTTTAGACCCTCATCATCTGCTTTTAACTCCTCCCAGATGTTAATCACCCTGGCCAATTGATCATGGATTAGTGACCATTCAACTTTGTCTCCTAGATATGTAAGAGTTGTTCTTAGTTTATCTTCATATTTAGATTCTAGCTCTACATGTAAGGCCCACAGTTTACTCTTTTCTTCTTCAAAATCCTCAGCAGTGTAATACTGTGGCCCTTGGGGTGTGTCTGGTATTTCAATGAGGGTGGTAGATTTGAAAGGTTCAACAGGGGGGCGAGGGTATGTTATTTTAGGCCTGGTGGATTTTCCCAGTAGCTTGTTCTCAAGCTCAACTCTCCTTTTTACCTCTTTATTGTAGGAATCCACAATTGCCTCATATTTACTTTGTAATTCAAACATTTCCTTTTCCTCCCTTTTAGTAGTAGGCAAGGAAAATTGAGAATAATCTACATTCATGTGGGTTGCCTATACGTGTGAGGTATCAGCAACTCTCCTCACAATAATATTCCCTATCATTCCTGAACCATCAGGCTGTGCTGATACAATCCTGGATCCTCTTCTTAATGACCACATAACAAGAGCAACTTAATCATCACTAAAAGAAGTCTTTGCAAATTCCTTTTTATTTGGGTCTTGTAACTCCAGTCTATTAGAAACAAAGTTGAAAATCAATGCATCTGCAATATCTCAATTAGGCAACAATAGTATGTTAGAAGTTTTTACCATTTGCCTTCCCTCCTCAGGGGTAATGTTATGAAATTCTTGCATCATTTGCTCCTTTATTTGGTTTTGGATGGAGGCTTCATCCATTTTTGGATGCTCTGTTTTCATGTTCTTACATCTTTCCTCAAAATTGTGCATGTTTGCCCTCCAAGCAAATTGATGGAAAGCCCTAGACCTTACAAAACTATCATCTGACAAAAATTGCTAGCTGGCTTGTTCCAAAACAGGGTCCAATTCCCTTCCCTTAAAATCAGCTATAGTCAGCTCGAGGCTTGGCACAAGAGGTTCTTAGGGCTTCCCTTCGTCGATCTCTGCTTGAGTGACAAAAACTCCCCCTTGTGATCCAATTTGTTCAATTTTCTCAATAGTGAGCTGCTCCTCCCTGGTTCTCAAAGGGGTCTGTGAAGGTGAATACTCCTCAACATGAGAATCCTCCTCTCTTATTATTTTCTTCCTCTTAGGGGAGGGCTCAGTAGGCCTCTCTTCCAAAACCCTACTAGTGGACTCAATTATGTGTTTACCTTTGTCCACTGTATTCTTTTTATTTTGAACAATAGTATATCCTGGCCTTTTTTGGACAGTTAATTGACCTGCCCTTATATTGGGAGTAAAACCCAATCTTCCCATTACTTCCCTAGCCTTATCTAGGTAGAACCTAATAAAGAATTGCTTCTTTTCATTCATTGCCTCTATTATTTCAAGAAAATTATTCATAAGTTTTCTCATCTTATCTACATTTGTAACTGCATCGTCCAAAGGACTATAATCTAGATCAAAATAATGAATGAAATCCAAAATTTTAGAAAAGACTTTCCACTTTTCTTTTCTAGTCTCTTGCTCCTACAAGGAGTACTCATTCCTTATTAAGTCTTTAGGAAAATAAAATTCATGCACAATTTTACCAAGCTTAATTCTCTGCCTTAGAGCCAAATGATAAAATCCTTTAGAATCAAAAAAATGAGGATGGGAAGTGGCCATCTTATAAGGATTCAAAATCTCATGTAGAGAAAGCCAACCTCCTTTTATGATTACAAAATGATGAGCCACTATACAAGTAGGAAAAATTGACCCCTTTTGTCTTTTCAATAGAAGGGCTTCCTCCACTCCTCCCAACTGCCACAATATCTTAGCAACTCCTACCTTCAAAGGCACTTGGTAGGGTAGTACGTGAGGGCTTCCTTTAAAACCATATATTCTAAATACAGTAGAAACAGAATATGGAATGACATCTCCCTAATTATGTGAAACTTTCAAACTACTTGGGTTGTCCATAGGCCTAATGAGATTCATTAATGATTTGGGGATTCTAGGATTGTCCCTTAATAGGATGATATAGGACAAGTGGGGATGCCAAGTCCTCACTTTATGCCAAAGTAAATGTCACTTTTGGAGGTCCAAAAGGTCTTTAGTGGGGAGGCCTGATCCGGTGGATATTTTTAGTGAAAATTGAAGTGTCTTCAAATCTCCAATTTTTTGCACCATCAGAAAGATCTCAACATCCTGATTCCAACGCAACTTGAATGGAGTGAAAAAGATTCTATTCGTGCAAGTTATGTTTGGTCAAAGTTTGGTCAAATCGAGACTAGAGGCCGTAAAAGGGTGAAAAAGTAATCATCTCAAAAGTATTTGACCATGGATTTCAAATGAAAGAGCTCGTCAAAAGCTTTCCAATGGTGTTCATTTCATCAAGAACGAAGATTGGATGTAAAAATTATGATGGTTTCAAATTCAGGTAAAAGTATGGATTTTGATGATGTCATCATGACATCACAAAATCATAAAGAGAGGGAAAACATTCAAATTCAAATTAAAATGGTTATTTAATTCAAATTAAAAGAATGAGATAATGGGAGTTGAACTCCTAACCATTGGCCTCCTAAAATTAAGGCCAACCAAGGGGCTATTTATGGTACATGCAATATTAGGGGAAGAGTTGTTATCTATACATAACAGATCCATCCAATCTTATCTAAAAGAGAGTATTTGTTGAAAACAAACCCTTAATTTTGGTATGAGATCATAACAAAATAATGGTAAAAGTGGCAAATTCAAAAATATGTAATCAAAATAAGGGATTATGTTTGTTACTTGTTTTAGCCCATTTTTGGCTAAATTTGATGTATAAAATGGGGGTAGTAGGCTTTGGAAAGACATTCAGGTGGTGAGAACAGGAGAATGTTTAAGAGATTTTTGAAGACTATTCTGTACGTCGAGGGCATATTATGTTGATGTGTTTAAGGAAATAAGTCTTGGTGCATTTGTAATTGATTTTGGAGAATAATTGGATCGGTCGTACTCTATTGGAGCTGACCCGAAGACGTACTCACATTTGTGGCGAACTCTGAAATCAAACTTTGTTTGTACTCTCTATCTTCTTCTCTCTCAATTCTATTTATTTCACCTTAAATTCTTAAGTTTTGATGCATAATTTCATTTATGTATACATGTAATAAGACTTCTGCAAAAATTTGATTTTATTTAAGCATTTAATACTGCAATTAGTCTAGATCCATCAATCAGATCAAGTGGTATCAGAGACTAGTTGACTATTATTGTAGTTGTTTTTTTTTTGAATGCTAACAAGGTCTAGGATTTAGAAGGGTGAAGGCAAGCTTGAAGAATTTAATCCTAAGATTGGGAAGCGAAAAACTTTTCCAAAGATGTCTATTTCTGGAATGGAGGTTCCTGATGAGATCAGTGAGCAAGAATTCCGAAGAGCATTCCTCGAGATGAAGGCTAAGGTGGACATTCTTTTTCAAGAGAGACAAGAGCAGAAAGAATGTGAAGACAAGAAAGGGAAACATCATGGAGATGGTGACAAGAAACCAGATCCACCCTCTTCCTCTTCTCCTCCCTCTTCTCCTTCTTCTCCATCTTCTCCTCATTCTACTTCTTCTAATCCTTTCAAGATTGGGTATAAGCCTAAGATCAAACTGGATGTAAAATTTGACTTGCCTAAGTATTGTGGTGAACTTAATGCTAAAAAATTGGATGATTGGATTCAGCAAGTAGAAGTCTACTATAGAGTCCAGAACCTATTAGATGATGTTGAAAGGATTCAATTAGCTACTCTTTGGTTAGGAGGTACAACTTTAACTTGGTGGGAGAGTAAGACTAAGGAAGAAGTTTCACAACATGGTAGAGTCAGTTTAACTTGGGTAGAGTTTGTTAATGCTCTTAAGAAGCAATTTTATCCCCTAGGACATATGCAACAGTTAATGATGGATTGGCAAATGTTTAGGCAAGGGAAAGATCAAACTGTCCAAGAGTACAACCATGAATTTAGGAAAAGGGCTATTGCTTTGAATGTTCCTTTGTACACCCAAGATACGTTGTTGAAGTACATAGGGGGTCTACATTCCTACCTTAGACATTCTATTTTGGTATTGAACCCTTGTAATTTGGATGAAGTGTCTATTCAAGCTACACACTTAGAGTCAAGGGGTAAAGGATCTTTTATTGATAAGTTTGATAATGATGTAAAGAAATCTTCTAAGAATGTAGAGACAGAGAAAGGAAAGAAGACAGCTACAGTTAAGAAGGATGAGAAGCTTTCTTGCACTCATTGTGATAGGAAGGGTCATGATGAAGAGCATTGTTGGCAGTTGCATCCTGAATTGAAGCCTAAGTGGGCTCAAAGACAAAATCAAAAACAAAAAGGTAAGGAGAAAGCCACAAATGTTGTTATGGATCTTGGTTCTGATTCAGATGCTGAGACTAAGATAACAGCAATGGGTGTAAAAGGTAAAGCTCCTACCTATGGTGTTTCTATTCATAGTTGCACTTCTTCATCTAAAGTTAATGATTTCCCTGAAGATAAGAAAAGGAATGAGTTGTTTCATTTAAGGGTTGTTGCTAAGAACACTAAAATTGATGCACTCATAGATAGTGGTTCTCAAGTGAACTTGATTTCTGAAAATACTGTAAGAAACTTGGGATTGAAAACTACATTGCATAAGAAACCTTATCCACTAGGTTGGATTTGTGAAAATGATAAGTTGCAAGTAACAAGACAATGCACCTTAAGATTCACAATCACTAGTAAATTTGTGGATGAAGTACAATTTGATGTGGTTCCACTAGATATATGTGGGTTAGTGCTTGGTAGCCCTTATCTTTATGACAGAAAAGCAATTTTCTACAAGGAAAAGAATCATTATCACTTGTTTAAAGATGGCATTTAGTATATTGTACATTCTCACAGGATTAAGACTGATCATTCTTTTGCAAACACAGGGCAGTTAAAGAGGGTAATTAATACAAGTAAAGAGTTAACTCTTATGTCTGTTAGTACAGGTGGTTCTACACTTGAACTTGGAGTAGCTAACCAGGGTTAGATGTTGTAGGATGCACCCGCAGAACAACATGAGGGAATGATGATTGAAAGCATTGATGGTTCCTTGGGTAAAAATGTTCCTGTTGTTAAGGATCGATATGTTGTTGACTTATTCTCTTTCATTTCTACATTATTGTTTAGCTTGATACTAGTCAATGTTTGTTGGTTAGTGGCTACGACAATTGATGTAGATGCTTATGGAAGTGATAGAATAATGTTTATGATCAACAATATTTTTGCAGTCTTTATTGTGCTTGTGAGCCAGGTATTTAGATGTACAAATGATACAGGACAAGTGGGGAGGCCAAGTCCTCACTTTATGTCAGAGTAAATGTCACTTTTGGAGGTCCAAAAGGCCTTCAGTGGGGAGGCCTGATCCGGTGGATATTTTCAGTGAAAATTGAAGTGTCTTCAAATCTCCAATTTTTTGCACCATCAAAAAGATCTCAGCATCCTGATTCCAATGCAACTTGAACAAAGTGAAAAGGATTCTATTCGTGCAAGTTATGTTTGGTCAAAGTTTGGTCAAATCGAGACTAAAGGCCGTAAAAGGGTGAAAAAGTAATCATCTCAAAAGTATTTGACCATGGATTTCAAATGAAAGAGCTCGTCAAAAGCTTTCCAATGGCGTTCATTTCATCAAGAATGAAGATTGGATGTAAAAGTTATGATGGTTTCAAATTTAGTAAAAGTATGGATTTTGATGATGTCATCATGACATCACAAAATCATAAAGAGAGGGAAAACATTAAAATTAAAATTAAAATGGTTATTTAATTTGAATTAAAAGAATGAGATAATGGGAGTTGAACTCCTAACCATTGGCCTCCTAAAATTAAGGCCAACCAAGGGGCTATTTATGGTACATGCAATATTAGGGGAAGAGTTGTTATCTATCCATAACAGATCCACCCAATCTTATCTAAATAAGGGTATTTGTTGAAAACAAACCCTTAATTTTGGTATGAGATCATAATAAAATAATGGTAAAAGGGGAAAATTCAAAAATATGTAATCAAAATAGGGGATTATGTTTGTTAATTATTTTAGCCCATTTTTGGCTAAATTTGATGTATAAAATGGGGGTAGTAGGCTTTGGAAAGACATTCAGGTGGTGAGAATAGGAGAATGTTTAAGAGATTTTTGAATACTATTCTGCACGTCGAGGGCATGTTATGCTGATGTGTTTAAGCGAATAAGTCTTGGTGCATTTCTAATTGATTTTGGAGAATAATTGGATCGGTCGTACTCTATTGGAGCCAACCTAGAGATGTAGTCACGTTTGTGGCGAACTCTGAAATCAAACTTTGTTTGCACTCTCTATCTTCTTCTCTCTCAATTCTATTTATTTCACCTTAAATTCTTAAGTTTTGATGCATAATTTCATTTATGTATTCATGTAATTAAGACTTCTGCTAAGTTATGATTTATTTATTTTATTAAGCATTCATTATTGCAAATAGTTTAGATCCATTCATCAGATCATCGCTATGTCACTAAGGATAAAATACTTGTATCTTTTCATAGTGAGATATCGATTGCTATAGATCTTTTAGGGACTGGGCGGTCAGAAACACAAAAGAAAAGATGTGACTCAGGGTGTGAAAAGTTTGAAAAGGATGGGAATCTTCGCATATTTTTAGTTTCGCGCCTGAAAAATTTAAAAGAAAACAAGACCTAGGGTTTCGACAAAAATTTGCTTCAAAGATCTACAAAATATGACTTCGCTAGAAACCCTATTCACCATAGGTGGATCCCAATCTGAATTATTTTATACCTTGGACAAAGGAATTCGATTATGCAAAAATTCAGACCAACAAAACTATTATGAAAAAATTGTGACGAAGATGCCACCTGCAACTATTAGACTATCATAGAAAAATTGTGATGAAGATGACATTAAAAACTATTGGACTATCATGTGTACAAGTCACAAAATGATTCCAACATATGAAATTAAGTGTACTACATAGGATAGTGATGACTGAATTTCCATGCCCTCCAAATTTGGTGGTTGTAACATTTATACCAATTTCATTTGTGGGATACACACTATTTAAATACTCCAGGCAATTCCTAAGTGTGGATGTTTCAATTCCTTAGTGTCAAAACTTGAATATATTTCATGCTTATCATTTCCTCTAGTAATTCTTACGTAAAACATCATTAAAATAATTGTTCCCTTTGACAGCATCAAAGAGTGTATATATACAATATTTTTGAAGTTTTTTTGTGCTAAATGAACCTTTTGTGATCAAGTCTTGTAAATATCTTGGTTGGTACAACTGTAGATTTCTTACTGGCTTTGTACTAGTACCCAAGATTAACATTGATGACATTAGTAGAATTCCAAGTTTTTCTCTTGTATTCCTATTAATTGTACTTGATTGTCGAATATGTTAAAGAAGAAAAAAATGCCAATTAATTTACAGATTGTAACTGACCTAAACTGCTTGATGTATTTTTTAAATGTTGAGATGCATATACTAAGAATTTTTTGTTGCTGCAGGCCAAGCCACAGCTGACAGATAGGTCAAAGATTCCAACTATTGTGGATCCTGTGATTAAAGAGTTTCTGAACTTGAAATATCTTCAACAAGTAAGTTGCATGCAAAATATTTCTTTTGAAGGGAATTGACATTATTTTTAAAAATACATTCAGTTTATACAATTTTAGTCATGTTTTGGTGGATAAAAACTTAATGTTCTTCCACAAAGAGAAACAAATTTTCCTTGTACATCCATGCACTATCTCCATGATTCCATGTTTGGTCCTTAGCCTCTTTGCAATAACCACATGATCGATGATTTCCAAATAGTGCCAACATACTATGTGGAAAGGCCCTTTCTAGATCATATTTCAATGCAACAATTTATCGAACAATGGCCCTTTGAGGGGACAATGATCATCTTCAACCGTGTGACTTTGGTTCATTGCTTCAAATTTATTAGAGGATATAGAAACTTACTGACTGTAAACAATAGGTATGTTCTTAGGAAAAAAAACCCATACTCATTGTAAACAGCAGGTATGGACTTGATGCATATTTCATGAGTTGTGGTTCATAAAAACCCATACTCATCAGCTTGAATTGTTTGTTTAATACCCAATGCATTGAGGTGACGCTTACAATTTGAATTCATAACAACCATTTCTCATCAACTTAAATTGTTTGTTTAGTACCCATTGCATTGATGTGACACTTACAAGGTTGAAGTATTGCAACTTCCTAGAAGGTCTGCCTACCCAATTCCATGATGATTCAACTATCCTTGATCCTTGGAAGAATGATGCAGGAGCATCAAGGTCAAGGTTGAAGGCATGAGAAGACATTAAGGTCTCAAGATAACCAACATGACTATGTTAGAACAATTGATGTAATAAGACCCTATGAAGGTCCTTTTTGATATGTTTGTAATCATTTTAGTTACATTTGAAAACATTAATTAACAAAAACCATATGTGTAGATATAAACATTAATCACAACATGTCCAATTTATTTGTAGGTATATTTTCCTGTGAAGAAAGACCATGCCTAACAGTATGAATCTAAAAGAAAATAATGAGACAATGGCTGCATTGTGGGCTCAATTTCGAAGAAAACCTGATAAATGTTATTCTCCTTGCAAAAAATGTAAGGGTTTAAAGAATCGAAGAATTCTAATCACAACAGCCCAGAGTCATTGTAGGCAATATGGTCATGTTGAAGGGGGCCACAATTTTCATCCATTGCTGAATGTGAATTTCCTACTGGAGGAACATGGAGGTGTGAATATCCAAGCTGAGGATAACGCTCCCATGGAAGAAGATGATAATGTGCCAGAGGACATGATTGAAGAAGATGGTCTTGATATACCTTTACTTGAGAAGGCACACGAGCCCTTATACCCAGGCTCCCAAACAACTCTACTATCGGCTATAGTGTTGTTGGTGAACTTAAAGGTTATGAATAGCATATTAAATGTAGCAATGTCACGTATGCTAAGGTATGTCATTTTTGTCATCTTCAAGGTTAGCATACAATTACTATTCATTATATTAACAATGCATAGTTGTTGTTGTAGGTTGATTAGTGAGTTTTTGTTACCACCATCAAAAATTTTGTCTCGTTCATACTGAGAATTATCTAACATTATAGATCAGATTGGAATGAAGTATTAGACAATACATGCACATCCCAATGATCACATTATATATCATAAACAACATAAATTTGCAACAGAATGTCCTGATTGTCATGTTAGTAGATATCGATCAGATCAAATAACAAAAAAAGTGCCTCACAAGGTTCTTTGGTACATTCCCATTATTCTACATCTAGAATGGTTATTCAGGTGTGCTAGCTTGGCACAATTTATGGATTACCATGCATGCAATAGAAGTTAAGATGACATTATGTGAATTCCTACCGATGGTTTTGCATTTAAAGAGATAGAAGAAACATGATCACACTTTAAAGAAGAACTTCGTAATCTGAAACTTTCATTGGCAGCAGATGGTGTCAATCCATATGGAGATATGAGATCTATTTACTCAGTATGGCCTATTTTTGTTATTAACAATAACATTCCTCCTTGGATGTCCATAAAGAGGGAGCACATAATGTTGTCAATGATTGTGCCAGGTATTTTTTTTTAATAGTTATCTAAATTAATTTATAAATAGTGCATGAAAATGGTTATAATAATTACGTAATGTTTATGTTCATTCAATTGCTAGGTAAATACCAAGTTAAAGATATGAACGTGTATATTGAGCCCCTAATTGATGAGTTGTTGAAGTTATGGAATGGCATCACTATGTATGACATCTCTAGACCGATATGACATCGACAATTTCAATTCCATGCAATGCTTGTATGGACAATACATGATGCCCCTGGGCTAACTCATTTTTGCAGTATGTTATATTGTTAAGATCACATATTTTTGGTCTGTTATAGTGCTTACACATTACTATCAAATGCTTAAGTTGCGCATGATAATTGTACATGATCTAATTATACATGATCTTTTAGGTCTTCAGAAAAAGAAAAAATTTGCATGTCTAGTTTGTGGTCTGAAGATGAAATGTCATCATTCGAGAAGTTTAGGAAAGCAGGTATTTGATGAGTTTAGACACTTTCTCCACAATAATCATAGGTGTAAAATTGCCAAAAAATATCTTTTCAATAGGAAAGAAGAGACATCATCAAGGCCACGAAGAATGACATCTCATTTATGGAAGTTGGAATACGATCGACTAAATTGTCGAGGTAATGTCCAATTTGTCATCCAAAGTTTACAATTTGAATTTTGATATTGTCTTATATTTACTAATGTTGTAACTGATGCTCATGAAGGTCATCAAGGAATCAATGACCAACTTCCTAGAGGAATGAAAAGTTATCCTACTCAATTTAGTAGGTTACCATACTACAAGGATCTCCCAATCTCGCATTTGTTTGATGCTATGCATATTGGAAAGAATGTAATAGAGGCACCATGGAAAATGTTGGATGGAAGGCGTGATAGAGAACAAATTGCTAAAATTTGTACTAACATTCATGAATCTAATCATGCACTAAAATTTTTCATTGAATCAAATAGGAATGGAGATTGCATAAATACAAGTGCCCTTCCTTGGTTATTAATGGAGCAACAAAGTGATGCATTAAAAGAAGTCATAAAAAAAACAAAATTACAGGATTTGCTGCAAATATAAGCACTCTTCTATCAAAGAAAGGTGATTTTGGGCCAGAGTTGAAGACACATGATTGGCATACGTTCTTCAAGGTAAGTCATGTTTTCTATTTACAGTATATTTGTAAGATTGAATGTAGTACCAGTTGCATTATTTAATAATATATTGAAATGATCATTTTTTAATGATTTTAGTTCGTCCTACCTCTATCCCTTTCACAATAGTTTGACAATAGTATTAAACAAGTTATATATGATCTTGAAAAATACATGAAGTTAGAAGAGTGTTTTTTCTTAATTTGTAGCTTTTTAGCTGAAATCTATTGTATAATTTTATTTGAAATCTCCTCTATGTGTTTTTGCATGTTGAATCTCATTTAGATGGTTATCATCTAAAGAAATTGATAAAAAAGATATAAAATATTGGAAGAGAAAAATTCCACAGCTTATATGTCAAATGCAAAAGTGTTTACCTCCAACATTTTTCAATGCTCAAGAACACTACCTCATACATCAAGTTGAGGAAATTGAACTGTGTGGACCTGTACAAGCTAGATCAATGTGGATGGTTGAGAGGCATTTGAAATTTATGAAGGGCTTGGTTCAACAAAGAGCATGTCCTAAGGGTTCTATGATAGAGGGATATATGATATACTAGACCATGGTGTATATCAGTGAATATCTTCCAAAGTTTGCAGCAAGTATCCATCTAGATCGCATTTGGGATCCCAACTGTAATGACAAATTCAAAGGGGAGTACTTGACGGGGAAAGGTAGATTGAGGAGGGTGAGAGGTAATTATAAGTTTTTTTTTGTAATTTAACAATTCTTATCCATCATCAATATATATATATATATATATATATATATATATATATATATATATATATATATATATATATATATATATATATATATATATATATATATATATATATAAGTTGTTTCTAACTGGTGTAATTGTCTTCTTTATAATTGGTCATGAGTGGGATGCACTACATTTGTATATTGCAAACAATCTTGATTAGATGATAGTGTGGATTGAACAGTCTCAAGAAAATGGTCGCTCATTAACATGGGATGGTGTTGCATCATTGGTTAAAGAAGCTCATCATAATGGAGATCCCAATGTTATGCCAATGGTACTTGATCTAATATATGGCTTAAGAGATACAAAGGTATGCATAAGATTACTAATCATGAGACATAAGTTTAATATCAACTCATAGATCAATGAGAAGATTCTTGACATGTTTGAATAATTGTAGGTCAAACAACACAAAGCTATGTACTACCATGGCTATAAATTCCGCACAAAAAAGTTAGATGAAATGAAGAAAACATGTGATTCTAGGGTAAGTGCTATCTTCGCGGTCACCAATATTTCATCTAGAACTGACATACATCCTCAACAATCTGAAAATTGATACTATGGAATTTTGTATGATATACTTGAGTGCAACTTTAATTCATTCAAAATAGTTCTATTTTTTGTCAAATGGTTTAGGTTACGACTGAATTGAAATGATCCCGATAGGACTGTTATCTAACATGACAGTGGATTTACTATGATTAATACAAGGTCATTTGAGCCAGTCGACGATGAGCCCTATGTTCTTCCAAGTTAATGCGAGAAAGTGTTTTACTTTGGTGTTTCAGACAAACCAAGTTGGTCATTTGTTATTAGACATGACCCAAGAGGAAGGCCGATAAAGTATAATGTGATCGAAGAAGAAGATATTGAAGAAGCACAAGAGGAAGTAAATGATTATCAGGAACAACAATTACCTAGTGATGAAGAAGAAGAAGATGGTGATGATTTTGGTCATGCTAACGATAATGGTGATAATGATGATGATGATACTGATGACGATCATGATCATGGTGATGAAGATGGTGATGATCATGGCGATGATGGTCATGATGATGATAGTGATCAAGAGGATGATGATGGTGATGAAGATGGTGGTGGTGATGACGATGGTCAAAGTGATGAGTACGGTGATGGTGATGATGATGATGATGATGATGATGATGATGACATGGATGACAATCATGATGATCAATGAAATCTTTAGGTACGATCAATGTCAACTATGATGGGGTCTTGTATGACCAAATATTTCTTTCCAAACCATATGTGCACATATAAACATTAAGTAGAACATGCCAAATATTTTTTTAGACATAAACATTAGTTATGCTAAATTTTTAACTTAAGACAAATGATTTACATATACAATCTACTTTATTATTAATATTTTTTTTGGTAAGTCTATTACTTTAATTTTACTGCTGATTTCTAAGACTTACTATTTTTTTTCACAGGGTGATATGGATGCACCATGTCAGACACCTTTAGTAGAGGTAAACATTAATTATTGTAAATTTTAATGTTAATATAGAAACAAATGTCCTATTATAATGTTCTTTTCTTTATGGCTTTGGAGTTATTTTGATGAAATTATATGAATATTTGATGTCACAATTGATAGGAAAAAGCTACAATGATCGCTGATCAAATGCAATCTGAAATACGGGCGTGATATCTACATGACATTGGCCTTAGTACTGACCTTGTATTCATCACCCAAAAAATTACACAAAGATGCACTAATGAGCTTGTTCAAATTATCATCAAGGGTGACAAAAGTGAGGAGAAAGAGGCACTGAGAATAGAATTGGACCATAGAATCCAATCTTTGAAAGTAAGCAGTAATTCGACTAAAGTAGTAATAGAAGTTCAATAGATATTAATATTTTATAGTATCTTATGGATCATGATCTCTAATTTTATGTGTTCTTGTATAGAAATATGTGCCAGTTGTGACATCACATGCTGAACATGGTCAAGGTTGTTTCACAGTACCTTCATGTAAGTAACACTTTGTTTGTTTTGATCAACATTATAAAACTTACCTTTTTTTTTGTCGACATTTTTCGTTAGTATCCCATTTGATCTTTATCCATTACAAATATCTTTGCTAACAATATTCTATTCTTCATCTCATGATGAAGTGCGGACTCCTCCTTCGGTTGGTGTTCCACTATTGTTTGCTGCATTGTCAGCAACAAGGACCATGCAAACATCATCGTCTATGCCTAGTAGAACTAGTAAAACCTTGTTTTGCTACATTTTGTAATGTGCTATATTTTGTAATGTCTTTCTACAAGTTGATGAACAATGAAGTATCACATTAGTGCTTAAATGATGTCTACAGAAGCTTGCATACACACAAAGACATGCATACACACACCATGCATACATACATATATACATAGCCACACATAGAGAGACATGGACATAGGCAGGGAGGTAGACCAACAAAGAGCAGTACTAAAATTGTCATTTAATTGTTATGATGTTTCAGTTGATAGAGCAACAGAGAGAAATACTACTGAAGCTGATCCATTTCCTGGAGTAGTTCATGTGATTAGTACTGGTTTGTATGAAGGGACATTGTTGCTAAATAAGAAAACTATGTTTCCATTAAGAGAACGAAAGCTTCCAAGTGCTTTAAAATTGATATTTTTTAAATTGTAAATTTAGTTTACTTTTACATTACTCATTTTGGACTGATAAATCCTTTATGTTTTTGTAGGTAATAATGCTTTCTTTGAACATCTTTTTCATATGACATTGAGACTGTTTGGACCCACCATACGTAAAAGGTACGTAGTTTCATATCATTACTACATAATTTTTATTTTCTTCTATTTATTGTAATATATTAAAGTTATTGATATAACAATCTATTTCTTTTTAAAAAGGTAGAATTTATAAGCTGGGGAATTAAAAAATCAGTTGATTGCATCCATTGAGGAGAAATTTGGGAAAAACATTTTTGACACTAGCCTACTTCTGAAAAGAGTAGCAAAGCATATAAAGACTGTGAGGGATCAATATAGAAGGGGTCTTAAGGATAACCCAAAGTACGACCATCCTCCTATGATTCCACCAATGGAGTGGAATGAAATAATAGAAGATGCAAAGGAGAAAAGTCTATGTGAAGATAGAGATGATGAAGCAGCATAGGGAAAAAAGAGGTATGTCATTATAGTATTAAGTACATTGTAATCATGCACTAATTATTGATATTTGTAAATATATAATCTAAGATGTTTGAAATTTTTCATAGATTGTAAGACACATCCGTGGCTACAAAAGTGAGAATAGAAAAGGTTGGCCAACACAAACTTGGCTCTGGTGGCTATATGAATCTGCAGTCTGAACTTGTAAGTAAAGCAATGAATTTTGTTTTTTTTTTTTAATATAATGTTGCAAATAGTTTTTTTTAATGATGTCATGTCCCCTATTCAAATAATTAAAAAAAAAAAACTTTGTTAAGGCAGGCAGGCTCCAAAAAGGTGAAATTTTGAAAAAAGGGGTTTATCTTTGGAAACCAATGGACTAATAAATAAAAATTATTATTAAATTATATTTTATTAACCCCTCTTGGACGTGAGTTAGGGTTATGCCCTCTTTAAAAGGGGTTTGGAGGCATTTCAGGCTCATTCTACATCTTGATTCTTGCTAATTTTCTTGTTGTTCTTCAGAGGCTGCCAAACCTATGGAGAAGGAGACCCAAGAATGGGAGTTTGTAGGTTTTTAGGAAGGCTGAGGATGGGAGTTTTAAGCCATTCCATGTGCATGCTCATACAGAATTTTTCTTTGTGCTGAATAGTGCCGATTTGGGTGTTTTCGGGGTTGTTTTTGGTTTGAGTTCGGGTTTTCAGTTGAGTGTTTCATATCAATTTGGTTTGCTGCTGTATTTCAGACTTTATGATGTTAAAATAGAGCTGAATATATGTATTGGGTCATGATTAAACTTCTGAGATAGTTTATGAGTGTTTTGTGGTGTTTCCGGGCATTTTTGTGTTAATTTTGGGAGCCCGATTGAGCATAGTTTTGCCCTACATTTGTGAGCTGTTGTGTAAAGGCTATACAAATCTGGAAATGTCATTTTGTAGGCTATCATGCTACTAAAATTTTTGTAAAAATTTTCATTTTCAGATTTATTAATAATTTGTGAAGTTGTGAAGTTTTTGGCACTAATTTGGACATACCCGATTTGGGCTTTATTGGGAAATTGGCAGATCTTTGTAATATTGGTTGTTTGATTTTAAAATTCTGATTTGAGGCTGGAAATATCAATAAAAATCAGTAAAGGGACAGTTCAGTGGTATCAGAGCCATGATCTTGCCAGCCTGAGGGTTTGTAGAAGTTGCATGTCAGTTTTAACAACTACCCAGATCTTGCATGTCAAGTTTTGATAACTACCCAGATCTTGCATGTCATATTTTATGATTACATGCAACTAAGTGAAAGAGAAAAAAGATATTTTCAGTGAGAACAGAATAAAGAAATTTTGATCAAACCCCCAGTTGAAAGCAAAAGTACAAAATCCAAGGAAGAAAAAAGTATGGCTAATCCAGATGAGATGGCAAAGAAATTCTTCCAAGACATCCAAAATACTCAGAAGCAAACAGTGGATGGTTTGGCGGAAACTAGAGAGGCTTTGCGAATATTGACAGAAAAATTACAAAGAATTGCATCTATTAATGAGAAAGGGAGCACTTCAGAGGAGCCGAGAAATGGGAGATCCACACCATCTAAATCAACCAAATCTATTTTCTTGCCTGCAGATGAGCCACCAGTACCAAATCCAGCCATTAATCTAGTGGAAGAGGTTACAGGTAATTTGATTACATTAAGAGCTACTTACAATGGCTTAGATGATGACTTTCGTAGTTCAGTTCCTTTTAGAGAATATGTGGATATGATGAACGCTTTGATGCCCAAGAAAGAGAACAGGAGGGAGCATGACACAAGTGGAAGAGAGCTCAAAAATAAAATAAGCAAGTTTACAGCACCTACTTTTGATGGAACAAATAAAATTTCAGCTAGAGCATGGCTACAAAAATTACAAACTTTCTTCACACTTAACCCCATGAAAGAGAGTGATGCTATTCAATTTGCAAGTCTACACTTGGAAGATGCAACCTATGATTGGTGGTATCATGGAATGACTACTCAAGGTCACGATCAGGTAACTACATTTGAAGATTTCAGTCAAAGGGTGATAGATAGATTTGACCTCAAGAATGATGAAGAGTACTTTAAAGAATTGTCAAAGTTGAAGCAAACCAAATCAGTTAATGAGTATATAGAAGAATTTCAAAAAGTGGCTGTTATGGTACCTAATATGAGTGAAAAGAGGATCGTTTATCTTTTTCTTGATGGTTTAGAAGATTCTGTTAAGGGTTTGGTTAAGGCTTTCTCACCCTCAACCTTACAGGAAGCTATCAAAAGAAGCTTGCAACTTGAAACTTGCATGCCTATGAAATCAATCACTAATCAAAAGCCCCCAAATCTTTGGCAACATAAGGGAAACTTTCAGAAAAAGACTTTCCCAACACTACCAACAAAAGATGTGACAAATGTGGCAAAAAAGAAGGTAGATGAAGAGACTAGGAGTGAATTACGAAGGAAAAAGCTTTGTTTTACTTGTAGAGAACCATGGGTTCCAAGACACAGATGTTTGGGGAAAGGTCAAGTGCACTATATTGAAGTTGCTTCAGAATCTAATTCAGATGAGCATGAGGAATTTCATGATACTAAGGAGGAGGTAGAAGAAGAGAAAGTAAAAGAAATCAGCAAGGATGGCACTTTAGCAGCATTATCAGGAGTCCCAAGATACCATCCCTTCCGAATTCGAGGGGTACTAGCAGGGCAAAGGTTGACTGTTCTTCTTGATAGTGGGGCAACTCACAATTTTATTGATGAGGGATTTGTCATGAAAAGAGGGCTTAAAGCAAAAGATTTTGAGGGATTCAATGTTACTGTAGCTGATGGATTCACTATGCCTTGCACACGGGTGGTGAAACAACTCAAGATGACCTTAGGAGATTATGAGTTATGTGATGAATTCTATGTGGTTGGTATTGGGGAGACAGATCTTGTATTGGGTGTTCAATGGTTGCACTCTATCGGAGGCTGTTACATGAACCATCAAACTATGGAGTTTAAATTTCATTCCAATGGGAAAGAAGTCATATTGAGAGGGTTATCGAATGGAGCACCTAAGGCGGTCTCTACAAAGAGGATGGAGAGGACTTTTCGAAGAGGACAAGTAACATGGGCAGCAGGAGTCATAACCCAACCAACAAGCTCTCCAAAGAATCAAGGTAATTTCCATTTTGAAATTCAAAATATTCTTGATAAGCATAGTATAGTTTTCAATGATTTGCCTCCAGGATTACCACCAGATAGAGGTTTTGAGCATGTTATAGAGTTAGAACAGGGTGTCAAACCAGTTATAACAACCCCATACCACCATCCAAGAGGTTATAAGGAAGAAATTGAAAAAACTATTAAAGAACTCCTGGACATGGGATTCATAAGGCCTAGCTCTAGTCCATTTGCATCATCTGTGGTACTTGTCAAGAAAAAGGATGGTACAATGAGAATGTGTATAGACTACAGGGCTCTAAACAAGAAGACCATAAAAAAATAGGTATCCCATACCACGCATAGATGAACTCATTGATGAGTTACATGGTGTTGTATACTTCTCAAAAATTGACTTAAGATCAGGCTACCATCAAATTTGAATGAG
The DNA here is from genome assembly GCA_028749045.1 of Cupressus sempervirens. Taxonomy (NCBI): domain Eukaryota; kingdom Viridiplantae; phylum Streptophyta; class Pinopsida; order Cupressales; family Cupressaceae; genus Cupressus; species Cupressus sempervirens. The sequence continues at coordinate 283,308,304 of CM053793.1, read as the reverse complement.
AAGTGAAGATGTGGAAAAGACTGCTTTCAGATGTCACTATGGGCACTTTGAATTTCTTGTTATGCCATTTGGACTCACTAATGCACCTGCAACATTCCAATCTTGTATGAATAAGGTATTCAGTCAGCATCTTTGAAAATTTGTTTTGGTATTTTTTGATGATATCTTGATATACAGTAAAACATGGGAAGAGCATCTAAAGCACATAGACACTGTTTTGGGAATCTTGGAGCAGCAATCCTTCTATGCTAAGCTATCTAAATGTGAGTTTGGTTTGACAGAGATCCTAGATTTGGGACATATTATAAGCTCTAAAGGAGTACAGGTTGATCAACAAAAAATCCAGGCAATTTTGGATTGGCCTCCACCCACTAATCTTACACAGTTGAGAGGTTTCTTCGGGTTGTGTAGCTACTATAGGAGATTTTCCAAGGGATTTTCTCAGCTTGCTGCCCCCTTGACTGATTTGACAAAGAAAGGAGCATTTGTTTGGACAGAAGAGGCACAAAAAACATTTGATAAGCTTAAGGAGGTAATGAGTTCATGCCCTGTGCTTGCAATTCCAAATTTCTCTTTACCTTTTGTTGTTGAATGTGATGCTTCAGGAGAAGGTATAGGGGCTGTCCTAACTCAAAGGGGACATCCAATAGCATTTGAGAGTCAAAAATTAAATCAATCAGAAAAAGGGTACTCCATCTATGATAAGGAAATGTTGGCAATCATGCATGCACTTCATAAGTTTAGACAATATTTGGTATGTGGGAGATTCATTGTAAAGACAGACCATAATAGCCTCAGGTTCTTCTTGAACCAAAGGGATTTGAATGATCATCAACAAAAATGGGTAAGAAAATTGCAAGCTTATGATTTTGATATTGAATACATGAAAGGAAAGAATAATGTGGTTGCTGATGCTCTCTCAAGAAAGCCCACTTTGTGTTCCTTATCATCTATCTCTGCTGATTGGAAAGTCTCCATAATTTTAGAATATGCTAAAGATTCATTTGCCACCAATATTTTGGATAAGTTAGTGGATGATAACAGGTACAAGGTTGTTGATGAATTGATTTATTACAAGAACAGGATCTTCTTAGTGCCAGGGTCAAAAACTAAGGAGACGATATTGAGGGCCTTTCATGACACACCTTTGGTTGGTCACTAGGGATACTTCAAGACATACAGGCAAATTCGAGAGCGGTTTTCATGGAAGGGTATGAAGGAGGATGTCCTTAAACACATTAAGGAATGTACGGTATGCCAACAAAGCAAGAGTGAGCAAAATTTTCCTGCAGGGTTGTTGCAGCCACTTCCTATTCTCGAACAAAAATGGAAAAGTATTTCCATGGATTTCATCATTGGGTTGCCCAAGGTTCAAGGTAAGGATTGCATATATGTGGTGGTAGATAGACTAACTAAGTATGCACATTTCTTTCCTATCACATATGATTTCAAGGCATCACAAGTGGCCGAATTGTTCTTCAAGGAAATTTTTAGATTACATGGTTTGCCTAGAAACATTGTTAGTGACCGGGACAGTAGATTCCTCAACTCTTTTTGGAAGGAGCTCTTTCATTTGGTAGGAACTGAACTCACTCCCAGTACTAGCTATCACCCTCAAACAGATGGACAAACATAGATATTTAATAAATGGATAGAAGGATATTTGAGGAACTATGTTTCAAATCAACAACATGCTTGGGTGAAATGGTTACACCTAGGGGAGTATTGTTACAATACATCTCATCACATGTCTATTGGTATGCCTCCTTTTCATGCTCTTTATGGTTATGATGCCCTTTCCTTTGTTGATCTAATACTTTCCGATAGCAGAGTACCCACAGCAAGTGATTTCATCAAGCAAAGCCAAGACATAATAAGGTCCCTCAAGGATAATCTACAACATGCACAAAACCAACAAAATATATATGCTGACAGGAAAAGTATTGAAAGATCTTTTGAGGTGGGAGATTTGGTATTTGTTAGGTTGCAACCATATAAGCAAAGCACCTTGAAGAGAAGTGGGGCAGAGAAACTCAAGCCAAGGTTCTATGGGCCTTATAAAATCATCAAGAAGGTAGGAGAGGTAGCTTATGAATTGGAGCTCCCACCAAACAGCAAAATACATAATATTTTTCATGTATCTTGCTTAAAGAAGGTTCTAGGCCAGCAAACCATAGTATCTACAGAATTACCACCTCTTGATGATGAAGGGAAATTAGTTTTGATACCAGAAGAGATTTTGGATACAAGAGAGAAAAGGTTGAGAAATAGGAGCATCATAAAGCATTTGGTCAAATGGAAAGGATTACCACTAGAGGATGCAACTTGGGAAGGAGAACATATTCTTGAGAATTCCAACCTTCATTGCTTGAGGACAAGCAATATTTGGGAGGGGAGGACTTGTCATGTCCCCTATTCAAATAATTAAAAATAAAAAATAAACTTTGTTAAGGCAGGCAGGCTCCAAAAAGGTGAAATTTTAGAAAAAGGGGTTAATCTTTGAAAACCAATGGACTAATAAATAAAAATTATTATTAAATTATATTTTATTAACCCCTCTTGGATGTGAGTTAGGGTTATGCCCTCTTTAAAAGGGGTTTGGAGGCATTTTGGGCTCATTCTACATCCTGATTCTTGCTAATTTTCTTGTTGTTCTTCAAAGGCTGCCAAACCTGTGGAGAAGGAGACCCAAGAATAGGAGTTTGCAGGTTTCCAAAAAGGCTAAGGATGGGAGTTTGAAGCCATTCCATGTGCATGCTCATACAGAGTTTGCCTTTGTGCTGAATAGTGCCGATTTGGGTGTTTTCGGAGTTATTTTTGGTTTGAGTTTGGGTTTTCAGTTGAGTGTTTCATATGAGTTTGGTTTGCTGCTGTATTTCAGACTTTATGATGTTAAAATAGAGCTGAATATATGTATTGGGTCGTGATTAAACTTCTGAGATAGTTTATGAGTGTTTTGTGGTGTTTTCGGGCATTTTTGTGTTAATTTTGGGAGCCCGATTGAGCATAGTTTTGCCCTAAATTTGTGAGCTGTTGTGTAAAGGCTATACAAATCTGGAAATGTCATTTTGTAGGCTGTTATGCTGCTGAAATTTCTGTAAAATTGTCCATTTTCAGATTTATTAATAATTTGTGAAGTTGTGAAGTTTTTGGCACTAATTTGGACATACCCGATTTGGGCTTTATTGGGAAATTGGCAGATCTTTGTAATATTGGTTGTTTGATTTTAAAGTTCTGATTTGAGGCTGGAAATATCAATAAAAATCAGTAAAGGGACATTTCAAATGAAACCATACATGGAAAATTGATGTTATCAAGAAAAAACCATAGGGCACAGATTTCAATGTGGAGGTCACAGATAAAGATAGAAAAATTGCCTTGAAGGAAGGCTATAAAGTTGTGGTTGCATGCCTATGTGAAGAATCTGTAAGCCTTGCCCAAGAATCAAGTGCACCAAATGATATCTCATAGGTAAATTGATCAGATGAAAAGTAAATGAAATTAAATAGTTGAGAAGATTCTTTTTTGGTATTAGTTTTAAACGTAAATTGACTACATAACAATGTGCATAACATTTTACTGTAGCCTTCATATCCTACCACAGAACCTGCTCCTGACGAAGGCCATGATGTGCATTATAGTGGTGGACGTATTAATTTTCTATCGGAAATTAATTATGCAATTATGAATACAATTTAATATCTTCAATTGGAATTTGATGTGTATCCTTTTTTTGAATATTTCAGAGCATGTTGAACATCATGCTGAAGGACTGGACCATGTTCCAAGTGTTCAACATGTTGACGCGGTGGTAGATCAAAATGTTAATGTACATGATGTGGCATTGTCAGGTAAGAAAAATGCATTTTATGTTGTACTCATACTTAATTACAAACTTGTAATAGTTAGAAAAAGAAAAAGAATATGCCAATTTATCACATTCACTTGTTCTTGCAACAGAGCCCCCTTTAGTCCAGCAACCTCCTGCTCCTCCACAGAGAAGGAGTCATCGTAATTGACATTACATGTGCTAGAAGAGGAGGAGAATGAAGCAGATATGGATGTCCCTATGAGCGCTTTTCTTAAGAGAGCTCAGAAAAACAAAAAAAAAGAAATGATGTTTTAAAAATCTTCTTTGATAAACCTTGTTGGATAATGAAAGAACTTTGTTTTAAGTAATTATGTATGAATGATGTGTATTAATTCAGATTTTTATTTTATTTTAATGAATATTGTTATGTGTTAATGAAGTTTTGATTAGTATTGTGTATTAATGATTTTTATATCATATTAATGAATGTTATGTGATTGTATTGATTGAATGTTATGTGATTGTATTGATTGAATGTTATAGTTCATAAATGGATGGATGAATGAATGAAGTATGTAATTAGATGATAATGGGTACTTTAGATTGATGTTAGGGGGAGGGGGGTGAGGCCAAATGAGCTTCCACCTTCACGTGGTTGGCCTTGTTAAGTAGAGAATATTATAGTATTCTTGAAACCAAGTGAATCCCAAATTTGTTAAGTCTTCAAACACACATCCCAATTCTCTTTAACGAGACTGAAGTTTTTTTGCTTGTAATAGTCTCATTGCAGTCATCTTTTGGTTCCTTGAACATATAGTTCTTTCTTAGTTTAAATCCCAATTATTAGATATTTGTCCACATTGGAGTTAGTTTGGTATAGAAACCTGCATATTTTATTATATATATTTAGTCAACTGAAAGCAATGTAGAAAGCATTCACATAGTTGATGTCTAACAAAAGAAGACAAGATGCATATACTATTTAGCATGGAAATCCTTGTAGGTGAATTGTGTGTGTATGTACACACACACACATATATGTATGTATGTATATAAATTCAAAAAAATGTGTAGACTCAATTAGCAAGAGACACCAACCTCAAATCCTGCAATGCAGAAGGAACTAACCTTTGAAATGCAAAGTGTTTATAATGTAGGTAGATTTTCCTTAGATCTCGTTCGAGGTCTTCAACAAATCTGCCTTGTACTTATGAATAATCCACCAAGATTTGAAATATTTTTTTTCAATAAATACTCTAAACTTGGAATATACCTTCATAAAAATTCTGCCTTAGATCAGCTCATCATATTCAAAATAAGCCTTCACATGTCTATTCACTTAGGTCTGATTTAGGTCTTCCACAAATTTGGTTTATAATTATGCTCTTGAATCTCTTAAAATCTTCTTTGTATTCGAATGATACTTAATGAATTGATTGATACAAATTTCCTCATACTTGAATCCAAATATCATTGTCATTGTCAAAAATAACACAGACATAAAATCATTTTGGTTATTCGCTTGTTATACAAGTTAGTCTTATCCTTTTGGTTTTCACAAGTCATTCACTTATGCATCTTTGGGATATCCACAAGCTATTAGAGATGTTTGGATGGTTCATGTCCTTATTTTTTTTGTGTTGTTTGTAGGGTTTTTGCAATGAAGTCTAAGGATAGACATGTCCACCTATAAGAAAAGTATCAAATGTAGAAAAGATGCAAAGAAAAGCTTGTAAGGGTTTTAGGTGTCTTTAGGCCTAGTACAACTCGTAAGGATTTTAGGTGTCTTTGGAAGGGTTAGTGAAGTTATAAAACCTTTGAAAAGGTTAGTGAAATATATTAAAGGCATATATGATTGTAAGTTGTTGAAGTTGACACTTTGTGTCAACTAGACAACAAATTTCAGTTTATAACTAACTGGTAACAGTCAAATAGTTAGACAACAATGGTTTTTACTGTTGTTTGGTTATTTAGAAGGGATTTGTTGAGTGTTTGGGGGAGAATTAGAGTTGGGGTGTTGAGACAAGGCATTATGAAAAAATTATAATCGAGAAAATAATCCCGTTGTCTGCAATTCAGTCTCTGTCCCATGGAACAGTGAGTTTTCCTTGAGACCACGAACAAAATTATCTACCATTTTTGCTAATGATAAAATTTTGACTTGAACAATGATAAAGTTTATTAGTAATCATTATAGTGGAAAAACTTTTGACCTTTTCAAAAAATTTAGTTGAAGGTGTTGGAATTGATAGTGAACCCCAAGCTCCTAGAAATCACCTGCAACCAAAATGCATGTTACATCTGTGTCTGAGAGAGAATATGATCCAAAAAGAATGCCTACTTTGGTGATTTGTCTATTATTGCAGCACTACAAAGTTTCTTATAGTGTTTCTCATTTTCTTAAATAATAGGCAATTAGTTCATGATTTCATCATATCTTATAGTGGAACAACTCCAAGAATCTTTGGTAAATTGCTTGCTATAAGACTTTCTTGTATAGGACACTCAATAATGTGGGCTAAGTGGTGGGCGCAAAGAGGAACAAGAAAGGATCTGTACAAGTGCACGGTGCAATAGAATTCAAAAATGAAATTATCTTAGTTTCATTCTGATTCTCCTCTATTACGCTCACATACATACATAACTCACTTCAATTCTTCAATGCTCTCAAACTTATACACATCCCTTATTAGTAGATCTGGTCATAATTCTCCTAAAATTTACAAATATTCTTGGAAATAGTAGCTACCTAAGACTCAAGAATTAGATATAAATGAGTTGAGACCAGCATTTATAATTCTTGAATAGGATTGAAAATAATTTTGATTTTGTAAGATGATTTGATATGCAACAGTAGAATTCATCCTTGTTTACTTATGATTTATAGGACCAGTGCCTTATCTATTGGGCAAGAAATTGACTATTGGCAGGATATCTAATTCAAATAACTTGTATAAGAATTAATCAACTGCAATCACCCATCTCCATTCTTATGCAATATCCCTTTTATGAACTCATAAACCCTACTAATTTACTAAAGCATTTATATAATTGCTTGAATTAAAAGCAACAATAAAACCAACATACAACCCATCCAGACTGCATTCAGCCAAATAAACTTTATTTAAATGACTTCAAAGTAAAAAAACCCATAAACTGGAGACAGAAATTGATGATCCACAGATATAGTGTAAATACCCCTTTGTATTATCCTTTTCATATGACTAATACAATAACCAATAGAAAACCAATTGAATGCCCAAAATAGATTGTCATTTCTGTCATTTCAATTTGCTTATCAAAAAGTACAATGGAAGCAAACTCAAAACCTCTGCATACTATTGGACTAACTGAATATGTACTCTTCTCGAAAGAAACAAAAAATTGCACAAGTCTCAGACCATCACAATGCCTTGAAAACTCATTTATATAGCATGAGTTGCAACAAGCAAAGGGAAATTGTGATCTGACAAGTGTCCAAGGAACAAAGCATCATACAAAAGACAAAAACAATCACAACAGAATGCCAGGCATATCAAATATTCCTTCAGGTAGGCCCATTCCAATTTCTGTCGTGAATCATCAACTTCTGATTTGTCTCTCATTATTTCGGCTCCTCAGAATATGTGGCTACCAAGCTGGCCAAAGAAGGATGATCTTGTGATACCTCCAAATCAATTTTCTCATGCGGGTTCTCATTGCTTTCACCCTGAGCAAGCATTATTACCTTTTCCCCTTCTTCTTTTTTCAGTTCTGGTGCAGAGGTGTCAATAACCTGCACCTCGCCTTCTAGTTTCTCATCATCATTTGAGCTGTCCTCCTCTAACTACTTGTCCAATAGAAGATCTACCATCCAAGTGTCAAATTGTATCATCTGGCCAGCTAAACTGTAGGATATCATTTTACTTTTTTAAAATATAACCAACCTCCTTTTGAAAACCAACAAATTCTTGCTTCAAAGAATCAAAAAATAATTGGACTTTAACCAATTCCTCTATCATGGCCCACCAGGCATGCCCCTTTTCATTAATAACTTTATTTATCCTTGTGCAGAAAGGTCATCCAATTATTTACTCCACTCTTCCTTTTTTTCAATTTCTTATTTCTATCCAAGGCATAAGGAAATAGATCAAATTTTTTATTCTTGTACTTATTCAAATAAGAAACAATTTTCAGTTGCAGAGCAACTCTCCTGTTATCAAAATCTGATAGGTCATTAGCAATATCATACAATTTTTCAACATGATCATGGGAAGACTTTATAACTGAATAACATAGAAGGGTGATTTCCTTTTCCCTTCTTCCCCATTTATTAACAATAGGCTTCAGGGTATCATCATGAGTTTTCAATTCCTCCCATATATCTATTACTTTTACCAACTGATCAAAGAATAAGGGCCACTCAATTTTGTCTGCTAAATACATTAGAGCCTTTCTAAGCTTATCCTCATACTGCATATTTAACTCTACATGTAAGGCCCATAGTTTGCTCTTCTCTTCCTCAAATTCCTCAGCTGTATAATATTCAGGCCTTTGAGGTGTGTCTGGTATCTCTACAAGGGGGGTGGATTTAAAAGGTTCCACTAGAGGACGGGGGTATGTTATTCTTGGCCTTGTGGATTTCCCCATTGCCTTGTTTTCAAGTTCAATTCTCCTTTTTACCTCCCTATTATAGGCCTCAAGAAGTGTTTCATAATTATTCTGTAACTCAGACATAACCTGTTCCTCCTTCTTAGCAGTGGACAACACAAACTTAGAAGAATCCACATTCTAATATGCTGCCTATACATGTGAAGTGTCAGCAACCCTTCTTACAAGTATATTTCCCATCAACTCGGACTCATCTGATTGTGATGGTGTGGCTCTAGATCCCTTTCTCAATGACCAACTGCCCAATGCAGCTTGATCTTCAATGAATGAAGTGCCTTAAAATTCTCTTCTATTTGGGTCTTGCAACTCCAATCTACTTGAAACAGAATTGAAAATTAATGCATCTGCAATATCCCAATTGGGCAATAATAAAATATTAGATGCCTTTATCATTTTCCTCCCCTCCTCAGGGCTTATATTCTGCAATTCCTTCATCATTTCTTCTTTAATTTGGTTTTGCATGGAAGTTTCATCCATTTTTGGATGCTTTGTTTTCATCTTTTTACATTTCTCCTCGAAAACGTTCATGTTTGTCCTCCATGCAAACTACTGAAAAACCCTTGATTTCACAAAACTATCATCAGTCAAAAATTGATGACTTGCCTGCTCTAATACAGGGTCCAACTCCTTGCCTCTATAATCAGCTATTGTTAGATCCAAACTTGGGAGAGGAAGTTCTGGAGGGTTACCCTCATCTAATTCTACTTGAGTAATAAATATACTCCCTATGATCCCATTTGTTCAACCTATTCACTAGTGAGCTTCTCTTCTCCAATCCTCAAAGGGGACTGGGTGGGTGAATATTCCTCATCTTGAGGCTTTTCTTCTATCATTACCTTTTGCCTCTTAGGACTAGGCTCTTCAGGTCTCTCCTCTTGGGCTATACTGGTAGATCCTATTATTTGTTTGCCCTTATCTATAGGAACCCTTTTATTCTAAATTATAGTATATTTGGGCCTCTTTTGTACAATTATTTTATCAGTTCTCATATTTGGAGTGAAAGCCAACCTTCTCATGACCTCTCTGGCCTTATCAGGATATGAATCAATAAAAAAAAATTTCTTTTCATTCATGACCTCCATTATTTCAGGGAAGGTATTCATGAGTGTACTTATTTTGTCAACCTCTATAATAGCATTATCCAAAGGATCATATTTATTAATATATCAAAACAATGAATGAATTCTAAGGCCTAGGAATAAACTCTCCATTTTTCCTTTTTAGTTTCCTGCTCCTACAATGAGAATTCATTCCTTATAATATCCTCTAGATAATAAGAATCGTTCTTGACTGGTCCCAACTTGATTCTATGCCTCAACATCTGATTGAAAAATCTCTTAGAATCACAAAAATGGGGATGAGAGATAGTCATCATATACTGCTCCAAAATTTTATGCAAAAAGATCCATCCCCCTTTTGTAATCACAAACTGATGGGCCACTGTGCAGGTAGGGAAAATTGACCCTAATTTCCTTTTCAACAAAAACATTTCTTCCTCTCCCCCTAACTGCCATAAAACTTCAGCAATTCCCACCTTCAAAGGAACTTGGTAAGGCAAAACATGAGGGTTCCCCTTGAAACCATAGATTCTAAAAATAGTAGAAACAAGGTAGGGGATGATATCTCCCCAATTATGTGAAACTTTCAAGTCATGGGGGTTATCCATAGGCCTCATGAGACTCATTAATACCCTAGGGATTCTGGGATTGTCACTCAATATGAGGCATCTCAATTTAGCAGCAAAATATCTATCAAATTTGACAAAACTAGCATTACTTGCATCCCAGGTCATATCTACACTCCACAATTGGACTGGCAGTATTTCCCCATTCTCCTCTCTGTTTAGTTCCATCTCATTACCAAAATATGTCACTCATTTGAACAAAAACATATGCATTAATAGAGAGTAGTGACCAAAAGTTTTTTCCACCTTGCCCTTCACAATCCCAACTAAACCAATGTGAATTTCTTCAGCCAAAAAGGAAGCAAAATAAAAAATAACATCTACACTGAAGGAAGCAATCTGAACCATCATGTACATGAAACCAATGGGCATAAATTCTTGCTCATCTTCACCAAAAACTTGGCATAAGGTCCTGTATATCTCTACAGCCTGGGAAGTGAAAAGACTCTTCTTAAAAGGCTCTCTAGAGGTTGCAGCAATTACTGGAAAAGTTCCTATTGTACCAATATGTGCCCTTAGTGCACCTCCCCTAATTACATCCTTCTTTGCTTTATATTCATTCTCTAATTCTAGTAGATTAATTTGCACATGGTAGTCTGATAATGGTTCCAGGTGAAAAGCCTCTCTAATTTCTTCAGGAGTAATTGAGACCAGAGGCACACCATCCTTTCTTCTTACAACCCTAATGGCTTGGTCATAATTCTTATCAATGGCTTCAAGAAAATCATAATCCCTGAAAACACTTGGGACTACTAACTTTCTCAAATCAAAATTCCAGACATTAGCATGCGGGGCAAACAACTTTCTTTTTGAAAACCACTTTTTAAACAAGATAAGGCCAGTTTGAGTAGTTGTTGCATCCCTAACCCAGTTCCCCTTGTCATATAATCCATCACCAATTTTAAGCCTAGGGTTTAAGGAAATTAACTTTTTAACTTGTGCAGGCTATACAGTAGATTCTGGGAGTAATTCTAATAAATCATCATGGACATTCCTATCCACATAATTAATTTTCCCAGAGAATGGTTTCTTAGGAGGCATTTTGACAGTATTGAGAGAATTGGAATGCCACAGAGGTTATAATATGAGTACTTACTTGACTTGTTGAATTTTTTCTTCTCTAAACTTCTAAAATTTCTCTTGAATGACAAAAGAATAGTTTCACGTCTTTACCAGGCTTAACACAACACAATCAATCAGGCTCTTGTGCTCAGAAAATTTGCAATCTCTGTTCACGTGGGACTAGAATTAATGAAAATCTATGTGTTATACTTTGTTTCTCCCACACGCAAAGCTTTCACTTATTATAAATGCATCGAACAGAAAAAAAAAGTGGCGTCACACTTTCTTTTTTAAACTTGTGCCATTGATCCTTGAAAAATCCTACGATCTGGGAATGACAACTAAGCTGACTCAGCTTTCTTCTTAACACATTGGCAGTCAAGCCAATAAAACACCTCCACCTCTACCTTTCCTTCAAGGCTGGGGCTTCAAACCAGGCCCATGCATGACTACACAAACATGTCATCAACTCGTTAACTCGTTATACATAATTCTCGAGCACCTTTCCACAGCGAGCTAGTGATGATCACTGATCTTACTTTAATCGTGTGGTAGACAATTGAAACAACCTTTAAGAACACGATGGTGGGTCCATTGCTTGCTAACTCACTATACCTAATTTTTACACATCTCTTTATAGCGAGTCAACGAGCGTCGTCGATCCATACTTAATCTTGTGGACAACAATTTTACTTCAACAGTAGTGGGCCACACTTGCTAACTCGCTATACTTAACTTCCGAGCACTTCTTCATAGCGAGTCAATGCCACCCTTTGATCCCAGCTTGATCTCATGATAAAAAATCTTCATACCTAGTACACGGGAAGTGGGTCCATGATATCGCTGTCCATGATATGGGCCCTACAAATTTCTACCAAGCATTGGTCGAAAGTTCAACCAATGAATGGCAAAAAATGTGCTGACAATGCCAACATTTTTCGACCACCGTATTTGTTGAAGTTTTGACCAACCTACTGGATGGTCGAATTTTTGACCAAATTTTTTTCAACCAATGCCATCTAGTTTTCTACCATGCATTGGTCAAAATTTTGACCAATGCCCTGCATATTTCTACCAAGCATTGGTCAAAAGTTCGACCAATGAATGGCAAAAAATGGCTCAACAACCTGGACATTTTTCGACCAACATATTGGTCAAAATTTTGACCATCCAGTAGGTTCGTCAAATTTTTGACTGAAAAATTATCGACCAATTCATTGGTCGAAGATTGGTCAAAAAATGGGTCAAAATTTTGACCAATAAATGTCAAAAAATGAGCCCAAATGTACTAGTGCTCAAAACAACACCAATCACATCATCATATTTTAGGGTATTAGATCCAAAAAAAAAAATTACTCACATCCATTACCAAACCATTCTAACTTTCAGGAAAAGAACACAAAATCAAGAGAGCCCTAATTTCTTCATCAAAATTAATACTCAAAGAAGATAATTGACTAGTAATAATATTAAATTCATTAAATGATCTACAAAAGATTCACCTTCTTCTATACGAGAAATAACTTATTTGAAGCATAGGACTTTTCATACAATTTTGCTAGGGTTTCCATCAACTCTTATATTGTCTTCACTTTTGTAATGTTAAATGTCACTAATGGTGCCAAGCATAATGACTACTTTTAAGTGTCTTTCTATCTATAATTTCCCATTCCTCATTTCTCATAGTTCCCTGGTTTTTAGTTTTTCTTGCCAATGGCTTCCACAATTTTTTTAATAGAGATAGCCCTCCATTTTCATCTTCCATAACTAAAAGTTCTACCCATTAAACTTATGAATGCTTAGCTTACCCTCATCTACCATTTCTCCCACTCAACCCAGAGACCTTCTTGTAGAGGATCACTAAAAAAATGATGATGGTCTAGCTTTGATACCACTTGTTAGGATTAACCTCAGATAGAAATAAAAGTTACATGTAAATATAACCAATATCAGTAAATAATAGATCATACATAAGAGAACACAAGACACCAATATTTAACATGGTTCACCCAATGCATGAGCTATCTCCACCAACAAAAAGTCCAATATTCTTATTATCCAGTGATTACAACCTAATCAAAATCTCTAATCCCTTACATCTCAATACCAGCACAACAACCAATGTTTGCATCACACATTATAAAAATCCCTAACCCTAAGCCTTTTTATACAATCTTTTTTCCACTTACAAAATTAGGGATAGAATAATAGAAAAATAGTAGCTACTCTAGGACCCTATAGGGGTGTTGCCCCTTAACCTCATCTTGAGGGCACTACCCCCAAAAACCCCATAGAAATAATTTAGAGAGAAACCATACTGAATAAACATCCAAGTCTAATTAGGTTCCACATCACAACAATAAGTTGCCTAATGTTCCTATTAGAACATATGGTCCTAATGATGTTGTTAGAATAGCTTTGAGACAGGCGAGGGGTTTCAATTTGCCCCCAAAAAAACAAATCTAGGAGGAGGATGTGATCACTAATTGTTTGGAGATAGAAGTTTGTAGAGACATAACTTTGAAATGGAAATAAATATTGGCCATTGAGGAGGAGATGAAGAGAATTGACTCTTCTTTCAAGGATTTCTATCATAAAGAGAGATATTTGAATATATATAATAAATGTATTTGGAATATTAAAAGAAAAGTGTCTCAAGTACCTCTAGAAGTAAGGAATGGATTAGAGCCTAACTCTTTTGAGGAAGATATTGTGCTTGGGGTTGATGAAGAAGAGGAGCAACCATAAATCTTAGCATGGGCCAAAGGTGACCAAAAGAAGAAACAATTAATTGAAATACTAAATATAGTTAGGAAGAAGGCCCTTCAAATTATGCCAAGGATGATCTAGTACTTTGATGATCTAAGGCACATATTTTTAATGAGATAAGCCACTAAGAATGAAAGAATCCCTAACAAGATCAAGCTTGAGGCTAAGATGATTGATGATAGAATCATACAATTTCAGACATTTATGTGGGATGATAATTTCATTACTACTGAGGACCTGGAATGAGTAGAAACTATCTTGGAGTTTCCCTTACCTCATCATATAAGAAGTTTTCAAAGTTTCATAGGAAGAATAAATTTTGTCAGATGCTTCCTACCTAATATAGCCACTCTTTTGAAACCACTAACAACAATGTTGAAGAAAAATGTAGTTTCAAGCAATAAAGAGGCCTTAGCATCAACACCAACACTAGTAAATATTGACTTCAAGAAAGACTTCATATTATATGCTTATGGAAGCCATGATGTTATTTTTGTAGTTTTAGTACAATAAAATTCAGAAGGTTTTGAAAAACCTATTACCTTTTTTGGTAAAGGACTGGAAGATTATGAACAAAGATATAGCTTTGTTGAGAAGAATATGTTGGCTATCATAAAAAATTTGAAAAAATTCACACATATATTAACTCATAGCAAGGCACATAAAATGGTAGCCCACCCTAGCATCAAAGAGTTCTTACTTAGCAAGGATTTAAGTGAAAAGAGAGCTGGGTAGATAACTAAAGTAATGGAATATGACATGGATATCTAGATTACCAAGATGGTTAGAGGAAAGGGCTTTTAAAAGTAGATTGCTGATGTAACTATCATTGAAGATAAGGAAATAGAAGAAACAACCATATATTGTTAAGGTGAATAGACAATGATCAGTTTGACAAAGTTCTATTTGAGTTCCATTATGAACCTTTAGGAGGTCACTATTCACCTAAGACCACAACATTTAAGGTTATAAGGGCTGGCTATTATTGGCCAAGTTTGTTGAAAGATGCCCATGCTTGGGTAAGAAAATGTGTTAAGTGTGCCATGTTCACTAGAAAATAAAGGTTGCCAGTTTTACTATTGTAGCCCATTCAAGTACAACCCTTTATGAAATGGGGAATAGATTTCATTGGAGCAATTAATCCACCCTCAAGTGCAAGGTAGAAGTGGGTTTTAGCTACTATAGATTGTTTACCCACTGGATAGAAGCAAAATCCTTAAAAGAGGCTAACAAGTCAGTTGTGCTCAATTTTTATGAAGATATTATTTGTAAGTTTGGAGTACTTGATTCTATTATATCAGATAATGCCCTTTCTTTTAGGGGGTTGAAAGTAAATAATTGGGTAGTAAAATATGGTATTTACCTTAACACTTCCTCCACTTACTATCCTCAAGGGAATGAATTGGTAGAATCTACCAATAGGAATCTAATAAGGTTCATTAAAAGAACTTTGTAGGACAATCAATGAGACCAACATTCAAAGTTGAAGACTACTCTATGGGTTGATAGGATCCAATTAGTCCTATTTGAGCCAAGTGATCCTATGGCAGTAAGGTATGCCCAACTTTTGGAGTTGGAAGAATTTAGGAACATATCAATGCAAACCATGGAGTATTAACAGTTGTAGACTAAGAGGATTTTTGATAAAAAAGAAAAGTCAAGATTTTTTAAAGCTGGGGATCTAGTGCTCAAATAGAATGAGTTCAAGAGAAAGTCATGTAAAAATTCCAAATTTGATGCTTTGTAGAGTAGTCCATTCATCATCATAGAGTGCAAAGAGTGTAGAAACAACCAAAGTAACTAAAAACCATAACAAGATGTACATAGAAAATTACACTAGATATGCTAACCAAGGAAACCCTTGATCAGAGGGAAAACCCTAGTGGGAATAATGCCGAAAAGATGATGTACTAATATAAATATTCCTTGTTAGAGGATGGACCTTGTTAGGAGTGTATTACAATATTTAGTACATACGAGTCTCTATTAGGAAACTTTGAATACTTGTTAGAAAATTCCAACCTTGTTAGTAGTTGTTCCAACTGTGTTAGGAGTTGTAGAAGATAGAAGGACCCACTGTCCAAACAACTTCTATCACCAAACTCACTATCCAACTGATCTCTCAACTATTCCTTGCAGAACCATTGTATGTACTAAAATTTAACTTCTTTCCTCTATCCTATCAACCAGACCAATCACTTTCAGACCTTGTAGACTAGGTCATGAACCTTGGATCCAAGTATCAAACTTTGGATCACACAATAAAACCTTGGCAATGATGTTTCCTTCACTTCCACTCTACTCTATTTATGTTTGCATTCTGCTATTTTTTCTTTTTACAATCATTTGCATTAATCCATACATCCATCATACATGATAAAGGAAAATGTCCTTCCTTTATATTGAATCCATAAAACAATTCCTTGAGTCATCTGTTACACCTTCTCAATTAATTATTATAGGACCACATTAAGAACATGTTACACTTAATAATAAAATTAATCTTTTGAGTTGCAACTTGAATAACTTTCTATACATGTAACATTATGAAAAGTGATCTTTGCCACATCATTACATACATGTAATTCTTCACATCTTTAACTTCATCTTCTTAGAATAACAACTCTACTAAGAGATATAACAAGTTTACCAGAACATGCCTCTATAAACTCTATCTCAGAACAATCTTCACCGAAACTTGCATAAATTCTTCTAGACTTAATATCTTATGCTTCTAAGGTTATTTTCATATACTGGACACATAGTATAATCTCCCTTTAACCTTGCTACTGAATTTACTCAACAATCTATCTGTACCAACTTGATCTTTACCATTGTTCTTTTATCAGATATCACAAAAAATTGCTATGTTGACATCAATGACAAACACGGTCTTGCATGTAATATATCATCATGATAATAATCTAATCATGTTTCTATAGAACTCCCTCTTAGGAATATCACCAACATTCATGCTTCCAAAAATCTCCCTCTTTGGCATTGATGGTGACATAGATTAAAAAATTTAATTCCTAGAATACCAGCTACAAAAGACTATTAACCTTTCTTTTCAAATCCTCTTCATTAATCATTCTCCCCTATTGATATACCTCAATGTGCTTTCAATCAAACTATTTTTCCATGTTGTACTTCTTTCCAATTGATTTTCTAAACATGTTGTAATTGTTTTTAATGCTTTTTGAACTACTTTCCATGTTGTTCTTGTTTTTCATGTTTTACTTCTCCCCCATTAACACCAATGTCAAAGGTTTCAGAAACCATCAAACTCTAAAACATATATTTCTAACTAGCTCAAGTGTCCAAAGATACTATTCAAAAACAACATCCAAGAAGAGTCCTAGATGACTCTGTCCATCACAGATACTCCCCCATAAAACAAGCATCAAAATTTAGTCCAGAAAAATAATAGTGATCTATTACATTAGACTGATACAGTCTTGCATCATCTACTCTAGTGTAGGAAGGGGCATAACCCCTAGCATACCTTGAAAATACTCAAAAGTCTATTTGGGAATAGGCTTAGTGAAAATATCTACAATCTGATCTTTGGTGTTTACATAGTCCAATCTAATTTCCTTTTTTGCAACTTTATCTCTCAACATGTGATACTTGATAGAAATATGGTTGGTCTTAGAATGCAACACTAGATTCTTAGACATATATACTATGCTTATGCTGTCACAATGTATGACAATAGGTTCACTAAGTTCTATGCTTATATCCTTCAACATCTACTTCATCCAAACAACTTGATTACAATTGTTTGTTGCTGCAACATATTCTACTTCCACTATACTTTGTGAAATACAATCCCACTTATTTCTTAGTGAAGAAACAAATCTTCCTCCAAGAAAGATGGCTCCACCACTGGTGCTCTTTCTTTCATCCATACTATCCGCCCAATTAGCATTAGTATAGGCATATAGATTGAAATTATTAGATCTATCATACAACAATTTGAACTTTGGTGTTCCTATCAGGTATCTAAATATCCTTTTAACTATTGCATAATGTGCTTCTATAGGATTAGCTTTGAATCTTGAAACAATTCCAATTGCATTCGCTATATCCAGCCTTGTGTGAGTTAGATATTCCAATCCTTTGATCATAGATCTATACTTCTTCTACTCAATAGTAAGTGTCTCATGCTTTTTAGATAACTTGTGTCCAATTACCATAGATGTTCCAATGGATTTACATGTTTCCAAACCAAACATTTTTAGTAAATCTTTCAAATACTTAGTCTGAGAAATAAAGATTCGTTCTTTGTCTTGTATGATCTATAATCCTAGAAAAATATTTCATTTCTCCTATTATTCTTATTTCAAATTCCTTCTTCATTTCTTCTACAAACTTTTCACTGTCATCATCATTTCCTCCAAATATGATATCATCAACAAATATTACCAAAATCATTAATTGATCATCAATTTTTTTTGAATAGAGATTACTATTTTCCATACTTTTGCTATATCCAAGCTTTGTTAAATGCTTGTCCAAACTTGCATACCAAGTTTTGGGTGCTTGCTTCAAGCCATACAATGCTTTCTTCCATCTGCATACTATGTCCTTGTCATCTATCAGAGGATAACCTTTAGGTTGATTTTTGTATACCTCTTCTTCAAGTTCTTCATTTAGAAATGCTAACTTGACATCCGTCTAATATCTTTCAAGTTTCTTATATGCTACATATGCCAAGAATAACTTTATTGCTTCTATTCTTTTGATAGGAGCATAGGTTTCATCATAATATATTCCTTCTTGTTGTGAGTAACCTTTACATACCAGTCTTGCCTTGTTCCTTACAACTTAGCCTTATTTTTCATCTTTTTTCTGAATACCCATTTAGTTCCTATCACATTCTTATATGCTAGTCTAAAGACTAATTCCCATGTCTTATTCTTTACTATATGATCTAGTTCCTCTTTCATAGCTTGCTTCAAATAGTCATCTTTACATGATTCATCTAAATTCTTAGGTTCAACTTGAGATATCAAACATAGTTCTTCATTAAATCTTCTTCTTATCATCAGAAATTTATCTTTTCTTCTAATGATCTACTTAGGTGGATGATTCTTTTTCATATTATTACCTAAAATAGGAGTTTCTATCTCAACTCTTGTCTCTGTTCAAGGTTCTAAGCTTTGTTCCTATCTTATCTCTCCTTCTTTCTATTAATTATTGTTAATCTCAAATAATACTTCATCATTCCTTGGTTTAGTAACAACATCATCATCTAAATTGTAATAAACTACTCTTTCTTGTATCCTAAATTTCTCATCAACTCTTACATTTGTACTTTCCACAATAGTCTTAGTTCTTAGATTATAACATCTATAAGCCTTGCTTCTCAATGAATAACCAAGAAACATACCTTCATCACTTCTAGCATCAAACTTACCAATATCATCATCTTTTTTGATTTAACACTTACTATTGAAAATTCTAAAATTATTAACTGTAGGTGAGTGAAAAAACTATAATTCATAAGGGGTTTTGTTTGTGTATTTTCTGACTTGCACTTTGTTCATAGTGTAGACTATTGTATTCACAACTTCTCTCCAAAACATCTTGGATACATCATTCTTAGCCAACATAGCTCTTGTTGCTTCTATTATTGACCTATTTCTTCTCTTTGCTATACCATTATGTTCAGTGGTTCTCAGAGTTGATAACTATCTTTTGATTTCATTATCTTCACGAAAGATGTTAAACTCATTTAAAATAAACTCTCCTCCTCTATCTGATCTTAAACATATAATCTTCATGCCTGATTCATTCTCAACTCTATTCTTGAACATCTTAAACTTATCAAATGCCTTTGTTTTCTTTAAGAAATGTAACCCACATCATTCTAGAAAAGTCATCAACCAAAATCATGAAATACCTTTCACCATATAATCCTTTAGTCTTTGTAGGACTATTGAGATTTGTATGTACAATCTTCAATTTTGATGTAGTAGTAAACTCCTTGCTAGAAAAAGAGGTTATGTTGTGCTTTTCAAAAACACACTCCTTGCAAAATTGTGTTAGTAGGCTTTATAATCTTAGGTAAATCTCTAATTGCAAACAGACTACTAGTCTTCACAATACTGTCAAATTTTATGTAATAAAATATCTTATATGATAACCAACTATCATCTACCTTTACAAACAAACATGTCATTTCAGTAGGATTCAACTAAAATACATTACCTCTAGATCTAGTTCCTATTCCAATTACCTTTCCATCTTTGTCTTTGATCATGCATTTCTTTTCTGTAAACTATAACTGATAACCTTAATCCACTAGTTGTCCAACACTCAAAATATTGTGCTTCAAACCATCAACAAAATATACATCATCAGTGTTACTTTTACCATCAAGAGTTATAGATCCAATACTTTTAACATGACATGTTACATTATTTCCAACTCTAACAATGCCTCCATCATGACTTTTGAAGTCAAAAAATTTTTTCATATCACTAGTCATATGATGTGAACAACCACTATCAATTATCCAATCAAATTTATTTTCAACTTATGATGCCAAAGTTATTTTCTCTGGACTTTCTTATTTAATTGCTAAAAATCCTATTTTATTATTACTAGCACTTACAATTTGTTCATCAGAATCATTTTCTTCATTCGCATAGGAACACTCTCTATCTCTTCAAGGTTTGAAATTTCCTTTATACTATTTCTCTCTTTTACGACACTTAGATGCATAATGACCAAATTCATTGCAAGTCCAATATTAATTTTTTTCATACCATCCTTTTCTCTTCTTACCAGAAGGGCTACTCCCTCCTCAATCTTTGTATCCTCATCCAATCTACTACTGCTAGCAAAGTCCCCTCTAGCACTTGTGCTCCTTGATAAACTAAGTCGAATATTCAAGGCACCAAAAGTTGTTTCTATTCTAGTCAATTCCTCATACTATCTAAGTTCATTCTTAGTTGCTTCAAGTCTTCCAAGCAATGTCTCCTTTGTGAAATTTTTGTTACAAGATATCAACAATTGTATCATTTGAACTACTGACTTAAATGGTGGTGTTAAGCTCTTCAATATCTTCCATATAACCTCATCATCTTCTTTGGTTCCTCCTTGAGATCTAATACCTATAGTAATTTTTGATATTTTGCCTACATATATCCTTATAGATTCATCTTCCATCATTTTAGCATCTTGAGATGCACAAGTCAAACTTTGTAGCCTCAATTTCTTAGAATGTTCATCTCCTTCAAAACTATTTTCCAAATATTTCTAAATCAAATGAGATGTATTAAGTAATTTTACCTAGTTGTATTCAATTTCAGCAAGTGCAGACAATAATGCTTCTCTAGCTCTCATGTTGCACATGAAAAGATCTCTCTCTTCCTTGATACAAGTTTCCAAGTCACTTTTAGTAATGATTGTCTTTGATGATTTTGTCAAGATCCAATATCTTGAACCCATACATAATAGATATGTCTTCATCTTTTCCTTCTAGCCATCATAATTTGTTCCATCAAACTTCAAACTATCTTTTCTGAACATGTTTTCCATGGATCTCCCAAAGTTGTTAAAATTTATCTTCAAGGACTTGATGCTCTGATGCCAATTATTATAAATAATAGTCCACCAAGATAACTTGGGGGGGCGGGGAGTGGGGGGAGGGTTGAGGGGTTGAATCAGTTATCCAATAATTAAAACATTTATAAACCCTAAACAATCTTATCCATTCAACCAAAGTAAACAACAACCATAACAAGATGCACATAGACAATTACACTAGATATGTTAACAAGTGAAACCCTTGATCGAAGGGGAGATCCTAGTGGGAATGATGCCCACAAGATGATGTACTAATATAAATATTCCTTGTTAGAGGATCGACCTTGTTAGGAGTCTATTACAATATTTAGTACATATGATTCCTTGTTAGGAGACTTTGAATCCTTATTAGAAGATTCCAAACCTGTTAGGAGTTGTAGAAGACAAAAGGACCCACTATCCAAACAACTTCTAGAACAAGATCACCAAACTCACTATCCAACTAATTGCTCAACTATTCCTTGAAGAATAATTCTATGATTGAAATATGACTTTTTCTCTCTATCCTATCGACCAGATCAATCACTATCAAATGTTGTAGACTAGGTCACAGACTTTGAATCCAAGTATCAAAGTTTGGATCACACAATAAATCCTCAGCAATGAAGTGTCCTTCACTTCTGCTCTGCCCTACTTAGCTTTGCATTCTACTTTTTTTTTGTTGCTTACAATCCTTAACATTACTCCATACATCCATCATAGATGATAAAGGAAAATTTCCTTCCTTTATACTAAATCCATAAAATAATCCCTGTCATCACCAACATGTCTTCTTCACATCTTTAACTTCGACTTCTCGGAATAACAATTCTTCTAAGAGATATATTAAGTTTACCAGAAAATGCCTCTGTAAACTCTATCTCATAATAGTCTTCACTAAAACTTGCATAACTTCTTCCAAACTTAATATCTTATTCTTTTGAGGTTAGATGCATATATTAGATACATAATATAATCTCCCTTTAACCATGCTACTAAAAGTACTCAATGATGTATCCATACCAACTTGATCTTTACCACTATTCTTCTGTCAGATACCACATAAATTGCTATGTTGACATCAATGAAAACCATAGTCATGAATGTAACATATCATCATGATAATGATCTAATCATGTTTCTATAGTACTCACCCATAGGAATACCATTAGAATTCATGCTTCCAACAAATAGCACAATGAATTCTAGCTTTCAATGACGAATGAAGATTTTTTACCTATCTTGATGAATGGGATACACCTCAAGCCTTTCTTTGAGGTATGATCTATCAATCTCACCCTTTTATATAAATAGGTTAGGTTTCATGCTTCCAATAAGTGTTGTTGCACTAGCTTTTTGTTTTATGTTCCGTACATGTTGTTCCAACATAGGCTTTCTTTACTTTACTTTTCCTATTTTCAATAAAGAGTTCTCTAGCTTCTAAGAAGCCCAACGAAGCAATTATTCATATTCCACATCCCTAAATTTGTTAGAATTTATATTAAAAAATATAACCAAATCTAATGGAGGACATAGATTAATAAAGAGGAAATAAAATTGTCAGAATAACAATACAAGAAAAATCTCTGATGTAAATGCTCAAAGGCATAATACCATTAGTATTTCCTAATATTTAATACATAAGAGCTAGCCTATTTATATAGGCAAGAGCTAGGAGGGTACTTGGACAAAATTGAGATAATTGTCTCAACTTGTAGGAAGTAGAGTCCCAGTGGAATCAACAACCTACCATACACCTACCATCTATAAGGGTGGTGTCTAAATTGGAATTAGCCACATGTGATATCTTAGGAGTAGTTGGAGTCAAAAGGATGACTCAAAATATCCTCCTAATAATAATATCCACAAATATATAGTTCCTCCTAATTTATGAACCCACCTAAGTAAACTTAATATACGAGTTAAATGGAAAAGAATCATTTACTCTAACACCCTCTGTTAATTCTAATTTAGGGATCACTATGATGAAATATGTAGCTAATGGATCCTAGCATCAAAGCCATGTTAGGTACCCATGTACAACTAAAAAGAATCCTCTCATAACTAGAGAAAAAGGAGAAAACCCACTGGGACAAAAATCCTTTCCAAAAGAGAGTAAAAATGAAGCTAAAAAGCTCTAGAAGAAGACACCCATTGCACACCAAGCAAGGCATGTAAATCTATGAACTTTCTCTCAGTGAAGGCTTTGGTGAAGATGTCTATACTTTGATCAAATTTTTGGTAGTATTGAAGGTCAAGTACATGTGAATTTCAACATGCTTGGTACTTTGATGTTGGACTAGATTGTGAGAAATTTGAATATCACTTTGTGTTAGAATATATAATCCATTAATATAATTGAGGGGGGGCGGGGGGGGGGGGGGGGGGGGGGTGTGGTGGTGGGAATCACTTATCTAACTATTAACATAATCATTAACTTTAAACAATTTTTAACCATATGAGTGATATTAATTGAATCCACAATAAGATACTTATACATAATTAACAATAGATATGTTAACTAGGGAAACCCTTGATTAGAGGAAAAACTCTAGTGGGGATGGTACCCACAAGATGATGTACTAATATAAATATTCCTTGTTATAGGATAGACCTTATTAGAAGTCTATGACAACATTCAATACATATGAGTCCCTATTAGGAGACTTTGAATCCCTATCAAGAGATTCCAACTCTATTAGGAGTTGTGCCAACCTTGTTAGGAGCTATGGAAGATAGCTAGGCCCATTGCCCAAAAAGCTTCAAGGTTAAGATTAAAAAACCCACTATCCAAATGATCTTTGTATTATTCCTTGTAAAATAATAGAATTGAAATGTACTTCTTCCTCTATCTCTGACTTATCAATCAGACTTCTTCTCCTTTAGATCTTGTAACCAGATCTCATACTACACATCTAATGATCCCTTGGATCACTTACACACATTCAACAAGAATTCTACTCCTCACACTGCGTACTAATACTTTGCATTCTACTTGATCCTCATGATCCAAGTCCCTTTATAATTAAGGAACTTTTTTTTCCTTTATACTGTATCTTCATAATAATTCCTTGAGTTCACCTTGAGGCTTTCCCAATCAATTAAAATAAGATAATTAATTTGCAATTATAATAGTACTGTCGACTCATAGTCTATACAAAACTTCACATAGGTTAAACCATATCTTGTACATACATTGATGTCATTGTCCTCTATCACTGTGTAACTAGGCATCTCTTCATTATATCTTGGCTAAAAGATATAATGCAAACATCAAAAATTGCCAAATAGATACTCTGTTTGTGCACTAATTCTAGTAAATCAAGTGTAACTTCTATACATGATAAATTATGACTTAGTCCTTTTAACTACATTATCAAGAAAACTTTAGGAACATGTCCTCCACTACACATCATCTAAAGTGTCCTCAACTTCTGCACATACTAAGATTACTAACTGTAATTCTTCTAGTCTTAACAAAATTATTTCTATGTTGACATCAATGACAAATAAAATAATGAAAGCAACATATCAATACTCTACAATTCTTAGGATACTCCCCCAATGTAGCATCATCAATATGCATGCTAACAATCTCACCCTTTAGCATTGATGGCAACATAGATGAAAAACATCTAAGTTCCAAGAATGCCAAACTTTACTATTTTTGATCTTCTCAAATCCTCTTTATCAATCAAATGTTTTGGAACAGTATAGTATTCTTCTTCTTCTTTTAAGATTGGCAATAGTTGTTCATAGTATAAAACTTCCAATACTTTCTAGCTATCTATGCACTTACATATCCTTTTGCACACTTACATGAAGCTTTCTAAATCTCCCTAAAGAGATAACTCTCCCCCATTGCCATCTCAATAGGCGCTTCTCTTCCCATTGTTTTTGATAATATAAACAAATTTTAGAGGGACCCTAAAACCCAAAAGTAGTTACAAAAACATGGCTGAAAATAAGAAAAAGAAGCCTAGCTAGAATAAAACAAGTCTAATAGCTGATAATAAGCATGAGGCCTAGCCAACAATAGAGGCCAATAAAAAGGCTAGAAAAACAAACTGTCTTTAATAAAACATAGCAAAATCCATAACCAAAAGCCAAAAGAGAAACAACAAAAACACAGTCAATATGTTTTCCATGAACATTCTATCCCCCATTGACATCAATGTCAAAGATTTCAATCATATTACCAATTGTTAGATGCTAATTGAAAATTGGCTGCTCAAATCATCAACCAACTTGAGTGTCCAAAGAGACTATTCAATACTGATTACCAAGAGTCCTTTATGACTTAGAACATAGCAGATACTCCCCCATTTAGGAAGCAACAACATTCAGCCTAGTCTAACCATAGTTCTTTGAACCACTAGACTGATGCTCTCCTTACATCATCTATTTTGAAGTAGGTAGGGGCATAAACCCCAACATACCTCTTAATCACTCAAAAGTATCTTTAGGAAAAGGTTCTGTAAAGATATCTACAATATGATCTTTAGTAATTACATATTCCAAAATTATCTCTTTCTCTGTTGCCTTTTCTCTCAAAACATGATTCTTAATGGATATGTGCTTTGTCTTAGAATGCAATATTGGATTATTGGACATGCTTATTGTACTTGTGTTATCAAAGTAAATGATAATAGGTTTTGTAAAATCAATTCTAATATCCTTCAACATTTGTTTCATCCACATAACTTGATTATAGTTATTTGTTGCTACAACATACTCTGCTTCAGTAGTACTTTGAGATATATAGTCTTATTTCTTGCTCAACCAAGAAAAAAATCTTCCTCCAAGAAAGAATGCTCCACCATTAGTGCTCTTTTTGTCATCCATACTGCCTAACCAATCTACATCAGTATATGCACACAAGGTGAAATCACTTGATCTATCATACCAAATGCCATAATTAGATGTACCCTTCAAATATCTAAATATCCTTTGTATTGTTGCATAATGATACTCTTTTGGGTCAGCTTGGAATCTTGCCACAATCCCAACTACATTTTCTATATATGGTCTAGTGTGAGTTAGATATTTTAATCCTCCAATCATAGATCTATGTTTCTTCTGCTCAACTGTAGGTGTTTCATTTTTACTAGATAACTCGTGACCAATTATCATGGGTGTACCAATAGGTTTGCAACTTTATAAACCAAATCTTTTCAAAAAAAAATTTAGATACTTAGTTTGTGAAATAAATATCCCATCTTTATTTTATGCAATCTACAATCCCAGGAAAAACTTCATTTCTCCTATCATGCTCATTTCAAATTCATTTTTCATCTCTTTAGCAAACTTATCACTTTCTTTATCATTTCCTCCAAATATTATGTCATCCACAAATATTATAGTGATAAATAAACCATCACCAATTTTTCTTAAATACAAATTACCATCTTCTATACCTTTAATAAATCCAAGCTTAGACAAATACCTATCCAACCTTGCATACCAGGTTCTAGGTGCTTGCTTCAGACCATATAGTGTTTTCTTTAGTTTTCTTACAAAATCTTCACCTTTTGTCAAAGGGAATCCATCTAGTTGCTCAATGTAACTTCTTCTTCAAGTTCTCATTTTAGAAAAGATGACTTGATATCCATTTGATAAACCTTGAAATTCTTGCTTGCTACATAAGCCAAGAACATCCTTACTACTTCCATTCTTGCCACAAGCACATATGTCTCTTTGTAATTTATGCCTTCTTGATGCAAGTAACCTTTGCAAATAAGTCTAGCCTTGTTTCTCACAACTTCTCCTTGCTCATTCATCTTATTTCTGAATATCCACTTAGTTCCTATAACATTCTTGTCTTTAGTTCTAGAAACTAATTCTCATGTCACATTCTTCACAATTTGATCTAGTTCTTAGTTCATTGCTTGCATCCAGTGATCATCCTTTTATTTAGGAGCATCCTAGGTTGCCTTGTTATCCTGCTCATTTTTTGTTCATTCTACAAGTTGGTGGCTAGCGAATCCTTCATGTACCTAGTAGTCCTTCATGTGCCTAGCAATTCCTTCATGTGTCTAGCAATTCTTCATGTGTCTAGCAGTTGCTTCATGTGCCAAGTAGTCCTTCATGTGCCTAGAAGTTCCTTCATGTGCCTAGCAATCCTTCATGTGCTAAGTTATTGTAACAATTCCTTCATGTGCCAAGTTACTGAGTGTATGCCAAGTGACTCTTCATGTATCAAGTTACCCAGTGTATGTTGAGTGTTTCTTCATGTGTTGAGTTACCCAGTGTATGACGAGTGTCAGCATTTAGAAGTGATTTCTAGGAGCTAACTTGTGGGATTTATTTTGATTGCTACATTTATGTTAAGATATTTTATTGGAATGTGTCCAGACCATTTTTAGGTCAGCCCTCCTCTTATGTAATGTTCTAGAATAATCTATAAGCCATTTTGGCAAGTATATATTGAGTGTTTAGGCTTAGAGTTAGGCAAGTTTTTGGGAAGAGGATGAGAGAGCAGAATCAAAAGTGCAAATTTGCAATTGGAGGTTTGAATGTTAATGTATTTGTAATTGGTCATAATCTAGAAGGTCTTATAGCTGGGCATGTATGAAGATATTTTGATGAATCAATAAAAATATTTCACTAGTTTTCCTCCTTTGGTTGTTGTTCTTTGTGTTTGTTTCCATTGTGTTAACTCTTGCGGGGTGGTTTGGATAGCTGGGTGAGCCTTTGGCCCTAGTTATTCACCTTATGCTTGTATTAGTTGGTATCAAAGCCTGAGGTTCATCCTTGTGGAGATTGGTTGTAGGGTGGCAGATCTATGAATTTGACCTATAACTTGTAGAGGGTTATGATCTTGCAAGAACCTAATTTGTAAAGATGGGTCATGGTAGAAGAAATGTCGATGATGCTATATTGGATTAGTTGAGACAAATTGTAGTAAGATTAGATGCTGTGGAGACAACCTAGAGGAGAGGAGCACATCTTCATGATGTAAGTGATGATGAAGCAGTAGCACCAAACCATAATCCAAAACCTAAAGAAGATCAGGATGAGGAAAGATTGTTGCGAGTCTTGTCTAAGGAAAATTCAAAGCCTACTATAGAAGTTGTTCCTTATGATGGAAAATTGGACACCAATGCTATGTTGGATTGGATCTCTAATATGGAGAAGTTCTTTGAGTATGAAAACACTCCTGATAATAGAAAGGTGAAGATTGTAGTAACTAGGTTGAAAGCTCATGCATCACTATTGTGGGAGCACTTGCAAACTGATAGACAAAGGAGAGGAAAGGAGAAGATTAGAACTTGGCCAAAGATGGTGTACAAGGTAAAGAACAAATTCCTCCTTGCTGATTACCAAGTTAGCTTGTTGAGAAAGATGCAAAATTTGAAACAAAAAACACATGAGTGTGAAAGAATATGCCGAGGAATTCTATAGATTGCACATCAGATCTAGACATGTGGATGATGATGCTGAGAAAATTGCAAGGTATATTAATGGATTGAGATCTGGAATTCAAGATGAAATAAGTTTTGTGAAGTTGGAAAGTGTAGAAGAAGCATATCACTATGCTTTGAAAGCTAAGGAGATCTTGACAAAGAAGCATGAATAAAGACAAAGAGGTAGATCTTATGGAGAAAGTGGTAGATATGATAGTTCTATGTAGGATAAAGGAAAATTTAAATGGAATAATGATGACAAAGGTAAGACCAAATGGAAAAGTGGTAATTCTTACTAAGGAAGAGGTAATTCCCATTCCAGAGGTGGACTTCATGGTTATTGTTTCCGATGTAGTAAAGAGAGACATAAATCTTTTGAATATAGATCCTCTGAAAGTAGGCAAGGTAACTAAAATGCTATGATTCAAGAAGATGATGAGGTTTCACCAAGTGGACTTGAGGTTGAAGAAAATATGATGGTGAGAAGAACCTTATGTAATAAGGGAAGTAATGAGGAACCTATTTTATGGAGAAATCTTTTCAAGACAAGATGTAAGATGGCTGGAAAATATTGCAAAGTGATCATTGATAGTGGAAGTTCTACAAATCTGGCAACAAAAGAGTTGGTTACCAAGTTGTAGTTGCAGAGGCTGAAACATCCCAAACCCTATCATGTTTCATGGATCAAAGATGAACATAAGATATTGGTAAGTGAACAATGCATTGTGAAGTTTAAAATTGGACATTACTTTGATGAAGTTTTGTGTGATATTATGCCCATGGATTGTATTCATATTTTTTGGGGTAGACCTTGGCAATATGATAGATATGTTGTACATGATGGAAGATTGAATCAATATACTCTTTGGGTAAATGGGAAGAAAAAAATACTGTTGCATTTAATTGAATGTCCAGATGAGGTTAATTGTACTACTATAAAAATTTGAATGGTTAATGGGAAATAATTTGAAAAGGAAATGAAAAAGAATCAAGTTTTTTTTCCATAATTCCTAGAGGACCGAGTGTTGGTAGTAATGACTGAGCAACAAAAGCTAGTAATGACCGAGTGATAGTAGATAATGATAGCTGAGTACAAATAGAAATTACAAAATTGCTGAATGAGTATAAAGACATTATTGTTGATGATATTTCTAATAGTTTTCCTCCAGTAAGAAGTATAAGTCATTGTATGGATCTAATTCCTAGAGCTAGTTTGGAAAAAAAAGCACCATATAGATTGAAACCTATAGAGAATGAAGAACTGAATAGATAAGTGCATGAGTTGTTGCAAAAAGGTTTGATTAGAGAAAGCTTGAGTCCATGTGCTATACCTACTATATTAGCACCAAAAAGAATGGAGAATGAAGAATGTGTACTAATACAAGAGCCATCAACAAGATAATAGTGAAATATAGGTTTCTTATGCTGAGGATGGATGACATAATGGATTGTTTGAGTGGAGCAAATTATTTTCCCAAGATTGATTTGAAGAGTGGCTATCATCATATCAGAATCAGAGGAGGTGATGAATGGAAGAATTCTTTTAAGACAAAAGATGGTTTGCATGAATGGTTGGTTATGCCTTTTGGTTTGACTAACGCACCTAGTACTTTCATGAGGTTGATGAATGAAGTTCTAAAAATATTCTTGGGTAAGTTTGTGATTGTTTATTTGGATGATATTTTGATATTTAGTAAGACTAAGGAAGAACATCTTGAACATATTAGACAAGTATTGTAGAGGTTGAAAGAAGAAAAGTTGCTAATTAATCTGAAAAAGTGTTCTTTTATGCAAGAGGAGATTGTGTATTTGAGCACTAGTAAATTTAGCCTAAATTTCAACGAGAAATGGTCAAAATTGTGACCAGAATTGGTTGAATAGATGACTAAACCTATTGTCAATCTTTTTTAGTCAGGTTTTTGTCACAATAATTATGCATCAAAATTTTGACTCAAAAAAGGTTGACTTATTGATGTGACTTTCATCGATTTCCTCAGTCTAGCCTAAATTCTTATTTCCTCAGTCTAGCCTAAATTCTTATTTCCTCATTTGCATGCATCACTTGTCAAAATTGTGATGTACATCCCTGACTTTTTTTATGGTAAAGCCAAAAGTTTGATGCCAAAAATGACTAGTTGTCATCGAAATTGTGACCAAGCTCCCCTTCAACTACCATCAAAATTGTGACCAAGACCCCTTAATTTTTTATGCTAGTACCATACATGCGATGTCAAAGAGAAGAAATTTTTTCAAAATTGAGACCAACAGTTGGTAGAAATTTAGATGAGCTATGCCAATTATTGGAAAGGCTTTGCTCTTGTAGGAGCCTTCTAAACTACACAAAATTGGATTCTAAAGCATAATTGCTCAGTGTGAGACTCAGGGTATCATGCACATTTGTACCTCCACACCATTGTTTTTTTCATATCACATGATTTTTTTCATACAAAACAATGGGAAGGAGGAAGAAATTTGCATGATATCCTGAGTCTCCACCAAGAAATTGTGCTTTAGAATCAAATTTTGTGTAGTTTAAAAGGCTCCTATGAGAGCAAAGCCTTTGCAATAATTGGCACAACTCATCTAAATTTTGGTTCTTGAGACAGCGTTGCTTTTGAAGATTACAGGGAAAAATAAAATCAGGAAAGAATTATTTATCAAGAATGAAAGCCAATAACACTAACTAATCTCTATTTTTCAAATAGATAAACGTGACAAAAAAACTTATAGTCCCAATCACATCATCATAAGAGTGAATATATAACCATAACCCCTTATTTGGCTACTTATTGATCAATTCCTTGGCAAGAGCATCCAAGACATAATATTAAAAAGAAATCAATCATTGAGCCTATTTCTAGCAATTGAACTATACTATAGAAATAAAAATTGCCTTAAAATTGACACCTCACCAGTTGTAGTTCATTTGCATTCATAATGTCTTCACAAAAGTTGAAAGCTTACCATTTTTCAAGAACACAAAAGGCACTCGTAGTTCAACTGCATCAATAAAAGCAAAGTTATTTGAATATTCAAAAAATGTGAAACTTCCACTTAATAGCTAGAAAATCAATAATTCCTCAATATACATCATCTTTGATGGAATGTTCATAAGTGAATGATTATCTCTAAAAGCTCAAACTTATTGACAAAGAAGCACCATGCTCTTGAAGATATATATACAGGTTACAAGACTGATATATCAAAAGGAGAATGGGAAGGGCAGGAGACTATCATCAATATCAATTGTGGAGTTGCAAATAGGTAAGTGGCAAACATAAAAAGGTAGTACAAGGCACCATTTTCCATGTTTTAATATGATGAACTACCTTGGAGCTAGTTCTAAACCTTGATTGCTTAATGTTGGATTTGATCCAATGGTACCATTATCTGGAGGAGGTCCCACACCCCACTTTCCTACTAATTTTGAAGGCTCAATGACATAAACTCCTTCGTCAGTAATTCCAAGAGTGAACTGATTTGAGTCAGATGGATGTGATGCAATTACTAAAGGATAGACATTGCATGACTAATCAAAGGATACATTTTGAGTTAAATCATAAAATATGAGAAGGTTGTCACATGAATATACCGCACTTAAAATAGGAGCAAATAGAGAATCATGAGGTGTCCACTATAGTACAAAAAAATGTGATATATGTTTACACTAATATAGAGAAGGTAGCTTATATCATTATCACTTACTAAATTTGAATTCTAAATTTCTGACAAAGACTTACATAATGCAAATGGTCAAACTTAGAAGCATCATAAATAGCAAGTTGGCTCGCATGAACAACCAACAAGTGAACTTGATCATTATGGAACTATACTCTTGTATCCCTAACCAGTGGTGATGATCTTCCTATTTGTGCTTTGTAAAAGTTTTGACTTTCACTTCTCCCATCTATCAATGCTCTAGAAATAGAGCTGCCAAAACATTGGCCAAACATTTAGTAATTTGAATCTATAAACATGTGAATGTACAAAATGAGATGGAAATGGATATACAAAATGAAGAAAAACTTGGGCATTAGCCCCAAAAGATACCAATACATTCAAAGTGTGTGAAAATGCCAAGCCTGTAATTTTCTTTTGGTGGCCTTTAAGCTTCATTTTTACCTGGTTAGTTTAAACAAGTTTTGAAAAGACACAAGTTAGAATGTCATCATATTGAATGACCCCAAATACTCTTCCTATAAAATTAACACCAAAAAAAAAATGAAAAGAATGAGGACAGTTCACTTTGACCATGTATAACATTTTTGGATCAACTTTGCAATTCATAATTTAGAATCTATAATCTAGACAGTGAATTAGTGAAAAAGAGAACTGCCAAGATGTACCATCTAGTGTAGTGAGCTTGAAAAGAAACAAAAAGTCATGCTAGATCATAAATATAATTTTGAAGATACCTGCAATCAAGTCTACAAGATTTCCAATTTAAAATACAAATTAAGACTTTTCTCATATGAATGTGGTTAGGTTTATAATGGATGGGACAAGATAATGATCTAGAAAAGAGAAAAGTTATGATGATAGATAAAGCTATGATTTCTAATTTTGAGTTTACAAAAATACACAATCAACTCAAAAAACAAAAATTTAGAGTGAATAAAGATTTTGTTTATAAGTAGTTTACTTAGTGTACACTATTTTTCTCAAAATTTAATGAATTTCAAAGATTTTGATATGACTTCATAAATCTCTTTTGCATCAATATTTATGAGTTATTAACAAGACACTATGGCAATGGAACATAGTCCATTATCTATCATGATTAAGATAGGAAGTTAGAGAACACAGAAGTTGTGATGGTAGATCATAGAACATGATCTAAAATATTGATAGGAAAAAATGATAAAAATAACTGAATCTAAAAACAAATTAGGTAGTCTTACTTTCTTGGTCTATAATAAAGATTTTCAAAGAGTTCAAACACCCATAAATATAATGAATTAAAAAAATAATAATAATCTTGACAATGGATTTTAAGAACATGGATCATACTCTATAATGCATTATTGAAACAATGATATAGAAAAGACAAGATAATAATGGATCATAGAAAACATTGACATAGATAAAATATATGTAAAAAATTTCAAGAGCATTCAAATTTCAAATAAATTTGGTAGTCATACTCTATAGATCTACATTAAATACCTTAAATATTTGAATTATTATCTATATTGAAGATACTGAGCTAGATAAGAAAAGTTTGATACATACATCACATAATTTTGACAACATACTATGTGATGCATCAAAATAATAAATCACAAAGGAAGAAAGCTATACTGCTAGATTGCAAGAATGAAATGTAGAAACCTCCCAAAAAGAAATCAATAACGTACAACTTCATTCATACAAAATTTGAATCAAATCACTATTCTGCAGAGGTGCAAATTGATTGGTTGTGAAATAGAGAAACTATTCTACTAGCTTTGCCAAACTAGTTTTTTCAACTTATTTTCAAGTTCTCCCAAAAAACTCTTCAAGAAAATTCAGGTTTTAGATACCCTTTAAAAATTTATACAACATATCAAATTTAACAACATTTATTTTGAACCAATACCTTAGACCAAACCCTGCTACCCCTTTCAAGAGTTCCAATTAGGCTACTTTTACAAAGAAAGTGTCCTTTCATCTTGCAACCAAGTTCTTAAATTTTTCGCAATGTCTCAATTTATTGCCAAACCACATATTCTTGCACTGGTTTACTTAGCCATACTCATTTTATGCATTAACTCCAAAAACCTCACTATTAAGCCTCAAACTAGGGCATGATCAAACTAAGCCTCCACTTACCTTCAAACCCACCTAAAGGATCCCTCACCATGTCGTTAACATAAAAAAAATCTATCATAAAAAAATACCTCTATGTGGACAGCTTGACCAATCCAATAGTTGCTCACACATTCCATTTACCTTTCTTGAAGATTTCAAGGGAAAATATATTCATAATAGTACTAGAGGTGACCACGAAGTTCTGAAAGGCGGTTGGCTACTTCAGTGTTTGTAAATCCAAATCATATATGCATATGTTTAATTCACTCATTCATTCAATAAACATTAAACACTATACATTCCACATGGACATGATGGTTCACCATGCTCAATTTTAGATTTAATGTCCTATCTGTAACTTAAATGGGCAGATTAGAGGATGTTACTCTAATATTTCTCCATAATTTAAAATCTGAATGCTCAGTTATGAAAGGGGTCATTGTCTCTTATAACTAATTCATTAGCACCTACTTTCAATCATTCAACTCATAGAACCTCTTTATTGCCCGAGTGTCTTTAGATTCTCTCCCTTTCGACCATGTTACTAGGTCTTCTATTCTCTTTCTTGGTAGAATGTTTCAACACCTATTTCCTTCTACTAGTTATGGTTCCAAATAGAAAAATCACTTCAATATCTAATATACACTAATCTAAGTCTCTGAGGCCCAACTCTAAAATGTCGCTCAAACATTCTTGTTAAATAGCAAGAGCGATGGGAGTTGAGATCAACATCTACTGCAATAAGGCAATTACTTGAATCTCCTATCTAGAACAATGTTGTGATGACTTCAAACCAATTTATTTGAATCCTTGCTGGTAGAAATTTCAAAATACAACTTGTAGAATACCATTCATTTGCAACTTATAAGAAACAACAATTTCAATAGTTGGAAAAGATACATGTTCCAATTGATTAAGGTAATGCATCTAAAACCAATTAGAATGTTGTGCTATATACAACACACTTGCAACATGTTGTGAGTCATTCCAACAATGCTATCACTAATCCACATCACATGAATAATTTTTATGGTCAGTTAAGCTGCTCGATAATCATTCACAAAGGACACAATCATTCCATTCTAGGTACATACATTATGAAATTATAAGTAAGTGATTCTCAGAAGTTCCCTATTTGAAACAACAATAGTTCACTTCATATGCATTTTGCAAATTCAGGTTAGAAATAATTTGGCTGAATTTTTATTCTCCAGCATTACACCACCTTATTCTAATCATTTATATCACCTTCCAAATACTACTCCCAGAATTTATCATAGAATTGACTGCACTTCATCCACCAATAGAAGTGGTCCTTTATTGAAACATTCAACCCAAAACTAAAGTTAGGTTGAAAATTAATCCAAGATATCAACACAAAGTCATAGAGCATCTTTCACTTCAATCAATATTTCACCAACTCAATGCAATTTACATAAAAAGCAAACATAATAGAAAACTAACCTCAACAAACTACATGAAAAGAAAACTCAATGCAATTTTCTAATGAGAACTTATCTCAGACATTATAACCCATGGAATTCTACCAACCCCTAATAAAAATGTTGCAATATAGGCCTGTACAATATAAATACAAGAAGATGTTATAAAAAATAATTTTTATTAGAAATGGATACTGAATTATTGAGATTTGAATTAAATATTGCCTGGTTAATGATGTAATACTCTCCAATAGACCAATCAGAGCTAGCCTACTCCCAATCAACTATAAAACAGATTGTGTAGAGTGTAACTGTAGAACAACGTAGACCAAAATAATTCAAAATAAACATCATAATTTTGATGTTCTATCTAATTGTCATTTTCTATAATTTATGTACTTGGTAATAATGTTTAAAAATTGGTTGCCAACTTATGGACTAAAGTAACATTAGAACTCAATTATCAAATAGAAAATATATGCTTGTCAACAATAGTTCAATTAATGCATCCAAGTATCAACTTAAGATTGCATCTATACATAAAACCACCATTTCAAAATCAAGTATTGCAATATAAAATTAGAGGAAAAATCTCAAAAGTTCACCAAAAGCTAGATAACTCGCTAATCAAGAATACTAGGGTTAGGGCACCTATATGGATCATGGTTCTATCTTCCTTTCAACAACAATTGGTTCAAGGATTTTGAGGCATGCTTAGACATGTGTATCCAAGTTGATGCCTAGTACTTGCAGACACCTACATCACTGGACAGAAAAATACAACACACACACAAATATATATATATATATATATAGACATGCAAAGAAGGAGGAGTGTGATATCATGTATATCTCCTGAAGAAGTGACTATGACTATCTCCCCTCATCCAAAAGTCATGCCAAATAAAATAAGCATACATATATGTACATAAGGATAATCTTTTAGTTGGGTTGGCTTAACACCAAATCATACTTATTCATAAGCAATGTGTTCAAGTGTGATATTGAATTAGAACTCTAAGAAACATATAAAGCATGATCGAAGGTATTGAAAACATGATATTGAATAAATATGAATCAAGGTACACTTTTAACAATGCATTTAAACAATATATTATGATCAATGTACGATGCAAAATAAGTTCTAAGCATCATAAGAATTCCCAACTAGTACATTAAGGATAGAGATACTTCTAACTATTAATAATTTAGTTGATGCATTAATTAAATCAAGACCCTATAGAACCTTTTAGGAACTTGTCAAGTAGATAGATGTCATATAGATTGAAATTCTTAAAGCTCTCATGTGTTATTTGTTAAGATAAATCTTATATTCCAAAATATCCCAAATTACTTATATTAATAGAGGGGTATTACAGGTCATTCTATAATTCCTCACATTCTAGTTGACATTGGAATTTCTAATCCTCTCCTTTGGGAGAAAGCTCTCATGGTAGGGGATAGGTCATGGGCTCAACTAATAGATTATGAGGACCTCACCTTTTGGAGTCATCAATGCTTCTCCATAGGATATTTGGTTATAGATTATCTTTTTGCATGTCAAAGGGGCATTGTCACTCTTTGGAGGGACACAAATGATAATTATTTGACTATTTGTGCATCTAACTCTTCCTCTAATGACTCTCCATAGGGTAATGATGACTCCTCCCAATGTTATGGTTTTATTGAAATAACCTTTTGTGGCCTAATGGATCTGATCCCACCTCTTGTTGTTGATGTGGTCCACTCTAGCCACGTGAAACCTTCTCTAAATGTTGTTGCTCCTAATTCACATCAAGGCTTGACTATTGAGATAGAACATTGTCAATATCTAGAAATTATTGTTGTTGATTCTCTCTTGAAATGGGCTCTTCCACATTCCTCTTGTAGTTGGGACCCTATTGAACTTAAGGCTTAAAATTATCGAAAGGTGGAAAAAATTAGTATGTAGACTCTCACTCACCTCCCCAAATGGTGGGTGAGTTGTCTACCTATTATTGATGTGGAGTAGAAGTTGTGTACTAGTTTGTTTCTAACGATCTTTCTTGACTTTGTTGTACATGTTGAAATATTTAGGAAATGAAAGATGTTGAGGCAGGGGGTAAATTTGTATCCAATCAGAATGTGGAGAGTCAATCATATAGGTGGGGTTTTTCATGCATTCCCCAGTAGTAGCCCACTTAGCAAAATCATCATTTTCATCAATGCATTCATCGAAAGTGCCCATATGCCTTTGTAGACACCTAAAAATCCTTTAGAAAATAATATTTTTATTTTCTGAAAAAAATCCCTGATGACATCATCATTTATTAATTAATTATTTAATTAATTAATTTATTAATTTTTATGCCATTAAATCCCTTTATCTTAATTAAAAATATTTAATTAAGAAATCCCTCCCAAAAATGTTTAAATCTTATTTAAACATTATTTCCTTATTTATTAATTATTTAATTAATAAATTGACCAAAAATCCCAAAATAAATAATTTATTTATTTTTTTCCCAAAAGTTGGCCAATTTCCTTAAGACCAATAACCTCTTCCAAAATCTTCTAATCCTTCTTTAATTTCGATTAAAGGCTAATCCCATCATTTCCTACCCCTAATCCCAACTCAAAATATTTAATCAAGATTAAATATTAATCCTCATGTTTATTAAAAATATTTTAATAAATATCTCCTCAACCCAAACCCTTGAAATAAATAAAACTTTATTTATTTCATAAAATCTTATCCTAGGAAGTTCTAGACTCTTCTAGAAAGTCTTCATCCTCATCCAAAGCCTAGACTCTTCTAGAAGATGTCTTTAACCCTAATTCTAATCCCCTCCTAACCTTGTCACATTCCCTAAACATGGGTTAAGACTTGCTAACTCAAGGCAAAGTTAACAAATATCTCCTCCTTCACCCACCCTCATTAATTGCAATCCACTTGCCATCCACTTGCTTAGTCCTAAGCCATCTCTAACCCTTCCTCTAATCATTTTTACAGCCCTAAGCAAGCTTAAAACCTTCCTAAACCCTCAAATTCAAATTTCATGGTATCTTTCACAAATATCTTCAACCACAAAACTTTATAAAGCCCACAAAGTCATAAATGTTCTTACAAAGCACTTATGAAGGGTCTTTATGAAGATTTTATCTCTTGAGCCTCCTTTGTTGACTCATCCTTGCCCTTTCCTCCATCCTCTCACCTTGTGGCATGTGTCACTCCCTAATTGGTTGTAAGGAAGCACAATCCATGTGCTCTCCTCTCATTCAATCTAAGCCCTCCATGAGCTTTTTCCCATCCTTGCATCCTAGCCCTTGATCCCTCAAGCCCTTTGCCTATTTAAGGAATCCTCTCCCAAGACATTTTAACACAATCCATGAAGTAAAGTTATAATGCTATTTTGAGAGCCAAATCCATACTAAAGCCATCTATCCACACCAAAAATCCACAATCATCCATTGAAGCCTTTGGAAGCATATTGAGCATACATCCTATCCATTTAGATAAAGCCACTCAACAAGAGAGCTTCTCTTTGAGAGAGCCCATTAATGGCTCATATTTTCAATTGAGAGCTCATCTTAGTCTATCTTGAAGTTTATGAATTTTTTTTAGTTTGTAGAAGCTTTATTTAAATTTGGTTTCTATTAGCATACTAACATTGCTCATATGCAACCTTCACATTTATCCATTTTGTAGTAGACCACTTCTCTCCTTCTATAACAAGATGGCTTCCATGCAAACTATTTTCATCAGCTGTCCCATTTGGCAGAAGAATGAAGAATAGAATAGCATCACCTTTTCTTGGCTTCACTATATTAAAAAAACAACATGAATTTCATTTTTCACTTGTACTACAATCATCTCACAGATCATTTTAGTTTTGACTATGAATCAAAAAATAAATTATATTGATAAAAATAAAGAGTATAAGCTTTACTTCATCTTTCAACCTTAAGATTATTAAATGTAAACATGAATGCTTAGTCAGTGTTATTTTGGAGAACAAAAAAAATTCCAAAGTATTTATACTTGAATATCCACCTTTGGCACGTTCTGAAAAAAATCAAGTATCTTGCTCTTGGGCAGATTTTCCAACTCCTCTATATATTCTTCTATAATATATTCAATAGATTGATAAACTAATATCAGCAGCAATCAAATATTTTTTTTAATGTCTTCATTGGAACTGATTAGCTCCAAAGTTTTACTCAAATATCAGCTCAAATTCAAATTCGAAGTTGACCTAGTTGATACCAATGAATGAAAAATATATATATATATCTAGAACAGACAAAGATACGCACCAAGATTTTAGTTGCTTCATATGACACATCACATTGGTTTCCCCTAAGAGCTTGTAATGCTTCTTTAAAATCTTTATCATGACTAGCCTTTGCTTGGAATGCATTGAAATCAAATGTATTAGAAAGAGCACCACATTTTGAACATGTAGGGTTTTTTTAATTAGATATTGTATAGTTCTTAGATGGTCATTTTTGTGGCAACTAGAAAATGGGTTAAATTCATAACATACTATAAGAAAATCAAAAATTATATCAACATACATTAGCACCCACTAGTCTACCATGAAAGCCAAACTAATAAAGAAAGCAATAGAATATTAAAACTCCCTCTTTCATTTGTAGCTCCCATGTCCTTCTTTCTTCTCCAAATGATGTAGCTCCAAAGTTGCCTATAGTGCACACAATTATGAAGCAAAAGTCTATGATATGGATATTGCTATGAGAATACTTGAAGTTGTAATTTTAGTGTGAGAAATGGAGTGAAAAATGCCAAAAAGCCAAGGACTAGAAATGATAGAAAGAGTGTTCATTTATAATGGGCATGGAGGATGAGATCATTGGATTTGTCACCCTTAGATATGCGATGTGGAAAGAGATTCCTTTGAGAATCCATGATACATATGACAGAAGATGCCAAATGTAGGATTCTATGACATATGGAAGTCAAACTTGGCTAAATATGGAAGAGAATCTATGACGCGTCATAAGACACCTCAAGCCCACTTAAAGCCAAGAATCTATGACAAAGAAGTCAAAGATAGCCATGCGTAAGAGAATAAGAATATTGAATTATGACATCTCTTAGCCAAGTGTCAAAGGAGAATCCACAAGGTGTCATACCCGAGTGTCATGATGATGTCAATATTTAATGGAATATTTGAATTAAAAAAACTTTTATTCCACAAAATAGAAATTAGTAAAAATGGAATTAATGGAGGAAAATGTGACATAGGAAATTAAGAATTTCCATGGTTTTGTGAATGATGATTCAATTAATTAATAAAATTAATTAATTGAGAATGATAGTTAGAAGAATAATTAGTAAGAATGACATAGGATTAAATTATGGGTTATTTAATCTTATAAAAAAAATTAGTAAATGATTGGCCAAATTAATTAAATAAATAAGACAGTATCCTTTGATGAGAATGTGATGATGATATGGATTGAATAGGATGATGACAGGTAGACTA
This sequence comes from Cupressus sempervirens, assembly GCA_028749045.1. NCBI lineage: Eukaryota > Viridiplantae > Streptophyta > Pinopsida > Cupressales > Cupressaceae > Cupressus > Cupressus sempervirens. The sequence goes on along the minus strand of CM053793.1, from coordinate 283,266,623 downwards.
AAACCATGGTCAAAGTGATTGATTGATTGAAATTGATAACATGCCAAGGACACATGACACGAATTTATTGACATGTAACATTTAACTGACATTGTAAATGCTACAGGATCAAGATTGATTGATATGGTTGATCATAATAACATCAAAAGATGCTATCAATATTATTAAAATAGTTGATAATACCATGATCCAACATTGAAAGCCTCAACAATGTCAAAGATCGGATGACATGAATGATAGTTTGACCTAGCACTAAAAGCCATGACAATACTAAGGTTAGATCGATAAGACTTGATAGGTTGATAGGTTTCTAAGGCACTAAAAGCCACAACAATACCTAGGAATGGACAAATGATGATAGATGTGAGATGTTTGACATGTTTCATGATGATTAGGACTGATTCTAGGTAATTCTAGATTGATTTGAAATGGTTTTGAGTTGATGTGAAATGATTTTGGAATGATATGAAGTTGATGTGAAAAAGGATACAAATGATGAAATATGATCAATTCGGCGAAAAGATCAAAGTTAGTAGAATGAAAAATGGGATGAATTAGTATGGAATAGCTGATGAAACCATAGATGAAAACCATTTTGGAGCATCTACATTTTTCCTCTCTTTGATACAATGTGATTTAGAGAGTTGTGTCAAAGAATAACTGGTGAGAAACCTAGAACATGCCCCAGTAGGGATCATATATATGGGTGCCCCCTTGAGAAATTAACTAAGATAAGCATATGATAAGTCATTTTTTTGAAAATGAGAAGACAAAACCATAGTATTTTCACAAAAATTTTCACCCATGTCCAAAGTTTTTACCTAAGGACAACCTTGTGAAACATGGAAACAAGCTCCAAGCTGTGGGACTTAAACTATGAGGTTGAGTGTCTGGAGAAGGCCGACTTCCTTTACTATCAGGGTGCACCTAACTACTCTTGGAGAGGAAAAATGAGAAGGAATGCATAGAAGCAAATCTACCTATTCTAACCTAAGGGATTGATGCACCAAAATAGAGAGTTTAGACAAATCTCTGCCCATACATGCACTATTGAACCATCATGACACAAAAAGATATACACATCCAGACTTGCTTTAATCTAACAATCACATGTAGATTAGGAAGAACCTAAAAGAATGACACAAGGAAAGAGAGGATTCACTTATATACCATTCATAGGCCAAAAGAGATACAGTCATACAAGATTACAGATATCTACAATACACCAATGAGAGGCAAATAGTTCTTGCACTTCACATCAATGGCTAAAGGAGATAAGAATGTCATACAATTTAGAGGCAAAGGGGATTTATAGTGAAATTGCAGAGCAATATTAGAGAAAACAGAGAAGAGTCGACCTAAACAAAATCTTCAAAAATTACCTTTATAGCTTAGGCATAACTAAGATGTTTTCTAACTGAAGTTACTCCACAACCACTGCCATTAAGTCTCTTCAAAATTTTGATCCAATCAAAGATCAAGATACAATGAAATCTGATATTTTGTTAAAATAGGGCGCTAACAGAAATGATGCCATTAAACCATTTTGACCAAGTAGATGGATAGGATTAGGGGTGGTGGAGTGTTCTCCTTTATTTACCAAGCACAACATTCACTCGGGAGTGGTTGGAATTGATCATAAAGATCAGATTGTGTATGAAAACTTGATTCCCCTTGTTTCTAGCTCATCAGTCAGTAAAGTCAAAAATTCAACTAGATCCTACCATCAAGATGAGCCACATGGACCAATGATTTCATTTCATTTTTCCTCTTTGCAAAGTCTCCACACAGTTAACCACATTTTCTCAACTAACTGTGCCACCTGCTAAAAACCCTGACCGTGACAGTCTCCCAACTACCAGCCTTAACTGTCAATACCTTAGCTAGGCCCACTAGGACACGTTTCCTTTAGGTGCTTTCTCACATTGTTTAATTGCCTTGCATCTTAAGAATGCGAGAAAGCGCCGATCATTGATCTTCGAAAGATCAATGATTGTGAAAGACATTCATTATACTGCGCCTACCCACTAAAATTTTTTGTCCCACAAACCTGGCCCCATCTGGCATCACACTAAAAAAAATCTATCCTCACAAGGACATGTGGTAACAAGGTGCTTGCCCACATTCCATAATCTCCTCGCACATTCATAATGCGGGGAAGTGCCAACCCTTGATCTCATTTGAATCTATGGTAATCAAAATCTTGTATGACCATATACTAAGTCAGCTAGATGGACCAATGAGATGCCTTCTTTTCATTCCAACTCACCTAACAATTGCCATGGGAAATGAGCTGTCATTACCTTCTGAGAAAGGCAGGCCCATGATGACATTATCAGCTACGTGTCATGAAGGGGCTTGCCTGCATTACTTAAAACTCATGCACTTCCACATTGCATGCAAGAACCAGCCCTTGATCTATTGCTAAATCAATGATCACAATGCCTAAACTGTAGAGTATTAATATCATCAAAGACCAACCAATGACATCGTAGGAAATTCGAAATGTGCACGAGGAACACTGACAACTCTACAACAAATCTGACTGCCTCTGACAACCAAGAACTTTTGTGGTGCACTAAGCTTTGAATGTCAGTAGGGGCTACATGGTGTAAAGGTACTTGTACACATTAGGTAAAGATCATTTGTTTTAAGAAAGTGGGAAAGTTCCCGTCGTAGATCTATTCAAGATCTAACAATGGGGAAAGTTACGAGCCAATAGAAACAACCTAGGAAAGAAAAGAAATACCATAAGGTTTTAATTTTTTTATTATTTTTCTTTTGTATTTCTTGGACATTAAAATAAAATAAAATATGGTAAGTGGCTACTGGGTCAGCTCAAGTATTTGAATTTGAATTTTGGCAGGAGGCAAATATGGTTAACATTTTTGGCAACTCAAAGGGGACGCAAGCTAGCTATGCGTATGACCAGTGACCTTATGCATCCATTGGGCCATAGAGTTGTAAAAACTATGGATTAGTGAACTGTGAAACCCTAACCCTACCTCTATGGGAGAAGAACACTGAAAAACCATGTCTCTGCAACTCTACAACCTTAGCAAAACACATGTGCTTGTGCACTTCTTGGAAAGAAAAAAACCAACAGGAAGAAAACTAAGCTACCTATGTACATGAAACCTCAACCCCTATCAAAAACATGGTTTGAGATAGATCCCATTGACTAGGATAGGCAAAATTTCACCACCAGGCTTCCTTAATTGAAAAGCATTAGCCTACTTACAACTAACAATCACATAGGGACCACTCCATAATGCATCAAATTTTGAGTGTCTCCCTAGTTTTGACCTTTATACATCCCATTTCAAAACCAAATCACCCTCTCTGAACATTATGACCCTAGCCTACTTGTCAAAGCTCCCTTTCACCTGCTGCTAATGTGTTTCTAGGGTTTTCATGGCCTAACTTCTTTTCTCTTCCAGCTCCATCAACTCTACCATTCTCACTATCGTGGCATCATCCTCAATTAGCTCCAGTTGATGAGCTAGTTCTAGGGATGGGAATTCTAATGAATTTGAAAGCCTTGCTTCTCTTCCATATACCAACATAAATGGTGAATTTCCTATTGACCTCTTATGTGTTATTCTATAAGCCCACAGTGCAGTCCTCAACTTTTGATGCCAACACCTCAGGTTATCCTCTATAGTTCTTTTCATAATCCTAATCAAGTTTTTGTTAGATGACTTAGCCAAACCATTGCCTTGATGATAGTAGTTTGAGGATATGCTCAAGTAGATATTATGGTCAACTACCCATGCACAAATCTAAGCTCCTACAAAAGATTTTGCATTATCTAAAATAATGGTTGAAGGGGCACCAAACTTGATCACAATTCTATCAAGGAACTCAACAATTGAAGATTATGTGGTGTCCTTCAATGCAACTACCTCTATCCATCTGGTGAAGTAATCTATAGTAGCTAAAATCCATTTGTGAGCAAAACTAGAAGAAGGATTGATAGGGCCTATGAAATCCAATCCCCATTGAGAAAAAGGTTGGTCCACCTGAATGGGATGAAGAGGGAGAGCTGCAAGCTTTTGCTTACCAGAAAAGAAGGCACATTTTTCACACTTCCTCACATACCTATAACAATCATAGAACAGGGATGGCTAGTAGTAACTAGCCCTCATGATCTTCATTGCAGTTGTTCTTGTTGAGAAGTGACCACCATTAGGACCATCATGAAGCTCTTTGATCATTCTTTCAGCTTGGTCTATGTCAATGCATCTTAATAGGGCTCCATTAAAATCTTTCCTAAAAAGGATACCATCAACTATGACATAAGGAATTGACTGTAATCTATATTTTCTCCTTTTAGTTCTATCTAATCCTTGAGGATATCCATTGCCTAATAAGAAATTCTTCATGTCATCCATCCACTTCCTTGGGTCATCATTTCTTGTCTCTTGTTGTTCTATTAGTATAATAGTGACTTCCTCATCCAATTCTTGATATGATATCATCTGTTTACACAACCCCCTCTCTCTTACTAGCTTGGTGATCTAGATGTCAACATGATATTCCATTACTTTAGTAATCCAACCATCTCTCTTCTCACTAACATCTTTGTTCAAAATAAAATCCTTCACACTTGCATGGGCTACTAATAGATGAATTTTATTATGAGACAGGAGGTGTCTAAATTTCTTTAAAGCTCTGATGACTGCAAGGGCTTGCTTCTCTACATAACTATATTTTTCTTCATACTCTTTAAGCCCTTCACTAAAGAAGGCTATGGGATGTTCTTCATCTTTATCATTTGTTTGATTCAAGATAGTAGAAATGCTTGACTCACCACTTAGGGCATAAAGGATGAAATCCTTTTCAAAATTTGGATTAATGAGAGCAGGGGTTGAGGCTATGGCTACCTTGATCTCTTCAAAACTTTCCTTCCCTTCCTCGGTCCATGCAAAGACCATACTTTTCTTGAGCATAGCCGTACGGGGTTTTACCATGGTACCAAGATTAGGTATAAATCTTCTCACAAAATTTATCCTACCAAGGAAACTTTGCAACCCTTTCTTATGTTTAGGAAGAGGGAGAGCAAGTATTGCTTTTGTTCTTTCTAGATCAATGGTGAAACCATCCTTAGATACAATGTGTCCTAATAATTTTCCTTGATTGGTAGCAAAGACACGCTTGGGTTAAGGGATACCCCAAACTCTCTACACCTTAAGAACACCTATCTCAAATGATCAAAATGATCTTCTACATTCTTTAAATACACTTTGATATCATCAAGGTAAACTAATACAAACTTTTCAATCACGTTTTTGAAGGCCATCTCCATTGCCTTCTGAAATGTAGCACCTATATTGGTTAGTCCAAATGGCATCTTACAATAAGCATAGGTACCCCATTTATTGGTAAATGTAGTCTTGTACCTATTAGAATCTTTTACCAGTTCTTGATTGTAGCCAAAAAATCCATCAAGAAATGAAAACCTCTTTGAACCACTAACCTTGAACAAAATTTGCTCCATGGAAGGGAGAGGATGGTGATCTTTAAGGGAAGCTTGGTTAAGGTCCCTAAAGTCCACACACAATCTAATTTCTCCATTCTTCTTCCTAATAGGGACAAGGTTTGCTACCCATGATGAGTGCTGGATGGAGAAAATTATATTGGCCTCAATCAATTTGGATAGCTCTTTTCTCATTAAGGGTTCAATTTTGAGATTCACTGGCCTCTATTTTTTTCTTACTGGTTTGACATTATCAATTAAATCTATGGTATGTTGAAACAACCTTGGGTCAAAACCCTTCAAATCATCATACGTCCAGTGAAATACATCATTAAATTCTTGACATATATGAATAAAACTTTCTTTCTCAATCTCTGAACATACCTTCCCCATGTTTAAGGATTTTCCCTTAGCAGCCGTGACTGGGGTGTGATCGTCTTTGTCGGCAGCTGGGTTCATAACTCTGCCTCTTGCTTGGTCATCAAGATTGAAAACACTCTCTAAGGCAATAAGACCCTTAGGCAATTTTTTGGAACTGAGATTAATGATTTGATCACCATACTAATCCTGCAGCCTTGACTGGTTTCTATCTAAAAATCCTGCTTCATTCTACAAGAAGCTTACAATTTGTTCATCAGATTCAAACACTTGCCAATGCATGTTGTTGTTAGGGATGGCAGACCTCACTATCATTTTGATTTTTTTCTTCTTCTTCTCCTCAAGATTCCCTGGCACATCATGAGATGTACCTATTACTACAAGTCTATTAGCATATCTATTTTCTTTTCTAGGGATGCTTTGAATATTAAATGCATCAAAACCCTCAAGAAAATCCCATACCCTATTTTTATAAGACTTGAGCAAACCGTTCTTGGTGATATTATGATTTCTCACTTGATTAACCACCAACTCACTATCTCCATATATGCTTAAGGCTTGAATTCCTCTTTTCTAAGCAAGTAGGAGACCCTAAATCAAGGATTCATACTCGGCCACATTATTAGTGCAACTAAACTAGAGCCTAAAGGAGAAGTAGTACCTTACTTGTGTAGGAGAAATCAACATCACACCAGCCCCTAATCCATTCTTATTCCTTGATCCATCAAAGTACATACTCCATATCTCACTCACATCTTCTTTAGTCTCCACAAGATTGGGAATTAGAGCATCCTTCTCTAATATACAATATGTACTAAGGCCTATCTCAAGGGTTTTTGATATAAGATCATAATTGATATGCATTAACCCATTCATATAAGAGAAAATTAGGTATCTCTGCTAGGGAAGTAGTAGGCTCATTCAATATGTCATTCTCATCCATTTCTAGGATAGTACAATTCACGTTGATGAGATTAGGGGTGTAGGGTTTAGTATGATGAAGGGCTAGAGGCTCTACTCTGATTGAAGCTTTGGTTCTATATCTTGTCCTAAAAGACATATATGACCAATCAAAAGATATGTAACCACCTATTTGGGTAGTGAAGTCTCTTGATAGACAGATGGTTTACAAAATGTGGCCTGACTTCAGCAATGGAAATATCTTGAGTTATAATACAACCAGGGCATACATGTAGGGCCATTTCCACATTCCTAATGATCCCTATAGTCTTGATAGTACTACCATCCAACTATAATACATCTCTTACAATGGGCTCATATTTCATTTCCAAAGCATCAGCAACACACCTAGGCATCACTAAACTACTAGCCCCTAAATCAATCATGCAATTGTGGACTAGTTTACCCCCTATAATTAGAGAAACAAAAAGTGGATGGGGTTTAACCTTTTTACTTTTTTCTACCTCCTTTGATGGTTGTACTAGGATTGTGGCACTTTCCATGCTAGGTGGCTGATCCTTTGGCTCAATACTTTCCAATTCTTGCTACAACAACCTCTTTTGCATGGATATAGTAGCAACAACATCCCACATGGAAATATTTACATTGGTCTTCTTCATTTGTTCTACCACACTGAATGGCATAGTAGGTACTTTGGTATAAACCTTGGGAGCTGCATTTGTAGGAGGTCGAGATGGAACAACCTAAGGATCACCTACATCCTTTCTGCCATTATTTCACCTTTGCTGCTGAAAGGTATTTGATTGATCATTTACTACTTGTTCATGAGGTATTGCATTTGAAGTTGAGGCCTGATTGGGAGGAAGAGGGGTAGCATCTTCAATAGCCCTTCTTTTGCTCCTAGTGTTGTGAGCAATGGAATATTGGTTTACATTACAATGTTCCTCCACTGGATGATTCATAAAGGAGAAATCACCTTGTCCTTGCATATACGAGGTATCTTTAAATTGGTCCTCCTTGTATGATTGTCTTGTTGCAGGCTCTTGGATGGTCAAAGCCAAATAAGATTTAGCCTTCTAACACATGCAATGAGCATAGGAGTAGTTGCAGGAGGGACAAAAATCTTGATCTTGGGCCATGTTGTTTTGAGGAACTATGGCCCTACTTTGGTTTACATTTGAGGTTGAAGCATGGCTATTCTATCTATTCTGATCAAAAGAATTGTTCCTATGATTATGATTTGGAGCCCTACCACTATTTAGAGTTTGATATTGTAATTGATGAGCCTTACTACCTTGAGCTTGCTATCTCTCTAAAGTCACCACCTTTTTGCTCACTTTCGGCATCACAAAGAAGCTATCCTCTAGCTTCTTCTCTTGGGCTTGCAATATTTTATCTATGTTCAGCATCATAGATTGCATCATCTCCTTGATTTCATCTATTCCATTTGAATATGTGGAAGCTTGAGGGACTAGAGCAAGGGATTGTGATGTGGAAGTTGTGGGAAGAGGAGCCATTGTTGGTTGGTGATTTGGAACATTAGGAAAGAAAGGCATAGGAGGCCTTGGAGCTAGCTTACCTCCTTGTATTAGGATTTTTTTGACTTTATTTCTATGTCATAAGCATTAGGCAAGGTATCTCCTCCCATAGTTTGGATTGTAGTGGAAATGTCACTATTAAAAGCTCTGAGGTAATGCAAGAAGGAATTACCAAGGGTAGGTTTTACTAAATTAGGTATTCTATCCCATGTCTTTTGAAATCTATAGTTGAAATTAGTCATACATTCATGGGGGGCTCTTTTTATAGTAGTCAACTATTCTAAAAGTGACAAATGGTCACTTTTGTCCTCAAAGTGTTTGTATAGTCCTGCCCCTAATCCATCCCAATTTTTTATAGAACCATGAGCCAAACCTCTATACCATTTTAGTGCTTTTCCTTTCAAGGATGAGGCTAGAAGCCTAATTGCAACATCATCTTCTGTAATACCATGGATATTGCAGATATTTGCAACTTCTTGAATCTGTTCTGAGGGAGAGATAGAAGTTTCACCAATAAATTCTAGTATACTTTTGAGTGCAGCTATTGGTATGTCATGTCTTTGGGCCAATAAAAAAGGACTTCCACCATTAAAGGTGGCAAAAGCATGAGCTCTAGGCTGTGCCATATAGACAAGTGATCTATTGATATGTGCAGATGGAAATCTAGGCTAAGATCTAATAGCAGGGGGAGTAGAGATGGATCTTGTAGGTGTATTTGTTACTATTGCACTCCTACCTGGTGATAAAGATACTCTAGTCTTCCTTCTTCTAGGATTTGAAAATGAAAGCTCTTGGTACTAAAATTTAACTCTAGAAGATGCCCTTGTTTCAGCTGTGGGCATGAGCTACTGCAACTTTGGCCTAGGACCAGATGTATTTGAAGCTTAGAGTCACCAATTACTTGAAGAATAAGCCTCTTGAAGGCTTATATACCAAAGCTAGTACTATCTCCTCGGTATTAATCTTGAAATATTCCTTTTGACACTATTACACTTGACATTTTCTAAATATTGTCTCACTGGGCATGTCAAAAATTGTTATCACAAAAGTTTGCACCCATGTCCAAAGTTTTTACCTAAGGACAACCTTGTGAAACATGGAAACAACCTCCAAGCTATGGGACTTGAACTATGAGTTTGAGTCTTCGGAGAAGGCCAACTTCCTTTACTATCAGGGTGCACCTAACTACTCTTGGAGAGGAAAAGGGAGAAGGAATGCATAGAAACAAATCTACCTATTCTAACCGAATGGGGTGATGCATCAAAATAGATTGTTCAGACCAATCTCTACCCATACATGCACTATTGAACCATCATCACACCAAAAGATATACAAATCTAGACTTTTTTTTAATCTAACAATCACATGTAGATCAGGAAGAACCCAAATGAATGACATAAGGAAAGAGAGGATTCACTTCTATACCATTCATAGGCCAAAAGAGATACAGTCATGCAAGATTGCAGATATCTACAATACACCAATGAGAGGCAAATAGTTCTTGCACTTCACATCAATGGCTGAAGAAGATAAGAATGCAATATAATTCAGAGGCAAAGGGGATTTACAATGAAATTGTAGAGTAATATGAGATAAAATAGAGAAGAGTTGACGTGAACAAAATCGACAAAAATTTCCTTTATAGCTTAGGCATAACTAATATATTTTCTAATTGAAGTTACCCCACAACCACTACCATTAAGTCTCTTAGAAAATTTGATCTGAGCACAAATCGAGATACAATGAAATCTGATATTTTGTTAAAGTACGACCCTGATAGAAATGATGCCATTAAACTATTCTAACCAAGTAGATGGATAGGATTAGAGGTGGTAGAGTGTTCTCCTTTATTTACCAAGCGCAACATTCACTCGAGAGTGGTTGGAATCGATCATAAAGATTGGATTGTGTAAGAAAACTCGATTCCCCTTATTTCTTGCTCATCAGTCAGCAAAGTCAAAAAGTTAACCAAATATTTCCATCAAGATGAGCCATGTGGACCAATGATTTCATTTCATTTTTCCACCCCACAAAGTCTCCACATGGTTAACCACATTTTCTCAACTAATTGTGCCACCTCCTCAAAACCATGACTGCATCAGTCTTGCAACTACTAGCCTTAACTATCAATACCTTAGCCAGGCCCATTGGGACACATGTCCTTCAAGAAATTTCTTGCATTATTTAATTTCCTTTCATCTTTACAATGTGGGAAAGCATCAACCATTGATCTCTGAAAGATCAATGATTGTGAAAGACATTCGTTATACTATGCCTGCCCACTAAAATTTCTAGGCCCATAAACACTGTGACAACCACCTTAGTGACTTGACCCCATCTGGAATCACCCTGTAGCAAACCTAACCCCACAAGGACACGCGACAACAAGGCACTTTCCCACATTCCATAATCTCCTTGCACATTCATAATGCAGGGAAGTGCCAGCCATTGATCTCATTTGAATCTACAGTGATCAAAATCTTATATGACTGTATACCCAATAAGCTGGACGGACCAATGAGATGCTTTCTTTGCATTCCAATTCACTTGACAACTACCATGAGAAATGAGCTATCATTACCTTCTGAGAAAGGTGGACCCATGATGTCATTATTAGCTACGTGTCACGGAGGGGCATGCCCGCATTACTTAAAACTCATGCACTTCCATATTATGGGCAAGCGCCAACCCTTGATCTGTTACTAAATCAACAATCACAATGCCTGAATTGTAAAGTATTAATATCATCAAAGACCAACCAATGACATCGCAGGAAATTCAAAATGTGCATGAGGAACACTAACAACTCTATAATAGGTTTGACTGCCTTTGACAACCAAGAACTTTTGTGGTGCACTGAGGTTTGAACATCAACAGGGGCTACGTGGCATAAAGGTACTTGCTCACATTAGGTAAAGATCATTTGTTTTGAGAAAGTGAGAAATTTCCTTCCATAGATCTATGCAAGATCTGATAGCAGGAAAATTTATGGGCCAACAGAAACAACTTAGGAAAGAAAAGAAATACCATAAGGTTTTAATTGTTTTATTATTTTTCTTTTGTATTTCTTGGACATTAAAATAAGATAAAAGATGGTAAGTGGTTGTTGGTTGAGCTCAAGTATTAGAATTATAATTTTGGTGGGAGGCAAGTATGGTTAACACATAGCAATTGACAGATCACAAATTAGAGATAAAACATGAAAGTTATGAGTTCTAGAGTGCAAAGTAGGGTCAATCGGGAGCCCGAGAGTAATTGCATGGGTTACCACTCAAGAAAGACACAAAATGATGAAAATTATAGTTCATTTTGTCCACAAAAAAGATATGAATCCAACACAACTAAAGGATTGCAAATTTGAGTTAAAACACAAAAGTTATGGGCTTCAGAGTGCAACATAAGGGCTCCAGGAGCAGTTCGGGGCATCCTACTAGCCCAAATGCACCCAAAACTCATCCAAGTGTGTCCAGTGCACACTTGGTAAGCCCAAGTGTACCATGATAGTACCAATTCCACCTATGATGCACTTGGGAAGCCCAAGTGTACTCAAAAAATGAAAAATGTGCCCTAGGAGACTCTAAGGGCCAAAATTAGCCTGACGGGGGTCAATTAGGAGAGAGAAAAAGTAATGTCAAGGATGACTACTCAATATAGTGACCAAATAATGAAAATTATAGCTCATTTTTTTCATGACAAAGAAATGAGTCCAACACAACTGATGATTCATAAATTATAAATAAAACACAAAAGTTATGGCCTATGGAGTGCAACATAGGGGCTCTAGGAGTAGTTCTAAGCATCCTAAGTCCCCAAGTGCACCTAAAACTCATCCAAGTGCATCCGGTGTGAACTTGGTAAGCCCAAGTGCACCATGAAAGTACCAAGTTCACCCAAGACACACTTGGGAAGCCCAACCATGCTTTGAAAGTGCAGATTGTGCCCTAGAAGGCTTCAGGGACCAAAATCAGCCCGATCAGATTTTGAATGACTTAAAATTGTGCGTACATGCCCAAAATGATGGAAAGATATCCTAACATGAGTGAAATCATCAAATATGGTCAAATTTGGTGAAATATGGTTAGAAAAATGTTAGACTAAGGTTCGACTAGGTGGAAAGCCACAAAAAATTGATTGACATTGTAGGATGGTGTAGGAATGCATGAATGCAAGATGAAGATAATTTGGTGAATTGAAAGACATGATCATGGTGATGGAGAATGAGATGAAGAAGAAATATGAGATGATGATATGTTAGTATGATGGAAATACTTTTTCTTTTGTAAAGTGCACTATATGTCAAATGGAGTTTTATTTTGATGTGGCAAATGGAATGTGATGCATCATGGCATAAAGGGCCAAAGCGCAAAATGCAAACCTTTTGCGTAAGCAAACATGATGCAAATAGAAACTAAATTTGTACTTCCTAAGGCACATACACATGCCCTAGACTCTCAAAGATACATTGTAATAGAAAAAAAATAAAAGATGACCATGAACCATCCCAACCACTCTCATAGATTAGTTTATATCATCAAGTGGCATAGGAACATGATCAAAGAAAAATAAAGAAAAAAATAAATCACTCACTAAATAGGATGAGCCAACAGTTTTTATTGTCCATTATTACTTGCTTTTTAGTTTGAAGGTGTGTAGGTAGTGTCTGACATGTTGATGATGTGATGGTTGTGATTATTGATTTAGTTGATAGGTTTATAGTGACATGTTGGATTGATTGTTGATTCACATTGCTTAGATGGGTGTGATTGTTATGAAAGTATAATGCTTTGAGTTTCAATCTAAAAAGTGCAAGTGTGTACACTAAATGGGGGCTTATCCATAGTGGCTATTTACAAGATTTATTACAAATTTTTGATTGGTTTTTATGATTTTTAGGGTTTTTGAGGATATTTGATGTTTTTGTGTGACTAATTTCTTCAGGACATTTTACAATTTTTAATATTTTCTTTCAGGACATTTTATGATTTTTAGTGCTTTTCTCAGGACATTTTATGATTTTTAGTGCTTTTTTCAGAACATTTTATGATTTTTAGTGCTTTTTTCAGGACGTTATATGATTTTTAGTGATTTTTTCAGGACATTTTATGATTTTTAGTGATTTTTTCAAGATCTTAAAAGCATATACAAGTGTTAGCTCCAATCTATTATGCAATAGGTCCAATGGATAAAAAGTGCTTAGGGATATGCCCCCAGTTCAAGTTCAAACTCATGAACTGTGTAGGTTATATGCCCCTAGACAAGACACAGACTATGTACAAAAGACAATGACAAAGTATGTATAGACTGGTGATGTGTTAAGTAGGATAACGATGGATATTAACCAGTTCATGAGCCATGGTCAATGAGCCAAGGATGTCTTTCAATAGGAAGGATATGATCAAGGAATGATAGAGGGGGAAAAGACTAGATGTAATCCTGATAGATAGAGGAGCAACAACTGATTACACATGGCGCCTATTTGCCAAGTTTTCACAATGGTACTTGACCAAAGCACCTGTTTGCTAGGTTTTTGCTTGTGGACAAAGTTTTTCTCTTGACTCAAATTTTCATGCCAAGACACCTATTCGCTAGGTTTTCATCAAGGCACCCATTTTTTTCATGTTTTTCATTTCTTTTTTCATGACTTTTCACTTTTTTTAAAATATATTTTAAAGGATTCTTTTTTCAATTTTTTTTCAATTTTTTTAGGACTTTTAGATGGAATCACAAATGTTGCTAATGAGTGTTGAGTAGATATATGGTGTTGCTACTGCTAGCTAATAATCTCTAGATCCATGACTGGCCATAACTACATAGGAGGTGTTTCGAGTTTGTAGCTAAAATCAAACCATTGGAAAGGGTTCGAGATATACCATCATGCACCATATGTAAGACAATGTCTGCCTCTTGTGAATCAAGGCATCTAAGGATAATTGGGTCAATAGATATGTCATGTGAGATGTCACTAATGATGACATATACAAAGGCTTGTGGGATAAAGATTTGATCTTGGGTGTTGGGCAAATTAGGTAGCTAGATTTGGAGATAAAAAACTAGATATAAGGGAGGGTTGAGAGGGTTGAGACCAATGACCTTCCACATGAATGCTGATTGAGAGATCTCCAAAATACTTTGTGGCATGTTGAACACTGGAACACTAATATTCATGGCATCATATTTTTCATTTTATATCCTTGGGAGCTGCTTAGCTTTTGATTTTTTACGATCTAATGGTGTCTTTCGGTTTTTACCAAGAGACCTACTTTTGTCATTTTTATCTTTGCTTTTAGCTTTGTAACTGGAAGATGGATTTGGCTTCCCAAAATATTCCAATGTGTTCTCTTTAGAAGAAATTGCTTCTTTATGATTGTTAATAATAATGCCTTCATAGATTTCAAAGTTTGTTGCGAGAGCATCATCATTTTCCAATTGATCAAAAATTGGTGGTCCACATTGGTCCCAATCCAATAGTTTATGATAACTTGAGGGGATATCATCATCAGTGTTGAATGGGTTTTGGTTGAAGGTAGATATATGGATATATGATGTAGTGGTATAATAGGGGTCATTCTTGAATGGGTTTTGGAGGAATATTGGTTTTAGATGGGATATCCTCATATGCCTTTTCATTATTCAAAACATCCATAGTCTTACATGTAGGGACCATAGTACTAGGAGGACCTATTCATAATGGTTTAAATCCAAGCCCCAAACTAGGAGGTCATCCTTTTGTAGTGATAGGTTCAATTATACCTTGTTTCTAAGATCCAAGACCACTACATCCATCATAGCCTTGTTTTTACATGATAGTAAACCCAAGTCCGTACTTCCTAGGAGATATTAAAGTGGGTTTTTGTTCTTCTTGTTCTTTCTTGATACATACAGATGTATTCTCATTGATAGAAGTGATATTTTGTGTACTGATCTTAGATTGTTGTGCTTGCAATGGTTGTGATTTACCATAATATTGGGGATAAAGTGGTGACTCCCTAATGTGGGATAATTGAGACATGAAGTATTATTCACACCCATTGTCTTCAATCTTTAGCTTTTCCTTCGCCTTACTAAGGAGTATATCAACATCCACATAATTAGAGGAATTTGTGGGTTGTGCTTCATTGTTTGCTGGGACTTGGTATGTAGTAGCATCTCTTAGATTAGCACAAAACTAGAAAGGATCTGGATCACCAAGGATGGTAACCTCCACATTGTTATAGGAAAACTTTAGACATTGATGATATGTAGAGGATACTGCTTTAATAGCATGAAGTCAAGGGCATCCTAGCATCATGTTACATTTCATTTCTATATCTAGTCCATGGAATAATGTATCTTCAATAGCTGGACCAACTCTAATAGGTAATTTGATGATGCCCTTGGAGAAACATTCACCATCACCATAAGTTTTTATTGTAATTCTTTGAGAGGGATCCACATCATCTTCAGAATAACCCAAACCTTTGACAACCTTAAGAGTGTAGATATTCAGTCTTACAGTCTTGCTCCTCCATCTATTAAGACACGTTTAACTTTGGCATTATGGATGAAGACTTTGAGATGAAGGGGATCATTGTGGTTAGGTTTTTCCTTAGGAATATCCCAAGGGGAAAAGGTAATATACTGTGAGGTGGATAGGTTCCCAATCATGGCTTGGAAGTGGGAAATATTAATGTTATCTGGGACTATTGACCCTTTAAGGGCTTGATCTAAGATCTTTTGATGTTGGGGAGATGCACATAGTAGGTCCAGGATGGATATTTGCATAGGTGTCTTGCCAAGCTATTCAAAAAGGCTATAATCAGATGAAGTAGGAGTAGCAAGTCTACTAGGGGGTGTAGGTCTAGATGGGGCTCCAGGTAGGATGATCTTGGTATGGTGTGTAGTGATAGTGCAATGATGGTCTTCAGCCTTTAAAGTGAATGTGGATATGCGAGAATCTAACTCATTGAAACAACTAATGGTTTAGTCATATCCCATGCGTGTGTAATTCACATTACCTTGTGAGTTAGAGTTTGAACTCGAGGGTTTCTCTTTATCATGATTACCCAAAGGATCTTTGAAAATAGTGTGGTCAAAGTTGGATGCTAACAGTGATGGATCAACTATGATGACATCATCATCAATAAGGTCTTGTATTGAATGCTTTAGTTAGAAACACGATGAGGTCTTATGTCCTTTGGTGTGGTGGTAATCACAGTATTTGTTGTCATCCCACCAATTTGCTTTAGTCAATGGTTCATCTTTGATCAGGGGTAACTGTAGGAAGTTATTATTGAGTAACTATTGTAGTGTAGTCTCAAAAGTTATCCCCAATGGTGTTAATTTCCTATCCTTAATTCTAGGATGCCTTTGGGGTTTGTCCTATGTGGAAGTCTCAGTTTTCCATTATGGAGTTGATGTTTGATTGGGAGTTTGTGAATTCATAGGATTTACACCTTTCAAAGTCAGTTGAGATTGTGTTGTGCTAATTGTGTGGGCATCCACAATGCCATCATCAGTGACATTCTTGTTTTTGGAGAAAAATTTTGGCTTGTCATTAGATGAATTGGTGTTTGTATTGTCCTTGTTCATCTTGAGGATTCCCATATGGATAAGAGCATCTTCAATACTAGCCCCTTTTTTCATTAGTTTAGAAATGGTGCTTAAAATTTTGATTTTGAGTTCATACATTAATTCGGGGACTAGTTTTTCAATGCACAAGTTTACTTGTTGTTCTTCAGGAATGTCTAGTGAGCGATGACTTACTAAGCTTCTCCAATGAAGTAAGAATGTGATAAATGGTTCTCCCATCTTCTATTTTGTTGAGAATATGTCAAAAAGTGTCACCTCATTTTTAATGTTAAAGAAAAAATGGGAGATGAACTTATCCATGAGTTTCAACCAAGATTTGATATTACTAGGAAGTTTAGAGTACCATTCAAGTGTGGGCCCACCTAGAGAACGAGGGAACAATCTCATGAGGTAAATGGGCTCATCACTAAGTTTGGTACAAGAGGCATAGAATTCTAATATGTGATCAACATGATTGCCCTTTCCTTAGTATTTTTCAAACCTTGGAGCCTAGAAGTGTTTTGGGAACGGAGGCATATACAAACTTTTGTCAAATAGATTAGGGTGTAGGTCACTTTCTGTATATAGAGCCTATTTCTTTTGGACTCCCAATGCCTCGACTTCTTTGGAAAGTTGTTTGAATTGTTGTAATAGTTCTTCATTGGGGTTTTGCATGATAGTTTTTCCTTTAGGTCTTTTGTGTTTATGAGTAGACTATTTGCTGTGGTGAGAACTATGCCTACTCAATTATGATATTTCTGTATCTGATGAGTCTGGTGATGTATCACTTGGTGGTGGAGGTATGTAGGTACCTCAAAGAAAAAAGGGTTGCTATTGTGATGCCTGTTGGAGTACTTGTTATGATATTTGATGGAGCACTTGTTGTGGGACTAACTATGATTTATGTATTATGTGTTTTTGTTGTGCCGTTTGTTGTGGTTTTTGTTGGGATACATCTGTTGGCTATATGTGAGACCATGTATGTGATTGTTGTTGTGGAGGTATCTATTAGGGTTTTTGTGGCACATGTTGTTATTGTATCAAACTTTGATGGTATGAAATTTGTTGCTCAAGGTGTCTTTGATATTCCAACTGTTGTTTGAATTGCTCTTTTTGTTTAGCAAACATGGCTTGTTGTTGTTGGATTTTTTGTTGATATGCATAGAAGTCAAGTGGGTTTATGTTGGACTACGTATTAGGGATGTTGGATGTTTGAACCACTTGAGGTTGTTGCTATTGTGGTTGATGTTGTTGTTGATATGTTGAATGTGTGTTGGAAACATTAGGTCCTAGGACTATTGCAGGTTGATGTTGTTGGGGTAGTTGGTTATGTGCTTGAGAAGTGATCATCATGTTGGTATTGTTGTTTTGGCTCCTTTGTGTGTTAGAGGTTCCTCCTTGGGAAAACATATTGACTTGACAACGAGGTGCATTCCTTTTGGGAATAGGTGTATTGTCAATTAGAATTTTCCTTTGTATTTCAAAAGGGATTAATGTAGTTGATGTTTCACATGGTGTACTTGTGGGAGGCTCCATAACATTAGACATCATGACACTTGGTAGAGTTAGGAGCAAAGGTGTACTTTGTTGATTCATCTCCAAAGGAGGCATGTCTGGCATCCCTAAAGCACAAGTCCCTTTAGGTGCATCTTGTTGTTGCATCATGTGACTAAAATCAAGTCTGAATGTCCTTTTGGGGTGTTTAGGAATTGGTGGTATTTAATCGAAAAAGGGATTAACATTGATGTGTTCAAATGTACTTTGGAGGATTTTGATGGTTGATTCTTGATGGGACCTTATAACTGTTGTTATCATGTTTGAAAACTCCAAAGGTTTTTTTCCCTTATCTAAGTCCAAATTGATCATGAGTTTTATGTTTTCAATGATTGTGTTGGTTTGATGTTTGGACTTAGGTCCCTCCACATTTGGGTTGAATTTGACAATTTCTTGGGCTGCCAAAAATTTGAAGTAATTGTGGAAATTTTTGTCTTGATATGCCCTAGCCATCTCTTTATTAGTGATGCCATAATTAGTGTTAGAGTCATCACTGAGGTGTATAGTACCTTGTTGTTTGTTTGATGTGTTATAGTCGAAGGTACTTGTGTTAGGTTGGCTAAATTCAAAGGAGTGTGATTGTTCATCCTTTGGTGTGGTTGGTACACTTCCTCCTCCTGGTGGTATTGACAAAAATATAGGTTCAAAATTTGGACTCCATTGAACCATCCCATGGGTATGGGAAGTGTTTTAAGGAAACCTCATAGTAGGTGTATTATTTAAGGTTTGTTGTGTCATAGCTTGATTATGATGATCTTGCAGATACATGTTTAAGGGGTCCACAAGTAAAGGTTGTGATGCCTCAATTTGGTCTTTGTCAAATGTTTGCTGGGTTTTATTACTCTTCTTCTATCATGGATGAGGTTTTGGTTGTGTTGATGTCTCATAAAACAATGTTTGGTAAGTTCCTCAGGTCTTTGAGTTAATTATGTCCTAGTGAGTTTTGGCATGATACCTAAGAATGCAGATGTAATGGCGGAAAAACTAAATGGACTTTCTACCTCCCAAGTGTGCACCTAAACTACCAACTATGCTCAAATAGTACCAAGTGCACCCATGACATAGTTGAGGGCCTGCAAGTGAGCAATGGGTAAATAGAGGTGCTAGGATGCCAAAAAATGCAAATTTTGAGTGTTTAGAGTGATTTAGAGTGTTTCCTAAGGTCTTGGGATGAAATGCAAGGTGTGGAAGTGAAGATTAGGGTTCTAGAACCTATAATGAAACACCTAATTACCAAGTGTGCTCTAAAACTACCAAGTGTGTCTTGTAAACACCAACTACACACTTGGAGTGTGCAATTGGTAAAACAAGGTTGCAGTTGGTAAAAGAGGTCAAAACTTGATAACTAAGATGTGGGTATGCAAGATATAAGTTTTTTTGGGATTTTTAAGTGTTTAGGGATGTTATGAAACCTAGAAAAATGCCAAATGAACTAGGGTTTTGGTATGCAAAGTGAAAATGTCCTAGGGATGTTATGCAAATGCAAATGCAAGGTGATGTTTTGAAGGTATGCAAAAAGAAGATTATGGTATGCAAAATGAAGGTTAGTGTTATGTTTTGGACTTGGTAATGATAATAAAGGTTGGTGTATGCAAGGTGTATTATGAAAAGGGTGGTTTCCTAGGGTTGATAATGACATTTTTCATATGCCAAATGAAGACAGGTGATCAAGAAGACAATTTGGTTGATGGACAATTTGATAGTGAAAATGATGCTAAGGATTGAACAATGAAAAATGAAGGGGATATGCCACTAGGATAAGTAAAAATGATGTTTAAGGACACTAAGAATATGAAAATTAAATGACAATGGTAAATCAAAAGTTTTGAACTTAGGTGAAACCTTTAGAAAGTATTTTGTCTAGGAGTTTAACCTTGTGATAATAGACTTTGGATCTTGACCAAAAAAGTGATAAAAGAAAAAAAGATAAAATTTATAAAAGATGAAAAGGTCAAATATATCAAGACATAGATATAATTTGACCAAATAAAATGATAAGAAAATATTAAAAGACTAGTCAAGATCCATCATCCGTTAACACTAGGGGATACTCTAAGACTCATACATTGTTCAGATTTTTGACTAAGTTCAAAGGTTTTGGAGTTCAAAATGACATTTAGGGGACTTGAAATGGTGATGATAGTGAGAAAAAATGTGATATGAAAAGGTCCTAAGGTGTAAAATAAGACTTTGGGTTCAGGATGCGGTTTTGGGTCAAATGCAGAATGAGGAGGTACAGAGGCTCCTAAATGTAGTTTTAGGGTTCCAAAGTGCAGTTTGGAGGCCCAAAATGGTCATGCAGGTGCAAAAATGCATCTTTATAGTGCCAAGTGTGTTCCAATAGTACCAAATATGCCTATGACATAGTTGGGGCTAGTTTGGGAATAGTTGGTAGTTTTTTAGCACAGTTGGGAAGCTAGAATGAATGTTTGTTGATTCTGAGTGATGTGGTTGCCAAATTGATATGATAGGAAGCTAAGATGATGGGGTTGATGTAAGGATGGGTTAGCAAGTGGATAATAGAGGTTATGACCTAAGAAATGATGTCCTAAGTGAAGGTAATGAAGACTAGGTGATGCATAATGCAAATTAGGGCATGTTGAGATAGGGGATCTACCCAGGTACCTAAGGACACTGTAAAAGCCTCAAAATGTTGTCAGGACTCTCAAAATGGGTCCTCAAACCACCAAGTGTGCTCAAATAGTACCAAATATTCCTATGATGTAGTTGGGTCTAGTTTGGGCATAGTTGGTAATTTTAGGACGTAGTTGGTAAACTGGGCTAAAACTAAGGCAATTTTGGGTGCTATAATTTCCATATTGATGTCACAGTGAGCTAAGTAGTAGAGGAAAATGTTAAGACTAGAATGAATGCTCAAAATGATGTGTAGGACAGCTAGAATGATGGTTAAGGTTGTCAAAATAATGGTTGGGCATGCAAAGATGCAAGATGGACAATGCAACATGCAAGTTTTGAGATGGGAATGCAAAAACTAAGGGAGGTAAACTAAACCCAAATGGATGCAATATGAAATGTAATGGATACTAAATGAGGAGTAAAAGGTGAAATATGAAGTCTATATGATGCAATAATGAGGCCTACACAAGGGTAAATGCAAGTGGAGTCTATGTAAGGATGAAATCTATGTTTTGCCAAGCACATTTACGGTCACAAGTTGCCATGTTTTCCAAGGTTTGAATTTGTTGAACCAAAGTTTGCAAAGTTTGCAAAAAGGTTGAAACATTTTGACAATGTGTAATGTTTTGAAAAGGTTCAAGGTCTAAATTTGAATTTTGGCTATTATCTTGTACATGCAAGATAGATTAAGACAAGAATAGTTGTTGTTAAAAGTGAACAAGCACACCACAACCTAGGCTTTAAGACTATATCCACTGAATTCCTACTTGAACCAAAGTTCATCCATGCTTATCCAAAGTGTAAAATCTAGGATCTTGGCACCACAGGCTCCCCCTTATAGTGCACTCACTTCTCGAGGCTACGAAGATTTTCTTCCCAAGGGGCATGACTTCCAAGGGACTATTGCCTCTACTAAGGACTGTGAGAATGTAGGATGTCTTCATGGGCATGGGTGACCCCTTGAGCCAATGGATAGAAATGATTTTGGCCACTAAAAAATGGTTTTTAGTAAGGGCATTTCATTTGGTAAGTGAATGATAAATTTTTTTAGAATGTCTCCTAGACCTAAGAACTGGGGTTTGAAGCACCACAAGGGTACTGGAGGAGAGCTATCACACAGCAATACTACTGACATAGCTTTCACCATAATAAAATTTTATATAATGGCTAGAATGTTGACTTGGCTTTTGGCCTATTACCACTCTGAGGTCATC
Organism: Cupressus sempervirens; assembly: GCA_028749045.1. NCBI lineage: Eukaryota > Viridiplantae > Streptophyta > Pinopsida > Cupressales > Cupressaceae > Cupressus > Cupressus sempervirens. Next base: position 283,244,355 of record CM053793.1, on the reverse strand, counting down.
GAGTGGCATACTCAATATCAAGTATATTGGTCCAAGGTAGGCCTCTTATAGAAGTTACATAGATTTCTCTTACACCTAAGATCCATGAATGATGAGGGGAGAGGATACATCCAATGTAACCCCTAGGGATTAAACATTGTAGACATGCTAGATAGAAAAGAAAAATTTTATTTTAAGCACCAAACAAAGTGTTCTCTAATCTAGGAAATCCACACACATGGTTTTGACAAACACACAATGGTCTTCGAAAACATCTTGCAAACAACATTAGTAGTTTTTCATGATCATGTCTTCATCCAATGATTTCTACATGCTGCAAACAAACCATCAGTAACAAAAAATCATCTAACCTATGTCCTAGAGAGTGATAGAAACCTTAGATGCAAATTCTGATTGATGTGTGTGTTTTATGTGAACCAGGTGTGCTCTGACAGAGCAGATTGTGCCCTAGAAAGCCAAAATGGCATAGAATTCCTCCAAGTGCACCCAAAAAGTTCTAACTACATCCATGATGTAGTTGGGGCCCATTTGGGCATAGTTGGGAGCCTAGGTGCAAGTTGTGTGGAATTGTGCCTTAAATGAGACCTAGAAACTACAAATTTTGACACCTATACTACCAAGTGTTCCCAAATAGTGCAAACTACATCAATGATGTAGTTGGTAAGTTCTATATGTATTTGGGAAGTTAAAAATAGTAGAAAGGGGTTTTGGTGGCTTCTAGACTCCTAAAACTACTCCTAGGATTCCCAAGTGCACCCAGACAAAGCAGAGTGCACCCTAGGACAGTAAGCTAACAAAATGCATGAAACAAGAGCATACAGGTGTGTTACTGGACCCCCTAATTAATCTAGGTGTGATATAGAAGTGTATATAGCCTTTATACCCTTGCAAGTGACCTCCTTCCTTGCATGTTCACGTCAAGTTAGATATGCATGTTCACGTCAAGTTCGCCAATTATCGTACCTAGAAAATGGATTAAATGCATAACATACTATGAGAAAATCAAAAACTCAATCAAAATTTGTTAGCACCCACTAGTCTGCCATGAAAGCCAAACTAATAAAGAAAGCAATAGAATGCTAAAACTCCCTCTTTTGTTTGTAGCTCCCATGTCCTTCTTTCTTCTCCAAATGATGTAGCTCCAAAGTTGCCTATAGTGCACACAATTATGAAGCAAAAGTCTATGATATGGATATTGCTATGAGAATACTTGAAGTTGTGATTTTAGTGTGAGAAATGGAGTGAAAAATGCCAAAAAGCTAAGGACCAGAAATGAGAGAAAGAGTGTTCATTTTATAATGGGCATGGAGGATGAGAGCATTGGATTTGTCACCCTTAAATATGCGATGTGGCAAGAGATTTCTTTGAGAATCCATGACACATATGACATAAGATGCCAAATGTAGGATTCTATGACACATGGAAGTCAAACTTGGCTAAATATGGAAGAGAATCTATGACGCGTCATAAGACACCTCAAGCCCACTTAAAGCCAAGAATCTATGAGAAAGAAGTCAAAGATAGTCATGCATAAGAGAATAAGAATATTGAATTATGACATCTCTTAGCCAAGTGTCAAAGGAGAATCCACAAGGTGTCATACTCAAGTGTCATGATGATGTCAATAGTTAATGGAATATTTGAATTAAAAAAACTTTTATTCCACAAAATAGAAATTAGTAAAAATGGAATTAATGGAGGAAAATGTGATGTAGGAAATTAAGAATTTCCATAGTTTTGTGAATGATGAATCAATTAATTAATAAAATTAATTAATTGAGAATGATAGTTAGGAAGAATAATTAGTAAGAATGACATAGGATTAAATTATGGGTTATTTAATCCTATAGAGAAAATTAGTAAATGATTGGCCAAATTGATTAAATAAATGAGACAGTATCCTTTGACGAGAATGTGATGATGATATAGATTGAATAGGATGATGACAGGTAGACCAAAACCATGGTCAAATTGATTGATTGATTGAAATTGATAACATTCCAAGGACACATGACACGAATTGATTAACATGTAACATTTAACTGACATTGTAAATGCTACAGGATCGAGATTGATTGATATGGTTGATCATAATAATATCAATAGACACTATCAATATTATTAAAATAGTTGATAATGCCATGATCTAACATTAAAAGACTCAACAATATCAAAGATTAGATGATATGAATGATAGTTTGACCTAGCACTGAAAGCCATGACAATACTAAGGTCAGATCGATAAGACTTGATAGGTTGATAGGTTTCCAAGACACTAAAAGCCACAAAAATACCTAGGAATGGAGAAATGACGATAGATGTGAGATGTTTGACATGTTTCATGATGATTAGGATTGATCCCGATGATTTTGGGTTGATTTGAAATGGTTTTGAGTTAATGTGAAATGATTTTAGAATGATGTGAAGTTAATGTGAAAAAGGATACAAATGATGAAATATGATCGATTCAGCCAAAAGATCAAAGTTAGTAGAATAAAAAAATGGGACAAATTAGTATGAAAGAAGTGATGAAACCGTAGATATGAACCATTTTTGAGTTTCTACAATTTTAAAACATCTCACATTAATATGAAAATTGAGTGTGGAAAATAAGACAATTTTGACTATTTAATACTTTTAGTTTAGAAAATAAGTCATAAATTATGTTCTTATAGTAAAACAATACTATGACTTGAGAAAAAAACTACACAATATTAAAACATGACATCATGCTTTAAAAACTAAAAAGGTACCTATAATGAAGAATTTCATTTGGACTTGCTAATTGGTTGTCACTACTAACTATAAGCTTATCTTTAAAGTTTGAGCTTCACTTGGTTTTGAGAATAGTTTAATATTCTCTACTAAACAAGGCCAACCACGTGAAGGTGGAAGCTCATTTGGCCCCTCCCCACCCCCCTAACATCACTCTAAATTCCCCATTAACATTTAATAACATTTATTCATTCATCCATTTTTGAAATATAACATTCAATTATTATAATCATATGATAACATTCATTAACACACAACATTCATGAATAATTCATTAACACACAACATTCAAGAGCAAGTCATTCATGAATAATTCATTAATACAATATTCATTAATACCCAACATTCATGAATAAGTCATTAACATATAAAATTCATTAACACACAAAAATCATTTCTTTTTGGCTTTCTTGTTGTATTTTTTTTTCATGAAATTTCTAAGAGGAATATGAATGTCCTCATCATCCCCCTCCTTTACCAGTTCTAATGATGTCTCCTCCTCAATTGTTGAGGAACATCATGAGGCCACTGCACCAAAGGGGGTCCATTGTAATAACAAGTACTTCATGAATCAAATTCACACCATTTTATATTAGTGAATTACAAGTTTTATTTAAGTAAAAGAACTATAAATCAAAAATATAATTTTAAAGAAAAAAACATAGATTTTATTTACTTGAATGTGCAACATGAGCTACTTGTTGATCAATCTAAACATCCTCCTGCACTCGTTCATTAGCACAACATGATTGATTTATATCCTTTCAAATATACACAAAAAGGTTAAACCAACTTCAATTAAAGATGTTAAATTGTATTAATAATTACATAATTAGTTTTAAATAGCAAATGAGCACCTCCATAGACAGTATGAGGCACATCAAGGGTTTCATGATGTGGTGTATGATCTATGTCATGATTAACAAGCTGCATTGCAATGTCATGCACATTATTATCAAATATATTGTTTCTCAAGTATTCAATTTCTAATATATTTTTTTGCATATTTACCTATGCACATGATGCAGGAGACTATTTGGTTGGGGCAATGGAAGCTTGCCATAGGTGTTCAGCCATAACTGCATAGCCTTGCTTGAAGGCAATTCTTTTGTCTTCTTCCATGGCCTTTGAATTAAAATTAGTGCCCTACATTTTATTTTCTTTTTTTATTAATTAACAAAATTATTTGCATTTTACAAAAAAAATTCTCTGTAATTCATTTATTACTACTTACAACTCATCCTTTGATTTTAGAATATCCCCCAGAGGCAAGTTTGTGCTGCCCAACCTTTTCCAGCCTAGCCTTTGTTGCCTTTGATATCTCTTGCAACCTATGAAAAGTTTGAAATATGTTAGATGATATAGATATAAAGATCAATACTAATTAGTGCATTATTACATTAATTTACTAGTCGTTAATACTATTGCATACCATCTTGAACTTGTTGGTGTAGTTTCTCTTCGATCATCTACGCCTTTCTCCTTTGCATCCAAAATGAACTCATTCCATTCCCTCACTGTAATAAAGGGAGGATGCTTGTACTTTTGGTTTAGGACAAGACTCTTTCTATATGAGTCCCTCACAACCTTAAGCTGTTTGCAAGCTTTTTGTAAGATTTTATTATGATCAAAAATATTATTACCAAACTCATGCTCTAAATCATTGATGAGCTGATCTTTTAATTTTTTATCTTGAAAGTACCACCTTTTAAGAAAAAACACAATGTAATATCCTCCCCTGATTTGAACTTTGATTGGTAGAAATTTAACTTAAGGAATATTGTCAAACACTTTGTATGCGAACTCATAAAGCTGATTTCCTCAATAAATTGCTTTCCAATGAGTATCAAAATTTGACAGAAGAAACCTAGAATTAGTTGCCATAGTATTTTGCAGATGTAGTTGGTAGCCCTCCAAACTTCTAATCAGCCAAAAAAACAAGTAAACTTGATACGAACACTATTCACGCCATACTGTAGCAAAATACTGTTCATGCCGACTGTAGCAAAATACTGTTCATACGACACTATAGCAATAACTAACTTCAGATCTGCACCTCAAACCCTTGTAAATTTCTTTATGCTAATGCCACAAATGAAACCCAGTGTGTTTTCTGAAGTGAAAACACCCTTGATCCTCCTGATTGTGTCTTCCAACAGTGAAGAGAATGCTAGCAAAGAGAGATTCCATCCTCCAAGCCCGATAATGAGATATCCAGCAACATAACATTAATCTTCATCCAAGCATACAAAAAAAAAGCTCTTCCATTTCTTTTATAGTGTTCTCACAAGAGCTCAATCCTTCATTTTCTCAATGTGAGATAAAACATAACTCCCTTTATGTACCTTATGTCTCCAATGTGTTATAAAAATAAAGGGAACTCTTTTAATTTAAATATTTCCCGCAAACTATAGTCTATGCATAATAAAGTTAAATATTTAAATTTAACTTTATAAAATGGCTTTATCAATGCATAACAAATCTTATCAATGATAAATAATTTTTCCTATCGATTTTAAACAATTACCATCGACATACCACTGTGATTGAATGTCCGGCCATGTCCAAGATGACTTACTATAAATAGTAAGTATGCCCAAAGTTGCCCCAAAACCCCTCAGAAAGACCTGCAACTGAAACTGTCTAGGACAAATGGCCTCTAAGCCCCTTTAATGTCCTAGTTAGCCTACAGGACTGTGGGGAAATAGGCTAATGACAACATCATGCTATGAATGCTAGAAAGGGGACATTACAGTTCGCCCTTCCCAAAATTGCTTGTCCTCAAGCAATTTCAGCTCTGGATGCTGCAATATCTGCTCATTTTCCCAAGTAGCATCCTTGACAGGTAGGTTCCTCCACTTCACTAGATACTCCTTGATAGTCCTCCTATGAAGCACCCTCTCCCTGGAGTCAAGTATGGCCTTGGGAACCAAGATAAGCTTTCCCTCATCATCAAGAGGTGGCAATACTACTAAAGGCACCACATTGTGACCCAATGCCTTCTTAAGGCGTGACACATGGAACACATTATGCACTTTACTGTCTGTAGGAAACTCCAACTCATAAGCTACTTCGCCCACTCTCCTGATTACTTTGAATGGTCCATAGTAGCATGGTTTCAATTTCTCTACTCCACTCTTCTTGAGTGAGGACTGTCTATATGGTTGTAACATAAGGTACACCATATCTCCCACCTCAAAAGACCTCTCAACCCTGTGCTTATCAGTATATTGCTTCTGTTGATTTTGTGCTTTTTGCAAATTTTCCTTCAAGGATCGCATAATGTCCTGGCACTCCTGCAAAGTATCCTTGGCCTTAGGCACCCTACTGTCCCCAAATAACAAATCCAAAAAATTAGGAGCATCATACCCGTACAGTGCCATAAAAGGGGACATTTGAATAGACATATGGAAAGAGGTATTATAGTAGTACTCCCCTAGATTTAGCCACTTCACCCAAGCCTTCTGCTCTCCTGCAATGTAGTTTTGAAGATACCCCTCAACCCATTTGTTCAGTATCTCTGTCTGCCCATCAGTTTGGGGGTGGTAGTTGGTACTCGGAGTGAGCTCTGTTCCACATAAGCTAAACAACTCCTACCAAAAGTGGCTCATAAATCTGCTGTCTTTGTCACTGACTATGCTCCGTGGTATCCCATGTAGTCTGAATACCTCTCAAAAAAATAGTTTTGTTGTTTGTGCTGCTGAATATTGTTGGTAAACAGATTCGTTCTTTTTAATTTCTTCTGTCAATATGACTCTTGATGCCCGAACAATAAACAAAATCTGTTTGCAACAGTTGAAAAGCCGTTTTCTTGTTAACTGGCTTATCTCTAAATTTGTAGGTACAGCTCCCTATTATGAATGATATTCGATGAATTATGTTTGATTCCTAAAACTAATGCGGGGTATGCTCTTAACCCGAGAGCAGGAGAGGAAACCAAGTCTCACCCAGACAAGTGAAACTCAGGCAGGAATCTAAATGTTAGGATGTTATGTATATGGCACCCACAATCTTATGGCTCCCGCAACACAACAGAATGAAATGCAAGATATGGACCGCGAATGCAATATGAGATGATTAGTTAGTGCTACTGCGTTCGGATCTTCACGATCTCATGATTTCCGACACGCAACAATGTAATATAAGATCTAATGCAGATGACTGAAATATAAGGGAATGCATATGGAGAACAAAACACTAACCGAGATATTTCCCACTACTAGCTCCAATACTCTGATCGGTTCACTAGTTCAATTAAATAGAAACAACGAAATGAAACTCTGTTCACTAAACCATTTCCATCCAATATCGAAGAAGTATCTCATACACAAATGAAAAGAAAAGGACAGTAAAGAAATGGCATAAATTCAATTGTCTCTGCAACCAGATTCACACCAAAAATTTGCCGACCTCTTATTAATCATTCAAAATCTTACATATAGGGTGAGAGAGATGACCGTTACAATGGAATTTAAATCGGCTCATCTTCTCAAGATGAAAAATGGCGAGATGCCAACTTATCATATCTACACATTTACAAAATCCTAAGATTAATGGAATAGAAAACAAAAGGGGGAATTTTGAATCATTTAGGCTTCTTCCCCTTTTCAGTTTTCGCCTTATATGCTTTAGCAGCTGCTATGATTGGGGTTAATTCATCATAGCTTGGTATGTGTACATTTGTGAATCTCAATAGCCACCTTGCATGTTCTTGAGTAAATTCTTTGGCTTGATTCTGCTGATTCACTGCTTCCTCAGCTACCACGTGCACGCATCCGCTAAGTGTTTGTAGTTCTGACACTCTATTTTGGCTACTTGAAGCTATCCCAGACAGATTGCTCAAATGCGTGGAGAAGTTGTTTTTCATCATATCAATGTTGATGAAGGACTTCCCTTGCCCACTGGTTTGTGATTCAGTGTGCAATCCTCGCATGAGCTCAAAAGCTTTCTCTTGGGCCTTCTTTACTTTATCCCCTATTTCTCTAAGCCCTTTCTCGGCTTCCTGGATCATTTCCCGCTTGAATTGCATGCTTCTGATCCATTCATTCAATGGTTCATCTCCTTTCTTCAGAATCTTTGCTTCAATTGCATCCTTGGCTTTCATCTGGATGATCATATTCAGAAGAGAAATGGATTCTGTGCATTTCGCCTCTTCTCCCGCCAGAATATTACTATTGGCAGTAATATTGCCCTTTTCTGCTTCTAATCAGATGAGCACATTGCCGATTTGACCAATGAGGGCGATTCCATCAGTATTAAGCTTTTCGATCCACTCTTTCCCGATCTGACCGAAGTGCCTATCTTTCTGCAGCTGTGATATGAAGGCCTGCACTTCTTCTGCCGAAGGATCCTCTGTAGCGGGTAAACCGGTAATAGTTGCCAATGGGACAACTAACTGTCGGATGAATTTTCTTAGTTCTTCGATCTCAGCTTTCATCTTAATCTTTGATACCTTGAGGTTCTCCAGCTGCTCCTCTATTACTTCGTTACTTGATTTCCATAGGCCCACTTTAGTGTCATGCCTGGCTTCTCCGAGATCGATGGAATGCAGAGTGAAGTCTGCTGGAGTCAAATCTTCATTTTTTCCCACTCTGTTTGGTTTCGCCACCTCCATGGTTAGGTGCCCTATTTCTGTATCATGCCCTAGTATGGATAGGGTTCTCTGCTTCTTGGCCTTCACCATCATCGATCCCGAATGAACTGCTTGAGACACTATATCTTTCGCAGGAGTGCTGTCATCTTTCCTCTTCCTCTTCTTCTCCAGGGTGTCTTCAAGCCAAGACTCTATGCTAATTATCTTAGAGGCCGTTCCCAGAGACTCAATGGTGAACATCTTCCTCTTTACTTGAGTCACTGCAGCAGTAGTCGCAGAGAATGGGTTCCTCTGGTCTCGAGAGAGAAGTCGAGAGGAACTAGGGATCTCCTTTTCTTCTTCAGGTTCAGTGCTACTACTTTGATCATCCTTGATCTCTACAATTTGAATAGAGGAGCCAGTAGGCTTCAAGGACGGGGCACTTATGGCTGGATTAGGGCTATGATGAGATGGTGAACTTGGGGCGAGCTGAGGAGATGGGGGTGGAGTGGAAAGAGAAAAAGGGATTGGAGAAGTGGATCCATCCTTTGGCTCTTCGGCCTCCTTTTCCTCTGCTGCAGCCTGAGTTCCGATGACTGGCAACGATCCGCCTTGGCATGTTGGTACTATCAGAATGTTCTTCTCTGGGGGTTGATCTCCTCCTCCGGCGGACTGAGCTGGTCCTTGTGCAGCTGAAGTTGTGGTACTGGGAGTAGCGCTCTGTGATGAAGCAGGGGTAGCTGTGGCTGGTGAAGCTTGAGTGGCTTTACTTCTGCTCCGACCTTTCTTAGCTGTCCATTCTACCCATTTTCCAGTCCGCTTGATGATTTTCGCCATCATAACATCGAAATCTTCCTCGACATTGAAGTATGGTTCGGAACTGACAGGCGTGTTCCGCAACTTGGTCAAATATGTATGACTATACATATTTTGGCTGTCATCTTTGATTCCTTCCACGTCTAGATTGACGCCATACATTTTTACCTGCTCCACAGTGAATCTTGCAAATGCCCGATCACGGCTCTCCAGCTCGTCTTTACAGTCCGCCCAGTAGTCTTCCATGGTAGTCAAATGTTTGATCACGCTCCCAATTTGGAGCACATCTCGGGCATAACCATTGGGATCGAACATGGGCTTGACTACCTCATACTCTTCTAGCTTGTATTTGCTTTCAAACGCCTTGAGGATGTTCTTTGCATCCGGTCTGGCCTCGCAGCTATAAGCTCCGACTCTTATGGGGAATTCATACCCTTTCTTCCGCATACTGGCACTCAGCACGTTCACTTGGACGGCTTGTCTCACGATCTCTACGAGCACGATCATGTCGTCTGGGTATCTGGGCAGCTTCATTGGGAAACCATCAAATGCTACAAGACGCAAATAAGAAAAGGATGAGAACTGGATGAAATAACAGCCAAATTGACTGATTGCCGCCATCGCTTCAGGACTGAATCTCCGCTCCGGACATCCTTGAAGTTCCCTGCAAATTCTCATAGTAAAGGCGTCATTCACTCTGACATAATCTGCATAACTGTTTTGCAACTGTAAGCATGGATAAAACTCATAACTTTTAACATCTTCAGGAAATTCCTCAATTCTGGGAAGTCCTGGCCATAACTGAAGAGAAGCCAACATGTATATCAAAAAGGACGACATATAGAAAGAATTATAAAACTTAGCTGCGGCGAGAGCTCTAGCAAGATGCTCACTCACCTCATGCGCCCAATCTATATACTGAGTATCTGAGCAGATAACTTGCACTAGAAAGAAACATTGCTCCATAAAATTAAAAGCTTCTACCTCACCTTTGAGCCAATGCAACAGGACCAGGATGTCCACAATCTCTGGTTTGAGGTCAGTACCGAAGAGGGTTTTAGGGACCTTACTCTTGGCTCCTCTTGGCTTCTGAAACCAAGAGCTCATTATTTCTTTCCTTCAGATCATCTTCTTCAAGGAGAACTCCGACATAGCTCCACCCATGGTTAGGTCAGAGAATTCTTCTCTCTCCGGAATTCTCAGACAGTTCACCACTGCTTTCCTGTCGATTGAAATCAAAACTGATTGATCAGGCAAGAGGATTTGCTTGGTGTCCGGGTTGCAGTTGTTGATGCATTCGAGAATCAACTCCGGGGCTTGAACTGCTACTGGGAAGCCAGCTGCTTCCACCAATCCGCTTCCTCTGAGTCTCTCCGTGATAGGGTGGATAGGTTCCGTTTTCAATCTCCTCTGAAAGTCCTGCATGTCGTAGAAACGGAGTGAAGTGTCCATTATGGTCGACCATGCGGACTTGATGCCACCCATGCTATCGAAACCTGCAAATCTCGCTGCCATATTGCTTGAAGGATAATAATGGATATGCGGATGAATAATAGTGATGCAACAAAAAACAAACTCAGCAAACTCGGGAATTATTGCATATACTAAGCAATTTTAACAATTCGACAGTAAAGCGGGAGTTTGAAAATCTGTTACATTCCCCTTTATAGAAAACTTCAGATTTGCCTGTTTAATTTCATAAATCGCGCCACACGAGCGAATTTATGATTGAATCTGTTGGGTTAGTGAAGGTAAGAATTTCTAATGGATTTAACCTTGTCTTTTCACTATTCCCGTTGATTTCAACGGTAACTTTCATTAATTACAGCCTTACCTCTCGTTTAGCAACTCGCGGAAAAATGAAAACGGAGTACTCCTTCGGGCAAAATCCGCATATGTCAATTCTCTCTGAAATAACTGGTGAATTTGGATGATCTGCTCTCAATTCCCCTCTGAAAACCATCTGCAATCAATCTAAATACTTACCATGCTTACAGTTGCGTCTTCTCATCTGATGCGGAAAATCGCCTCTGAGGGTAGAAAACCCGCAATGGAGAAGTCGATTTCTATTTTTTTGCCACTGCCTTCTCTTTATTTAAGTCACTTCGTTTCAACCCTTTTTGGAAAATCTCCAAGCGGCTTCGCCAAAAGGTAGGGCCCACCGTCTTATATTATCTCTTTGGAAAGCTCCTTTTCGGAAAATCTCCAAGTAGCTTCGCCAGAAGGTGGGACCCATATGTCAACTTTCCCTTCTAATAGTGCTTTTGCGGAAATCTCACTTAGGATTTCGAAACCCGCCGAGGAGAAGCCCTTTCTTCATTTTCCGCACATCTACCTTTTGATCATTCCATTAAGTTATAATTGATTCCGGTGGTAGGATCGCGACAACATACGAAAGATTTCTTAGAAACATAAACTATTTCGCTCTAGTTGAATTCCTTTACTGTATATACTGAGATCTGCAAAAAAAGGCCTTCGGGGTGCGAAATCTGCCGAGGAGAAGCTAGAACCCAATTTCCCGCCGACTTGATTTTCTTAACTCAAAGTGGGCTATATTGAAGGCAAGTCACATGATGCAGTACAATCCGAGAATCTTCATCGAGTAAGGATCTAAACTACCCCTCCGACTTATAATAGTCAAGGAACAACCCACCCAGCTCATATGTGATACGGAGGAAGGCTACAGGTGAAAACCCGATGAAGAAGCTCCTCACCTAAGAGGGAAAAGACCTATTGACTTGACCAGACCACACAAGACTATGATCTACTCCACTTTGTAAAATTGGGACAAGGTGTAAAAGTGGGGCAACAAATATGTAGACGAAATTGCAAAGAAATGTGCAAATTTCGTCAATCTGTCTACCACAACAAAGATACAATCCCGACCCTGTGCCTTGGGGAGGCCTGTGATAAAATCCATGGAAATGCTATCCCACTTCTTCTCTGGTATGGGTAGGCACTGTAGTAAACCACCCGGAAAAGAATGTTCCTGTTTGTTCTACTGACACACAGGGCATTCCCTCACAAACTGAAGCACCTCTGATTTGAGTCCTTTCCAAGTGAAGCGCTCTCTCACCTGCCGATATGTCTTAAAGAATTCGGGATGTCCTGCTATTGGTGAATCATGAAATGCCCTCAAAATCTTCTGCTTCATAGCAGACTCAGGTACTAAATAAATCCTTTCCTTGTAGATGATCAGATCATTTATGACAGCGTATCAACTATCTTGAATAGCTCCCTCAATAATGCTAGATGCCCAACTATCCTTAGCATATTCTGCCAAGATCATCTCTCTCCAATCATGCATGACTATCCCAACAGCAAGCAAATGAGGCCTTCTAGATAAAGCATCTGCAACAATATTTTTCTTCCCTTTGACATAGGCTATGTCGAAATCATAGGCCTGTAATTTATTCACCCATTTCTATTGCCTATCATTAAGGTCCTTCTATCCAAGGAAATGTTTCAAGCTATTATGATCTATTTTTACTGTGAACCGGCTTCCCACTAAGTACTGCCTGAACTTAGCTAGCGCGTGCATGATTGCTAGCATCTCTTTGTCGTAGATGCTATAGGTTCTCTCCACACCTCATAATTTTCTACTCTCATATGCGATGGGATATTTTTCTTGCATGAGAACAGCTCCTATGCCCTCTCCCGAAGCATCACACTACAGTTCAAAGGGCCTGGTGAAATTTGGAATGGCTAAAATAGGACATGTACTCATCAGCTCCTTAAACCTGTCAAAACAATCCTGAGAAACTATCTTTCCGTGTCAAATTTGTAATTGGTGCTGCTATCTATGAAAATGCCTTCACAAATCTGCAGTAGAACCCACAAAGCCCGAGAAATCCCTTGAGTTGTGAAGTGTTCCTCGGTGGTGGCCAATCCAGAATGGCCCTGATCTTGTCTGGGTCAACTCGAACACTTCCTGTACTAATAATATGCCCTAGATAGAGCAACTCTGTCATCCCAAACTCACATTTACTCATCTTGGCATATAATGACTCCCTCTCTAGAATACTAAGCACTATATCAATATGCTTCAAATGTTCCTCCCAAGTACGGCTGTATATCAGTATATCATCAAAAAATATCAACACAAACTTCCTCAACTAATCTCTAAACACTCTATTCATACAGGACTGGAAAGTGGCAGGGGCATTTGTCAACCCAAAGGGCATGACTAAGAACTCAAAATGTCCATAGTGGCATCTAAAAGCTGTCTTCTCCACATCCACCTCTCTAACCCATATCTGATGGTAGCCGGATCTCAAATCAATCTTGGAGAAGTAGCATGCACCATGCAATTCATCAATAAGCTCATCGATGCGCAGGATAGGGTATCGGTTCTTGATTGTCTTCTTGTTTAGCTCCCTATAATCAATGCACATCCTCATTGTACCATCCTTCTTCTTCACCAATACTACTGAAGAAGCGAAAAGACTTTTGCTTGGCCATATGTGCCCCATGTCAATCAACTCCTTAATTGCCTTTTCTATTTCATCCTTACATCTCTTTGGATGGTGGTAAGGTGTGATTATAACTGGCTTAGCCCCTTCCTCTAATTCAATAACATGCTTGATTCCCCTATCCGGGGGTCTCCCTGGAGGTATCTCACCAAACACCTTAGTATGTTTGGTTATTATTTTTTGTACATCAGGTGGATACTCTTGTTTATGCTGCTCTGTCATCTCAAGCATTACTCTAAACTCTGCTACCCACTGCACCTGATCATGTCTAAAGAAACTCTGCATCCGCTTGAATGACACCACTCGAAGTCTCCCATCTGACAAACCTCTGAGCACTATCTTCTTACCATTTTCCTCAAACCTCATTTCCATTTTCTCAAGGTTAAATGTAAACTCTACCAGAGACTTCATCGAGTTCATCCCAAGCACCATATCCTGATCACCAATGTTGACCACAAAGAAATCTCCTATCATGTCATAATCTCCCAAACGAAGCTGCAAGTTGGAGATTTTCTTGGTACATTCAATTTTGAAGCCATTGGCAACCATCACCTTAAATCCCCTATGCTCCTCTATATGTAGCCCTCTGCGTGTCACAAACTTCTCATCAATGAAGTTATGTGTCGCCCCTGTATCAATGAGTGCCACAACTCTCTGTCCATCCAAGGTTCCCCTAACTCTGAAAGTGACGGCCTCTTGTATACTTGACAACTGAGCTATTGTGCTATCATCGTGTGCTTCCTCCTGTGAAGAACTATCATCATCTCCATCTAATTCGGATGACTGCTTTGAATCTCCATCTACTGACTCTTCGGCTAAACAGTAATCCATCTGCTTAGCTTTTTCTTTCAATGGACACTTATGTGACAAATCCCAAGGCTCCCTGCAATGAAAACAAAGCTTCTTCTTCATGAGATCATTAAGTGTCTCATTGTCCAACCTCTTACTTTCCTCCTTAGCTGGCTGAACCTCTTTATGAAAAGGTTTCTTGTCCTTATCTTTCCTTGAAGGGAAACTCTTTGTCTGGAATTTATTTTTTGAAGATGAAGAGGAATCCATGTCACGAGCTTTCTTAATGGCTTCCTACAAAGTGGGAGGGTTGAGAGCTTTAATCCACCCTCTCAACGGATCAGCTAACCCATCCATAAATAGAACTAGCATCCTCCGTTCAGATACATCTGTTACTAACACTGCAAGTTTCTGAAACTCTGAAATGTATGTTTCCAATGATCCCCACTGTTTAAGCTAAGCTAACTCCTTGAAATGGAGTTCTAGATCCTTTCTATCAAAATGTTCAATCAGCCTCTCTATAAACTCCACATATGAGGTAATGTGTGCATGTCCCATAGTGACCATACCATGATGCCACCACTCATGTGCTAACCCATTCAGATGAATTGCTACGTACTTAATAGCTTCTTCCTCAGGCATAGGGTTCAATTGAAAGTATGTGTCAAGCTTTTGAACCCAAGCTCTTGCTGTAGACTTTCCTGAGCCATCATTATATGGTAACTCAAGTCTCCCTACTTTCTTCCGTAGCTCATAGCTTTGGTTCCTGTCATGTCCACATGGCATATGTTTCATCCACACATCCATATACTCCCTAAAGGTAATTGCAGTAGTAAAATCTGGCCCTCTGGCTTCCCAATCTCTCCTCAACTGGTCCTATATATCAGTAATCTGGGGCTCTGGTATGAGCTGCTCTGGAGCTCTAGGAGGAAATGTAGGAATCATGGGCCTTGAACTCACTGTCCTAGCTTGCAGGGGTGCATGAGCAAAATTGTTCCCAACTTGTTCATCTCCATTATGTGTCCCATCCTGATCATTTCCATTCTGATTGTTACCATTCTGATTATTTCCTCCACCCATGTTAGCATTCAACCCCATTTGACGAGCCATCATCTACATCATAAGATCCAATCTCTGATTCTGTTCCTGTGCCCTTTGTTCTGCTACTCGCTGACCCTGTACCAAGGTCTCTAATAACTGTAAGAATCTTTCCTCTCTAGGCTCTGGACTGGCATTCCCACCTCCACCTAATCTTGTATTCCTGTCATCTCGGTCACCCATATTGTTGTCTTGATCAAAGAATACCTTCGCTGTGTCTATATGACTGGATTCTATAACCCCCTATATGGATGAACTAGACTATTTTCTTTGTAGGTTTGAACTCCTACTTTGTCTTGCTCTGGTATTGCGGAAATTATAAAGCCCATGTCGCATGCTCAAACATAAATGCTCTGATTTTAGTGTTTTGACATTTCATCAAACACTTTCCCCTCTATCCGCCAGTTCCAAATTTCCTATAAGACCTCCATAGGATGGTAGGACTTATAGCTCTAATACCACTGTAATATCCTCCCCTGATTTGAACTTTGACTGGTAGAAATTTAACTTAAGGAATATTGTCAAACACTTTGTATGCAAACTCATAAAGCTGATTTCCTCAATAAATTGCTTTCCAATGAGTATAGAAGAAACCTGGAATTAGTTGTCGTAGTATTTTGCAGATGTAGTCGGCAGCCCTCCAAACTTCTAATCAACCGGAAAAACAAGTAAACTTGATACCAAAATTGTTCATTCCATACTATAGCAAAATACTGTTCATGCCGACTGTAGCAAAATACTGTTCATGCGGCACTATAGCAATAACTAACTTCAGATCTGCACCTCAAACCCTTGTAAATTTCTTTATGCGAATGCCCCAAATGAAACCCAATGTGTTTCCTGAAGTGAAAACACCCTTGATCCTCTTGACTGTGTCTTCCAACAGCGAAGAGAATGCTAGCAAAGAGGGATTCCGTCCTCCAAGCCCGATAATCAGATATCCAGCAACATAACATTAATCTTCATCCAAGCTTACAAAAAAAAAGCTCTTCCATTTCTTTTATAGTGTTCTCACAAGAGCTCAATCCTTCGTTTTCTCAATGTGGGATAAAACATAACTCCCTTTATGTACCTTATGTCTCCAATGTGTTATAATAATAAAGGGAACTCTTTTAATTTAAATATTTCCCGCAAACTATAGTCTATCCATTAATAAAGTTAAATATTTAAATTTAACTTTATAAAATGGCTTTATCAATGCATAACAAATCTTATCAATGATAAATACGTTTTCCTATCGATTTTAAACAATTACCATCAACATACCACTGTGACTGAATGTTCGTCCATGTCCAAGATGACTTACTATAAATAGTAAGTATGCCCAAAGTTGCCCCAGAACCCCTCAGAAAGACCTGCAACTGAAACTGTCTAGGCCAAATGGCCTCTAAGCCCCTTTAATGTCCTAGTTAGCCTATGGGACTGTGGGCAAATAGGCTAACAACAACATCATGCTATGAATGCTAGAAAGGGGACATTACACACAAAATTGTTAGATATATCTAGTAAAAGAAAAGACCCAAATGAAAGGAAAAATGTTGCACCAATTAATGATATGAAAAAAATAGTGGGATAAAATTAGTTCACTTATGATGTTCCACCTTGTATGTATGGTGGGCCCAAATATTTGTAGTGTCAGGTCATAAAGCTTCTTATAAAATGTATCATTTCCTACAAAAAAAGTCATGGGATAATCAATCCAAAGCTTCTTATGAATAGGTAAATGCATATTATAATATTAAAAAAATTATTTAAAGTACCTAGAATCTTAGGACATTTTAAAGGCATCAATTCATCATTGTCAATCAACAACAACATCTGCATAGCTCCCATGCTAGAAACATAGGTAGCTCTAGGAAATGATGGTGAATTATCGCTAATACTTGCACTATGATCTATCTCTGGTGTAGCAGACGGTGCATCTCCTACCACAAAAAAAAAAAAAAATCCACTATGTGATTCACCCAAGATAAAAGTACAAATTATCCACTCATAATTAACACAACACCAAATATTGCAAAACAAGGATTTACCAGCTAGATGTCCCCTTGTTGCCGACATTGCAGTCAGCAATCTCATATGGATGTTCGTCAACCTCCTAGGAGTCTCTTGTACTTGATGACCTAAATAATAAATCATTACCAAAGACATTCTAAAATAATAAAAGTAAGAGTTAACTTAAGAAGTTTTTGAATGTTTGAAATAAAAAATTCCTTGTAACTTGTCAACTAAAATATTATTTTACCAGTGGCAGTCAGAGCTCTACTACTACTGCCCTCACTTTGTTGTCCTTGACCAAGCTTTGGATTAGTTGCCAAAAAATCCTATAAGAAGAACACATATTACATATTTTACTTCACAACATAAAAGATTATAAAATATAAATCTTTATTGAACTTTTGTTATAACTAAAGATTCATTACTACTTCATAAGGACGAGCTTGCGCTCTCAAACCAAATAGCCTTTTCATCATTCGCTCAGATGGAATATTTGCTTCATCAAAAGTTCTTATTATTTCTAAATTTTATTTTTTTATTTTTTTCTTCAACATTATTGCTACATTGGGAGTTTCTACAATATCATCATCAGAAGGGATAGCTAGTGGCTCTGTAGTTACTGCAGGTACTTTTCCATCATCCTGAACATCAGATTGTGAGAGGAATATCAATAAAACTATTATAAAAACTCAAAAAATATAAATAAAATAACAAATAATATAAAATTTTTCAACTATCTAATTTGTACAATTTCAATAAGGTTTACCCTTGCTAATGAATGGGTGGGAGCAACATCCTCGTGGCCTCTATCATTTGTCGGATCCATATCGTCCTATTACAAAGATTAAGCATAAAAACTTTAGCTAACTGATAGATAGCAAAAAGAAACTTATTAATAAAATGGTATATAGTACTTATAACCCTCATGATTGTAACTTTCTTTGTATCTATGCAATTTAAATGTAATCTATTAGCAGTTCTTCCCCTGCACTTATTGATTTTATTGCACAAACAAAAACTTCATTCCCCTCACACGCCTCAAATGTGCAATTGGGTTGCTTACTAGTTGAGGAAGGCCACATACTATTTATAAAACCTACAATATTACTTATTGCTTTTGGTCTCCCATCAATGTACATAGAAAACCTTTTACTTTGATCATTTTCTTTCTGTTGTATATAATTAGCTGATAGTGCATACCTACTCATACTTTTTTTATATTGAACAATCCACATCTAATCACTGTAATTGTAACATGGACTGACATACTTGAACAATTTGACAACTTTTTTGTAACATACCTTTAACCCATCCATGGAAAATAGGTCCAAACCATGTAATAAGGATGGAGCAATGCGTTATATCCTCTCATTAACACAAAAATATTTGTTAATTGGAGGTAGCTCATTGGGTACCCATTCTTTCTCAATTTTTGTGTACCAAAAGGGCACCTTGATGTTACCTTTGGTCTCATCATCATAAGAACATGACCCCCCATTAGCAAGGATAAATTGCATGAGTTTATCAAATTTTTTTCTAATCTTTTGACCTCTAGTTGATCTCCCTATTTTAGTCATACTACATGTAAAGCTTTCATCTACCATTTTCTCATTTCCCTCATTTGATGTAGATAGATCTGAAAAGTACCTATTTTGTGGCACCTACAATCCATCAAATCAAAATTTGAAAATATTTAAATAATATATATAGAATAATCAAGTCGTGACTTGTAATGTAGTTCTTCCTTGTCTATACGTGAGAGATATAAAATGTAGTAGGTTGAAAGTGATTATATAATTATATTTCTATATGGACCTTTTTTTGTCTATATACATTATATGATTATATAATATGTCTATTTATAACATATGTGATCAATGATAAACAAGAAGAATATAAGAAAATTATGTCTATTTATTGACTTATACCTACTGATCCATGTCACTGTGCACGATCCAGGCCAAAGGGGTGACGATGTCTGTAGTCAATTGATTGTTTGCAAAAAGGTGATAATCAGACACAATATAAATAATTTTAATTATAAATAACATATTTTGTAATCATTATAATTGAATACAATAAATATGTAATCATATTTCCTACATATGTTAATCATTTATCTTAACTTAGCTAAAAATTACATGATACGCGTATGCTACAAATAACTTAGAAGACAACATGAGCAATATGCAACATCATAAACATGAAAAAAATTATCTTATATATGGAATGCAAGATCATCAACAGAAGGGGTGATGATGTCTGTAGTCAATTGACTATTTGCAAAAAGGGTGATAATCAGACACAATATAAATAATGGTAATTATAAATAACATATGTTGTAATCATTAGAATTGAACACAATAAATATGTAATCATATTTCCTACATATGTTAATCATTTATCTTAAGTTAGCTAAAAATTACATGATATGTGTATGGTACAAATAACTTAGAAGAAAACATGAACAATATGCAACATTGTAAACATGAACAAATTTACCTTATATATGGAATGCAAGATCATCAATAGAAGGGGTGACAATGTCTGTAGTCATTGATTTTCTTCTTCTTCATCATCCTCCTCCTCCTCATCATCATCATCGTCTCCATCATCACCATCATCATCGCCATCATCACAATCATCATCATCATCACCAACATCATCATCATCATCATCATCATCACCATCACCATCATCATCATCACCATCACCATCATCATCATCACCATCATCTTGATATTCATCATGTACTTCTTTATCATCTTCAATATCTTCTTCTTCCATAACATTATACTTTATCGGCCTTCCTCTTGGATCATGTCTAACAAAAAATGACCAACCTTGTTTATGTGGAACCTCTGAGTAAAACACTTGCTCACATTGGCTTGGAAGAACATAGGGCTCATCTCAAACTAGCTCAAATAACCTTGTATTAATCATTGTAAATCTATTATCATGTTGAATAACTATTCTATCTAGATCATTTTGACTTAGTCATAACCTATACCATTTGACAATGAATAGAACTAATTTGAAGGAGTTAAAGTCACACTCAATTATATCATCCAAGATGCCATAGTATTAATTTTGAGATTGTTGAAGATGTATGTCATTTCTAGATGATATATTGGTGACCTCAAAAATTGTCGTTATCCCAAATCACAAGTTTTCTTTGTGTCATCCAACTTTTTTATGTGAAATTTGTGGCCATGATAGTACATAGCTTTTTGGTGATTGACTTGCAATTTTTGAAGAATGTGTAAATTATTTGCATCATGAGTTGATACAAAACATATGTCGAGTTTCGATCATTAATAAATTTCTACATACCTCTCCACCTCTTAAACCCTTTACTAGATCAACCACCATCAGCATAACATTGGAATCTTCATTATGATAAGCTTCTGAAACTAATGAGGAAACACCTTCCCATGTTAACGAGAAACCATTTTCTTGACATCGTTCAATCCATACCATCATCCAGTCAAGATTGTTCACAATATACAAATGTATTGCATCCCACTCTCGACCACCTATATAAAAAAAATACACCAATTATAAATAAATTATATTGAAGATTTATAAGAATTAATTAACTACAATAACATCTTAGATTTATCTCTCACTTTCATTGATCTACCTTTTCCCATCAAGTACTCCCATTTGAATTTTTTAATTGAGTTGGGATCCCAAATACGATCTACATGAATCTTTGCTGCAAACTTAAGAAGATATTCACTAATGTACACCATGGTCTAGTATACCATATATCCCTCCACCATAGAACCCTCAAGATGTTCTCTCTATTGAACCAAGCCTTTCAAAAATTCCAAGTGCCTCTCAACCATCCACATTGACTTGGTTGTACATGTCCACACAATTCAATCTCCTCAACTTGATGTATGAGGTAGTGTTCTTGTGCATTGAAAAAACTTGGAGGTAGACACTTTTGCATTTCACACATAAGAAGAGGAATTTTTCTCTTCTAATATTTTATATCTTCTTTATTAAATTCTTTAGATGACAACCACCTCATGTATTTTCCAAGATCATATATAACCTATTTGAAATTGTTGGTGATGTGGTGTGGGAGAGATAGAGGTAGAACATACTGCAATATTTGTAAAATGATCTTGTAAATATTTTATAAAAGAATACAATTAAAACTACATGCAGTATAAAAATATATAGTGAATAAAAAATAACATGAATTACCTTAATAAATGTATGCCAATCATGTGTTTTCAACCTTGGCCCAAATTCACTTTTCTTTGATATGAGATTGTTTATGTTCGTAGCAAATCCTATGGGAAATCATTTTTTTTTTATGACTTCTTTTATAGCATTGCTCTGCTGCTCTGACAATAACCAACTAAGGGTACTTGTATCAATCTAGTCTCCATTTTTAATTGATCGAATGCCATTTTTATTGCATGGTT
This sequence comes from Cupressus sempervirens, assembly GCA_028749045.1. Taxonomy (NCBI): domain Eukaryota; kingdom Viridiplantae; phylum Streptophyta; class Pinopsida; order Cupressales; family Cupressaceae; genus Cupressus; species Cupressus sempervirens. The sequence continues at coordinate 283,222,393 of CM053793.1, read as the reverse complement.
GGATTCTTCAATGTCACTACTGTAGACACCTAAATTTGATTACACCACTTTGGTAATCTAATTTAGCCATCTCTAAAGGCATCATTAATTAAATTTTTATTTAATTAATCTTTTGCCATCCCTAGTTGATTAATTTAATTAATCATCTATAGTCCTAATTGATAAATCAAATAACCTATTATTTATCAATTAAATCCTATTCTTCTATCTAATTCCAAAAATCCCCATTTATTAAATAAATCTATTTGATAAATAAAATTCTCAAATCTAAAAACCCCTAACCTATCCCTAAACCTCCATTTAGCCTAATCCACCCCATTCACCCATACTAACCAAGCTTAGCCACTAACTCACCCACCCTCATTAATGCCATCCACTTGTACATCTCTAACATCCGTAATCTAATCCTAAACCCAAGCCTAAACCACTCCCTAATGTTGTCACATTTCTTAAACAAATTTAAGACTTTCCTAAACCAAACCAAAGTCTCCCCTCAAAAATCCCAACCACCAAGTCATGAGTGCTCTTACAAACCATAAAAGACTCTTACAAGCCCACTCATGACTCTTACGTCCATCTTCCACACTCTTCCCTCTTCCACACTCATTCCTCTTACATCTCTCTTACATACTCAACCCCACTCATCATGCCTTTAACCAACCCTTTACCCTACCCTCTCACACTCATTCTCCTTGTGGCAAGTGTCACCTTCCCATTGGTGCTAAACAAGCACAATCCATGTGCTCTCCTTTGAGTGCATCTTAGCCCTCTTTAAGCCTTCATCTCTCCTTGCATATTAGCCCTCCATCCCTCAAGCCCTTAGCCTATAAATTGAGTCTCATCCCAAATCATTTCAATCACAATCATTTGAGTAAAGTTATCATGCCCTTTTGAGAGCCAAAATTCATACCCATATCCTTATAATGCCAAATTGAGAGCTCACAAAGCTACCAATTTGCCATTACCTATCTCCATTGAAGCCATTTTGAGCATTTGAGCATACATCCCCAATCTATACATAGACACATCTCAAAGACAAGAGACCAATCTCATTGAGAGAGCTTATCCATGGCTCACATTCTCATTTGAGTTTGTCTTCTCTTTGTCTCTCTTATATGTTATGTTAGTTTAATGTGTAAATGCTTTCATTGAATTAGTATTTCTAACACATTAGATTAGTGTATACATTTTGGCACGCTCGGTGGGACCCCGCTATGGGTCATTTTTCTCATCAATTTCAATCTAGATTTTGCTTTTACAAACTAACAATCTAATGATTTATTGTTGTTTGAGTGGATGCAAGGTGTTTTTGTTTGTTTTTGCAGGTTGAAGGATGCACTAGAGAGAAAGACATACCCTTTAAATCCAACAATAACCAAGAAAACATAAAATTTTGGAAAAAAAACCCACGCCCGTCGGTTCACTTCGCGCAGTGTCGTCTCCGCAGAATGTCATCTACGAAAGCCAAATCATCGTCTCCACCGACTCAAACTATCATCTACAAATTTTAGCATCTCCGCCCGTCTCTTGACAACCTGGACTGTAATCTCCGCCAACTCAAAGTGTCGTCTGGGAGTTTTGGCATCTTTACCTGTTTGCTAGTAGTCTGCACCAAAACCTTAACTATCATCTGCAAATTTTGGCATCTGCGCGAATCAGCGTCTGCGAGTTTTAGCGTCTCTGCTTAGCTTCTGTCATCTACGTCGCCTTCAAAAGCTCAAACTGTCATCTCTGTTGCCGCCAGCAGTCAACTATCATCTCTGACGCTGCCAACTGCCTTCTTCATCAGACTGTCATCTGCAAGTTTTTGCGTCTATGAGTTTCGACGTCTGCAAGTTTTGGCGTCTCCGTAATTTGACATCTCCACCTGATAAACTATCATCTCTGTCTGTTTATATTGCATTTCTGTAGGATTTAGACCATTCTAAGCATTTTTACGTGTAGGAAAAATAGCAAAAAAAAGTTTAAAATTGTTTTTTATAACTAAGCTTTCATTTTTGAAGATTTTGAGTAACTAACTAAATTTTTTTTTTTTTGTCTCATTGCAGGTTGGAGCACATATGAAATCATGTTTCTTGCAGGTTCTCATGTTGCTAAAAAATAAACTTGAATGTTTAATCATTTGTCTTTGAATGCATGTTGCTAAAATGAAGTTGAATGTTTAATCATTTGTCTTTGAATGTATGTTGCTAAAATGAACTTGAATGGTTAAACACATTTTCCATTGAATGAATGTTGCTCAAAACACTCTTGAATACCATGGATTAAAATCAATTTTTCTTGGAATGCATGCTTAAAACAAACAAACTCAATCTTGAATGCAAAGAATCAATGAATCAATGCAATATCTCACACTTCAATTTTTGGAGCATTAAAAAGAACAAACAAATCTCTCTTTTGCATGCAATTTAGGCAAAGTTTGATTTTTGGAAAATTAAGAAACTTTGTTAAGTTAAATACAAATTTGCAAAAATCAATTTGAGTAGTTCCTTGGACTCACCTCTTTTATAATCACCCATCAATTCAACCATTGGTTGCAATCTCAACGCCATTTATGGGGATGGGTCTACTTGAAAAAGGTGTTAAATGTTCCATAATCTAACTAACTCACTTGGTCTTTGAACATTTGCTTTAACTTTATCAAAATTCTTAAATTACCAAAACTCTAGATTAAATCGATCACACTTCAAGTTTGGGCATTAAAATTGAACAAAAATTGACGTGGAGAGCCTCCGGGCGCGCGCTTGAAATCGAATCTCACATACTTTTGTTTTGGGCTTAAAACAAACTCACACTCAATCGTGAATGCCTTAAAGAAAGTTAATCGATATTTGACGTGGAGGGCCTTCGGGCATGCGAGTTTTCTTTTTTTGACCCTAACTCTTCTTCTTGTTTGTATTCTTCGATCGATTTACTTTTGTTGGTGCTTCAAGTTGGAATTGAACATTGTCTCTTAAACATGAGTGCTTGAAAAGTCTAGATTAGCACACATAAGAGTTAGTTGGTAAATGAACAAGCATGTTTTTTAGCCCAAGGTCATCCAAGTCTTCTCTCCCCTTGTCATCTTTCGAGGCCATCTTGGGTGCATAAGATTAGAATCCAAAACCTTGTTTCCTTTTAGGAGGCCTGCTTGGGGATTTCATCACCCCTTGGATGACCTCAACTCCAGTGTTCTGGTGGAGTATAAGAATCGAGAGGTGAATTGAAAGACACCTCTCTTGGGATCAAGATTTTTTCACTCAGGCTAAGCCTCAAGAAACTTTATACCCTTGAGAAGTAAAAGAGAAGAAGTGGGTTACCGCTCCTCTCGGCTGTGTGACATCTCTTTGGTCTCATCTACAGATTTGGGCCTCACGTACCTTGCGTATATTGAGGACTCCCTAGCTAAACCAACTGTTAGCCTTGTAGAAAACCATTTAGGGTGTTAATGTGTTTGAAGTGACTGATCGAAACATTTGTAAAACATACACACTCCTCGACGCAAGTATCACATTCTGAGAACCACAAACTTCTATCTGGGTGTTCCTATCTATTGCTTGATTTTATTTTACTTGTTGAATGAATGTTTGCCAAACTTGGTCAATCCTAGCTTAGGGCACACTTAGCGTAGTCACTACCTATTTTAGAAGTTGAATGAGTCGAAGCAAAACAATTGAGATCTCTCAAAGCCAAACAAATTCAAAAATTTATGTCGAAACAACCCAAACCCAAACAGAAGTTTCACAAAGTCAAAATCAAGCCATCTCTGGCATACCAAGAACTTTCAGCCAAGAGAAAAGAAATAACACCAAGCTCGCGAATTGCCAAATTCCACAAAGCAGAGGACAAAGCTGTCGACGAAGCACTTCAAGGGGCCTGGTTAGAGCACACCATCAAATTTAGCCAACATCCAGGAGTTAATCCTGCTTATGCCTTACCAACTAGGCATGATTTCTATGATTAGACACCCTTGTTTCTCCACATCTTCTTGGATAAGCTTCACTTTAGAGTCATCTTTGTAGAAAAGCCATCCATCTTAGGTTATCCCTGTAAGCATTATTAGCTCATCCATCTCATTTAAAACCAAACCATCTAGCCAGTAATCCAAAATCTACACATCTAAGCTTTCAAAATTGTTGTCACCTTGCAAAAAGTTTGCCATTCCTAAAATCTTCCAAATCCACCAATCTCACCAAAGTTATCCCTTTGACAGAGCTTTGTCTAGGGTAATCTAGCTTTCTCACTTGTTATCCCTCATCACCTTGAGCTAAAGTTTGGGATCCATAAGTGGTCAATCTCGTGTTCTTCCTAAAGGATCATCAATCTATCCTTAAGTTGACACAATCACCACCAAGCTTGCACATAGGAAAGTAGACCTTTCGTGCTTTGGCAACATATCTTTGATGTTAGAATCCCCAACCCAATCCTCCTTAGGTTTTGTCATATAGCTTTGCCTCAACCTAGGAAATCATTTGTATAGAAAAGCCTTCCCCCTTTTGCATCCATCAGCATTATTGCATCTCATCCCTAGGAACATTCTGCATCTTCATGCCACCCGTCACTCGCTTAGCCAAGAAGAAAGAAACAATGGAGCCGTATCATTTGGATCAAACAGCCTCACCCCCCTTGAGCACTCAGCCATCCTTCAGCCTAGAGAAAGCTATGCCATCATCTACTGACATTGAAGCTTTCATGAACCAACCAGGAAATGCAGTATTAGTAAATGCCATTATAGACAAGAACAAAGAGACAATCATGGCTAATTTTTGAAGGGACAATGTAGGAACCTTTGACTTTGGAAGACCCCCTCCATTATCAGATCCATCTCACCCATTGTTTGGGCAGCTGCCACCACCCATCAACCCTTATGATCCAAATTATCCTCAATATATGCCAAAAGAAGAGCCTCCAGCCAATCCATATGATCCAACAGACCCAAACATACCATCCTCCACCCAAGTCAAAATCTCCATTCTGCAAGCCAATACAGCCACTACCACTCCATCCTTGGTTCATACCTCTCCACTCCAAACTACCTTTGCACAAAATACCTCACCATTCACTCCCTTTACTATTGCTTCTGCTGCTCCCCAACCCAGCCTTCCAAATCCACCCATCTCCCAAATTAGTGCTAGCATCTTTGGCCAACCTCAACAATATACAACAGGGATGCCATCCATGGGGCCAAGTAATCAACTTTTCATCACCCCCATCTTGTTCACCATAGCCCAAAGCACAATCCCATCATTTCCATTAGGTCTTTGGAGCTCAATACCATCAACCAAAAATCCACAAGCTACTACCTTCACTCCACAAAGCTATCAAATCCCACAAGCTACTGCCATTTTTTTGCCAAACTCCCAAGTGACGCCAGCTCGTGCCACCACTCTACCAAGCTTCCAAATCCAGCCACCAAGCTATCAAACCCCATCAGTTCCATTCCCAAGATTTCCATTCCCACCACCTCAACCACCAACTAATCCATTACCTCCTATTACCAACTACTTTTCAATGCCACTTCTAGGAGGTAATCCACCAATCCAGCCAACCACCACTTATTTGCAAGTACCATCCCAAATGGGGGCGCAACCCACATACCTTGGTCAAACCCCACAAGCCTCCCAATCCTTTCCCTAAGATTCACAACCATCTTATACCTTACCTCCACAAAGAAATCCATTTATCCCATAGCCAGCTTATGTTCCTCAATCCCAACCTCAAATCCCATATCAACAGCAAGCCTTGCAGCACATGCAGCAATATGCACCACCTCCACCTCAGCAACCTGTCATCCACCATGCAACTACCCAAACAATATACAATCCCTATCAACAAATCCCTCACATCCATCCATATTCAGTGGCCCCATCTACCACATACCTACCTCAAGGCACTCCTACATTGGGGGCACCCCAGCCATCGCCTATCAATTCAGAATGGGAGCAAATGAAGACAGCTCTGAAAGCCATCCAAGAAGGGAATGATCCAAAGACATTTAAGTTTGAGAATGTGTGTCCTTACCCATTTGACAGAGCCATTACCATGACACCATTTCCCAAACACTTTGAGGTACCCAAATTTGACAAATTCAGAGGAAAAGGAGACCCTGTCACACATATCAAAGAATTTTACATGCACTACCAAGACGTGGCATACAATGATGTCTTCCTCTTGCGCCTTTTTCCCAAAAGCTTCGCTGGATTAACTCTTGAATGGTTTTACAGAATCCCCTATGGTACAATTAAAAATTTTACTAATTTATCTGAGGCATTCATAGCCTAATATGCCCATCTTGTTGAAACAGAGCTATCAATAGTTGACCTTGTCCACACTAAGCAAAAAGGTGTAGAAAGCCTTGCTGAATACTTGCAAAGATGGAAAACTCTTACCACCCGCATATCAAGCACCTTACCAAAATGCCATGTGGTGAAAATGTTTATTGAGAATGCACATCCCAGCTTGGCTCACCACATGACCATGAACTATTTGCAGACCTATAAGGATATCAAAGAGAAAGGAATGATCCTTGAGCAAGGACTCATCAAAGATGATGTGGTCAAGATCTACAAAGAAACCAAGCAAAATCAATCACATTCCAATGAAAAGTCTAGGTATTGGAACAAAAACAAGCACATTGCAATAGATGGCATCACTGACACCAGACATGTGAATATTGTTGGTCCTTCCCAAAATTAGTCTAACCCACCATATCAAACAAACAATCAACAAGCTATCAACTACCAACAACGGAATAACCAAAGCTATAAAAACCACAAATACAAGACCCAACTTTCAAGGGTCTAACAATCAAGCTAATGCCATCAATGTAGCTGCAGGGCAAAAACCCAGATTCCAACCTGCACCTAGAAACTATACACCCCTTGGTGAGCCATTGGATGTCATTTTTGAGAAATTGGCTAAGGAAAACCTCATCAAATTTTCTCCTACCCAAAAAATTGATCCAAGCCAATCCAAAGCTGCATGGTACAAGGACAATGAGTATTGCAAGTTCCATAGGATAAACGGTCACACCACCCTCAGATGCATGAAACTGAAAGATTATGTGCAGGACCTCATTGATCAGAAAGAAATCACTGTTGGTGCCCAAACCTCTCCCAATGCAGGCTTACAGATTTATCAAAATGCTTTTCCTCCACACAACAACCAAAATCCTAGAAAAGCACCTATCCAAAATAACACCAACAACCGCCAGCCAAACCAACAACATGGGAAGAGCAATGACCACGCTTCGTCCTATATAGACTATAGTAGCCTTATAGGTTGTATATCCGAGAAAGAACCTTCTATCAATGTTATCAATATCCAAAGACCACATAATGAGTGTGCAGTTATCACTCAAAGAGCGCAATTTAACATTGCAGGCCCACCAGTTTCATCAGCACCATCAACTCCATCAAAAAGTCAGTACAATATCTTGGAACACCTTGGGAACATGCCAGCCCAAATCTGCATTTTAGACCTTCTCCGCACTAGTCCTATGTACAAAGACATCCTTGACAGTGCTCTCATAGAATCCCATGTCCCTTCTAATATCAATGCTACTAATTTTCATAATCTCATCGGACACCTATCCTCCTCATGTGCCCTATCATTCAAACCCATCGACATACCCGCGGTTGAGCCAGATCACACCCTTCCACTTTGCATAGCCATCATGGTATCCAATTTTATCGTGAAAAGAGTAATGATAGATAATGGATCAGCCTTGAATATTTGCACCCTAAAATTCATAAAACAAGCTGGGTATATGGAGGCATATATGATCAGTGAAGTTATCACCATCAAAGCTTATGTCAACTTTGAAAGAACCACAGAAGGGACTATTTTGCTACCAATCAAGGTTGGGTCGATCATCCAAGAGATAGTTTGTCATGTTGTTGATCTAAACCTACCATTTAACATCCTCCTCGGTTGCCCATGGATTCACGCTATGAAGGCCATTCCATCCACCTACCATCAGTGCATCAAATTTCTGCATCAGGGCACTGAGTTGACCATCCATGCCGATCTAGAACCCTTTGCTTACTGCAATGCGATTAAAGCTTCATATACAAACCATTTCCCTAGAATAGACATCGACATAGCCATCGCCAGCTCATCCCACACTTGTAATGATGTAAAAACCATCCTCGCCTCCACCCTATCTACCGTAAAGATCAACAAAAAAGGCTGTGGAGAGTATAGTCTATCAAATGCATTTTCTATCGAAGCAATCCCACTTGATCCACATGCCCGTGGAAGACCAACATATCACAAAGCTAAGGAGATTCCACCTCCTTGATACAAACAGTTTTGCCCAACCACCTTTGTATCCTCAAAAACCCCTCTTCATGAAGAGCTCACTCTAGATATCAACAATTGGTTACATAAGGATGCACCTCTAAGAAATCAAGAACGCCTTGACCACTTCAGCCAGAAGTATCCCCAAGAACATAAGCTCATCATTGAAAAATGGAACTATCAAGGTGGTGGTCTAGAACCAAAAGAAAGAGGCATACAGTGCCCCATCGATGCACACAAGTGGGAATAGGAGTCAGGTCTTGGCTTTGGCATACCCACAACTGGGGGCACCAACGAGAACAGTCATGATTTTTTGAACATCAACTGCGACCTTGTTGAAATCGAAGACATTCCTGAGGAAGTTGAAAAGAGAGCCTACGATGATATCCTAGACCAAATCCTCCTAGGAGACTCTATTCTCCGAGAACTATCCATCCATCTCATTGACCTACCACTCGCTCATCCACAACTCATAGATTGGGACCAACCAAGTGTCATACACATTGATGAGTTTGCATCAGAGGAAGCACTTCTAAGATTCATGGGAGCTGAAACACATCACAAGTAGACAAAGCCAGATTTTGCCTATATCTATAAGCTAGATCCCAAGGGGTATTTTGGAGAAAATCCCCAACCTAGTTTCGATACACCCAAAACTGAAACTAAGGTGAATCTGGGACTAGCTAAGGCAGCGAAGAGAACCCCTCAGCAAGAAAATCTAGAGCCACAAGCAGAACATGAGGATTTAGTATTGCCTCCTCAAGATAATTGACCAGAAGTGTCATCTATTCTAATAGAGGATACTAGAGAAGTCAACATCGGTTCTTCAGAGATCCCCAGACTTGTTAACATTGTTGCATCCCTATCACAAGACCAAGCTGATCTCCTCTTTGAGGTCTTACGAGAGAACATTGGCCAATTTGCATGGTCATATCAGGACATGCCAGGACTTGATCCAAAGCTTGTAGTTCATCATCTTGCAATGGATCCAAAGATCAAGCCCGTCAGACAAAAGCTTAGAAAAATGCACCCTAAGGTGGCATTACTGGTTAAAGCTAAATTAGAAAGAATGTTAGCTGCTAAGGTTATCCGACCTATTGACTACTCAGAGTGGATATCCAACATGGTCCCTATCACTAAGCCTTCTAGTGACATCAGAATCTACACTGATTTCAGAGATCTTAACAAAGCTTGTCCAAAGGATGATTTTCCCTTGCCCAACATAGATATGATTATAGATCTTATAGCTAGACATGAAATTCTGTCCATTTTGGATGGATTTTCTGGGTATAATCAGATCAAGATTGCAGAAGAGGATTAGCATAAGACAACATTTACTACCCCTTGGGGAACCTTTTGCTACACCATGATGCCTTTTGGCCTAAAGAATGTTGGGGCTACCTATCAAAGAGCTATGACAGTCATTTTCCATGATCTTATCCATAGCATTTTGGAAGATTATGTGGATGATATCCTAGTCAAATCTCACACCTTCATGGATCATCTTGCTGACCTGGAGAAAGTCTTTGATAGGTTAGCCCAATATCATCTCATGCTAAATCTCAAGAAGTGTGTCTTTGGGGTCACATCTGGCAAGCTTCTAGGCTTCATAGTTTCTAAACGAGGTATAGAGATCGACCCCAAGAAGGTCAAGGCTATCTTAGATATGCCTCCTCCCCAGACACTGTGATAACTTCGCTCTCTTTAGGGAAAGTTTCAATCCATTTGGTGCTTCATCTCCCAGCTTGTAGATAAGTGTACACCATTTTCACATTTACAGAAGAAAGATGAAAACTTCAAGTGGGATCCTTTATGTCAACGCAACTTTGATCAACTCAAGCAGTATCTAGCCAATCCCCCTATCTTGGTTCCACCAGTTCCTGGTCCTCCCTTGATCTTATACATATCAGCAACACCTACTGCTTTAGGGGCACTTCTAGCACAACACGATGATTATAGCAGGGAAAGATCCATCTACTATATCAGTAGAACCCTAGTTGGTTATGAACTCAATTACACTCCTATGGAAAAAGCTTGTTTGGCAGTTGTTTTCTCAACTCAAAAGCTTTGCCACTACATGCTAAGTCATACCATCCAACTAGTATCCAAAATTGATCCTCTCAAGTATATGCTCTCTAGAACAGCACTCACAGGTCGGCTAGCAAAGTGGGTTATGCTACTAAGTGAGTTTGACATCCAGTATGTGGACAGAAAGGAAATCAAAGGGCAAGCTATTGCATATCACCTTGTTGATGCACCTCTAATAAATGCATATCCTTTGATCATAGAATTTCTAGATGAGCATATCTGTCTAATTAAAGAACAACCCCCATGGAAACTTTATTTTGATGGCTCATACACCTCTCATGGATCAGGGGCAGGAATATTGTTGGTTACACCTCAAGGAGATTACATTCCAAAAGCCTTCAAGCTACAATTCCCTAGCACCAACAATATAGCAGAATATGAAGCTCTTATATTAGGATTAAAGATAGCTATAGAATGGAATATCACTGAGTTACAAGTCTTTGGTGATTCTAAGCTCATCATCAAGAAAGTCCTAAATGAATATCAAACCAAAGATGAAAAGCTATTACCCTACAAAGAGCTAGTTGATCAGCTAACCCAACATTTTACAAAGCTTTAGTTTACACAAGTACCTAGAATGTAGAACAAAGTAGCAGATGCTATGGCTACTATCAGCTCGCTCTTGGAAATTCCCCAAGTAGCTACACAGTATGAGTTTTTAGTCGAGCAACTCCTCACACCCGCATATGCGAATGAGGATTCAAACCATGTTTGTATCTTGGTTGGTCCCCAATCCCCTTGGTACCATGAAATTCACGCTTATCTTAACAATGGTATCATATCCCCTCACCTCACACATACCCAATGCCGCAAACTCATCTGAAAATCATCCCGCTATGTTATCATAGCCAATACCCTATATCGTTGGGGTTATCACGATACTCTCTCTCGATGTTTAGATGAAAATGAGGCCGTAATGGCTTTAAAAGAAGTACACTCTAAACTTTGTGGTGCCCACATGAGTGGTATTGCCCTAGCATGGAAAATCCTTAGAGCAGGCTACTATTGGCCTACCATTGAAGAAGACTCCTGTGACTTTGTCAGAAAGTGTCTCCCATGTCAGTAGCATGCAAATCTTGTGCACGCTCCAGCACAAGATCTACAGCCTATTGCACCACCTTGGCCTTTTTCTTGTTGGGCCTTGATCTAGTTGGAACTATCACACCTCTCTCATCTGATGGACATAAATGGATAATAAAAGCTACAGACTATTTCACTAAATGGGTGGAAGTAGTCCCCCTAGTCTCAGCTACAGGAGTTCAAGTCTCCAAGTTCATCTTATACCACATTGTTTGTTGCTTCGGCATCCCATCCACCATCTTCACTGACCACAGAGGTAACTTTGAAAATCTCAACATGGAAGAATTATGCACTTCCCTTCGCATCCATCACTGCTTTTCCAGCCCATATTTCCCACAAGGTAACGGTCAGGCATAGGCAACTAACAAAACCCTCCTCAAAATCCTAAAGAAAGTTGTCAATGATTTCGGCCGTGATTGGCACCTACAAATAAATTCGGCTCTATGGGCCTATCAAACCTCCTTCTGTACATCCACAGGAACAACTCCATACTCCCTAGTCTATGGTGCCAAAGTGGTATTACCTATAGAAGTTGAACTTCCCTCACTACGCACATCTTTGCGAGGGCAAATATCAGATGAAGAATACAGAGTAGCTCGGCTCACCCAGCTAGATCTCTTAGATGAGAAGAGACAACAAGCCTATGACCATCTCACAGTCTACCAAACTCATCTCAAAAGGAATTTCAACAAGAAGGTGCTCCCATGACACTTTCAACCAAGTGACATGGTCCTCAAAGAAAACATGAAAGTCCAAGCAGAACGAGAAAAGAAAGGAAAGTTTGAACCTACATGGCTCGGTCCTTATGTTGTCACTGCATCCTTTGGCTCCAGAGCCTATCAATTATCTACACCAGAAGGAGAACTCTTGAATGATCCTACTAACATCATTCATCTCAAGAAGTTCTATGCTTGAAGATCCTTCGTATACCCAGCTTTTGAAAAATACAAAAAAAAAATAGTAAAGAGAAATAAGCGTCCAATGGTGAAAACTTGGCAATTTAGGTGCCTTGGATAGGTACTTTGGTGAAAACCTGGTAATTCAGGCACCTTTTGTACTAAAACTAATCCATTGTCTATCACTATCCTATCCCTCATCCATCCACCCACCATCGCCATAAAACACCTACTTGTTCCCTTGGTGTTCCAACCAAATATCCAAAATCTAATGGAGCTTGTAAATACCTCTTGTATAGCTTGTAAAATCTTGTACCTCAGCTTGTGAAATCTTGTACCAAAGCTTGTATTATACCTTGTAAATCTTGTACCATACCTTGTATATCTAAATCTTGTCCAAAGCTTGTACCATATTCCAGCTTGTAAATAATCTCATATCCTAGCTTGTATCCTATCACATGCACACAAAGAACCCCATTTTCACTTAAGCTTTTCGCAAACCATCTACCTATCCACCTATCGACTATTATAGACATCTCATCCTTCACAAACATTTCTATCTCACAAAAACCAAAACATGAACAAACTTGTACATTTGTAACATATCTTGGTCTGTCAGCTTGTACATCCTCTTTAGCTTAGTACCATTGTATCTATCCAATGTTTGTGTCAGTTCGTCCTTGATCAGCATCTTGCACACATTGCACAACCCTTGGTTAGCTATTCCAATGCATCCTTTAGCTAGATCTCCTGTCACCAAAGTGTTATCCTTCTTAGTTCAGCTTGCCAGATGCATCACTCATCCAAATCCACCAGCTTAGGTGCTCTCCGATAGGTCCTTGCAGGATATAGCTTTCCTCATTCTGATCTTGGTCTATTAGTACCTCGTCCTATCCATCTCATTGGCAAACAGTTCTCTTTTGGATTTTCACTTTCTTTTGATTTGGGGATCTTCCCTTTTGGGTCTTGAAAATATCTTTTCCAAGCAATCTCCTTGTTCCCTCCTCAAGGTTGCCACAATATTCCATATCATGGTATGCTGCAAATGGGGCAATCAGAGCATAAGGTCTTGATCATGTCTTTTGCTTGTTTTCTTTTTTTGCTTGTGGGTTACCTAGTGTCATTTCCACGTTGCTTCCTCTGGGATTCATGTGTGATACTGGGGCAATCCTTGTGTGTTTGTTTCAAGTCAGTTTGTCAGTCCTCTGGACGAATGGTGAAAAGGCCTTGATGTTCTTGGTAACCTTGAAAATTAACCGACAATCCTATAGAAAATCTAGTGCTCAACTACATGGTGGTACTTCTCTTTGAAGTATCCCCCTTGCTCAAAAAAGCTTCAATGGATTCCCTTCATCTCCATTATCCCTCATCCATCTCCAGCATCTGTTACTCCTCCCCCAGCTTATGCATCAGTATCTCTTTGAATCACTCCTTGCGCTTAGCTTTAGGGATCCACAATCCTAGTCTTAGGGATCCACCAATCAAATCAATCCACCAAGCCTCATTTTTTGAGATCCACAATCCTAGTCCTAGGGATCTCTGAAACCCATCTTCCCCAAATCTGACTCTTTGAAATCCTGTTGCATTAGCTTTATCATTCCATCATCCCTCTCCCTACCATGGATTCCTTTTATAGCGCTCTGCTCCTCCACCCTCCCCCCCAATCTTGGAAAGTCTTAAGCTTTCTTTACTATTGTGCCCTTGATTCCCCTTTATCATTCTCTCGTAGTGAGAGTTTGAGCTAATTCAGCCCCTCCTCTTTGCCAATCTATGTCTCTACTCGTCTCAATTTCTTGTACTTTTCAAGAAGTCATCGAGCCTCATTTCTCTCCCTATTGCCTTCTTGAGGGGGCATCATCTAAGTCTAGTCTCTCCTCTTCTTATCCAAGACTGGGTCAACCTCGTTGCTAAAACATCTTCCTCATGTCGTCTTCATTCAAACTTCTTGGAAATAGTGTTGTCTCAACACTATGTCAAAGAGGGGCAAAATGTAGACACCTAAATTTGATTACACCACTTTGGTAATCTAATTTAGCCATCTCTAAAGGCATCATTAATTAAATTATTACTTAATTAATCCTTTGCCATCCCTAGTTGATTAATTTAATTAATCATCTATAGTCCTAATTGATAAATCAAATAACCTATTATTTATCAATTAAATCCTATTCTTGTCTCTAATTCCAAAAATCCCCATTTATTAAATAAATCTATTTGATAAATAAAATCCTCAAATCTAAAAACCCCTAACCTATCCCTAAACCTCCATTTAGCCTAATCCACCCCATTCAAACATACTAACCAAGCTTAGCCACTAACTCACCCACCCTCATTAATGCCATCCACTTGCACATCTCTAACATCCTTAATCTAATCCTAAACCCAAGCCTAATCCACTCCCTAATGTTGTCACATTCCTTAAACAAGTTTAATACTTTCCTAAACCAAACCAAAGTCTCCCCTCAAAAATTTCAACCACCAAGTCATGAGTGCTCTTACAAACCATAAAAGCCTCTTACAAGCCCACTCATGACTCTTACATCCATCTTCCACACTCTTCCCTCTTCCACACTCATTCCTCTTACATCTCTCTTACATACTCAACCCCACTCATCATGCCTTTAACCAACCCTTTACCCTACCCTCTCACACTCATCCTCCTTGTGACGAGTGCCACCTTCCCATTGGTGCTAAATAAACACAATCCATGTGCTCTCCTTTGAGTGCATCCTAGCCCTCCTTAAGCCTTCATCTCTCCTTGCATCTTAGCCCTTCATCCCTCAAGCCCTTAGCCTATAAATTGAGTCTCATCCCAAGCCATTTCAATCACAACCATTTGAGTAAAGTTATCATGCCCTTTTGAGAGCCAAAAGCCATACCCATACCCTTATAATGCCAAATTGAGATCTCACAAAGCTACCAATTTTCCATTACCCATCTCCATTGAAGCCATTTTGAGCATTTGAGCATACATCCCCAATCTATACATAGACACATCTCAAAGACAAGAGAACAATCTCATTGAGAGAGCTTATCCATGGCTCACATTCTCATTTCAGTTTGTCTTCTCTTTGTCTCTTTTATATGTTATGTTAGTTTAATGTGTAAATGCTTTCATTGAATTAGTATTTCTAGCACATTAGATTAGTGTATACATTTTGGCACGCTTGGTGGGACAATTTGGTCTTTTTCATGCCTTCCATCCAAGATTTTTCGTAATGTCTCTATTACATTCTTTCCAATATGCATAGGATCAAACAAATTCACAATTAGGAGTTGCTCATAGTACGACAACCTAGTAAATTGTGTAGGATAAATTTTTAGTCCTTTTGAAAGTTGGTCATTGATGCCTTAATGACCTTCACAAGCATAAATTACATCATCAGTAAATGAAACACAATATTGAAATATAAATTTGAAACAAAAACCATCAAATGGAACTATATTACCTCGACAATTTATTTTATTGTATGCCAACTTCCATAGCTGAGGTGTCATTCTCTATGGCTTTGACATAGTCTTTTCTTTCCCATTGAAAAGATGTTTTTCGATAATTCAGTACTTATGATTTCTATGCAGAAAGTGTCTATTCTCATCAAACACCTACTTTCTTAAACTTTTTGAATGACGAGATTTTGTCTTTGGACCACAAACTAGACATGCAAATTTTCCCTTTGTCTAAAGACCTACAAGATCATGTATAATTGGATTAAATGTGTTAACTTTGTGTTGTTACTATAATATACAAAAAAAGAGGTGTTAAGAAGAGAACATACCACAAAAATGTGTTAGCCTAGGGGCATCATGTATTGTCCATACAAGCATTACATGAAATTGAAATTGTCTTTGTCTATTGGTCTATAGATGTCATACATAGTAACCCCATTCCATAACACCATCAACTCGTCGATAAGGGGTTCAATATATACATTGATATCTTTAACTTGATACTTACCTAGTTGAATGAACAAAAACATTACATAATTATCATGACCATTTTGATGAATTAGTAATAATAAATTAATTTAGATAACCGTTAAATCAAAAAATACCTAGAACAATTAGCGTCAACATTGTGTGCTCTCTCTTTATGGACAACCAAGGAGGTATATTATTGTTGATAACAAAAACAAGCCACACCTAGTAAGTAGATCTCATCTCTCCAAAGGATTGGCACCATCTACTACCAATGAAAGCTTGAGATTATGAGGTTCTTCTTTAAAGTGTGGCCATTTTTCCTCTATTTTCTTAAATTCCAAATCATCTATAGGCATTCACATAATGTCATCTTAAATTCTATTGCATGCATGGTAATCCATAAATTGTGCCAAGCTATTGCACCTGAATAATCGTTGCAGATGTGGAATAATGGGAATATGTCGAAGAACCTTGATTGATATCTACTAGTATGACAAATAGGGCATTGTGTTGCAAATTCATGCTATTTATGATATATAATATGATCATTTAGACATGCATGTATTATTTGATGCTCAATTCCAATATCTTTCATGATGGCAGATAATTCTCGATACGAGTGAGGTAGAATGTTTGATGGTGGTAACAAACTCTCACCTATCAACGTACAACCAAAAATATAATTTTTTTCAAGAATATTAATTGCTACATGAACCCAATGTTAATTATAAGGGAAGTATGAGTAAAATAATTTAAAAAGATGACATACCTTAACATACGTGTCATTGCTACATTGGATAAACCATTCATAACCTTCAAGTTCACCAACAACAATACAGTGGCCAGAAGAGTTGTTTTGGAGCCTTCATATAGGGACTCGTGTGCCTTCTCAAGTATAGGTACAACAAGCTATGCATCAACATCATAATCATCATCATCATCATCTTGATCATCATGATCTTCATCATCGTGTTCTTCTTCCATGGTATCATTACCTTCTACCTCAATATTCACACCTCCATGTTCCCTCATTTGGAAATCTGCACTCTTTGAATTGTCATGGTCCATAACATGAAACTTAGGGACATTGACCTATATGAAAATGATGACCTTATATTAGCCATGACCATGGTTTCATCATCAAATCATGTCTTATGTAATTTATAAATTATTAAAATACATACCAATGGATGATATTCGTTTCCCACTTCATTGTGATCATGTTGCTTACAATGTTCCTCAGCTGTTTTGATTAGATATTTTTGAGTCTTTAAGACCTTACAATTTTTGCAAGGACAATAACATTTTCCATCACCTTTTCTTTTTAAGTTAGACCATAGTCTAGCAATTGTATCCCTATTTTTTTGTGCATTGATATCGTCAGATATGATCTTTCTTGAATGAAATGACTCGTTGGTGGAAGAAGGATGATTTGTTTGCAACCTAGAAATGGAGTAGTAAGAGGAAGACACATATAGAAATGAATACTAAAGTGAGATAAATAGAAAGAGGTATAGATAGAGAGAGAGAGAGATTGATAAAGAGATAAAGAGTAATGTTTACATCATCTCCAAAAATGGGAAGGAATACACCATGAGACCACTGCCAAAAGATAGGAAGGAGATCCAACATGCATCTAGTGTGATGATGGTTTGAGAGAAGGATTTTTTGAAGACCCTCAAGGTGAAAAACACCCCTTTCTTTGCCATAGTAGTAAAGCCAAGACTTGGAGAAAAAGGAAAGGAGCTAGGTTTTTGAACCAAGTAGGAGTTAGGACATAATTCATTGTCTTGCCAAACTAATAAACCTCCAAGGTGAACCAGAAGGGAGTTCAAGCCCTAGAATTCTATGCCCTTGGCAATCTAGATAGACTAGCTCAGTTGTGCCCATTTCTTTATAAGCAAATGCAAAGGATGGTCTGGCCAAGAAACTTTCCTACATGCTGGAGTGGGGTTAGCCCCAGATATTTTGGAATCTTCAAGAACCTGGTAAAGGGTATCTAGAAAGGTTAAAATAAATAAGTATTTTTATAGCTATAAAGGAGAAATCAAGACCATTATAAATAATGAAGAAATTTAAATCCATATGGCTTAACCTCTATTTACAATTTGACCTTTCTACATGTGAAATATGACAATATACAAAATTTCTAGTCACATTTTCACTTTAAAAAGAACACCAAATATACCTTTGGTGCAATATCTTCTTCAGCTTCTTCATTGTCAGATTCTTCAGAACTGCAAGCTCCTGTGTAGAAAAAAGATGAGATGTACTAAGTAATTTTGACGAGAAATATTTAAAAAAATCAACTATCAAAAAAACAATTTATGAAATTTAGTTTCTTTATTATGTATTGAAGAGTTGCCTTAACCATGGAGTACCTCATCAGAAGACTTGTCCTCACTTGATTCTTCTTTACCATTTTTTAAAACTACAATTGACCCATTCTTCACTACACCTGAGCTATTCTTTTCCAAAGCACTTGGTTTTTTATGTGTTTCCTGTAATGCACTTTGAATAATATTAAACAAAAATTTATTATCTCTCTTTCAAAAAGTACAAAAAAAAATTATAATGAAAAATTTTAGGATAGTATAGTAATATTTAAAGATAAAAAACAAATACCTATTAATGTTATGCTAGAAAAGTACAACGAATGTCTTCATCATTCAAAGAGAACCAATTTTTTTGTTTAATTTTCAATTTGAAATAAGGCATTTCAATTAACCATTTGTTCACTATTGAACATCAAAATTCCATAAGCTTGTGATTCCACTGAAACATGATTTTATTATACAGATAATTATCCACAACAAAATGACTAACCTCAGAAGAAGAAGAATCCTCATGCTAGAATCTTTTGTTGGCAGCTTCTTTGCGATGACAAGATTTTTTCTTACAGGATGGTTCACCTTTATCTATTGATAATTAACACAAAAATGAGTACCATAAAGTCAAAACATATGTTATATTATCAATATGATGTCCCTTATTAAATTGATGAATTTTCATGCAAAGATGTGGGATACAATTATGTATAATCCTATTGGTCTATGGTAACCATATACAATCCTTTTCTATGTTATAAAACTCTTTAAAAAGGGTAGTAGGAAGTGTCTTTAGATTGTCAAACATTTTGAGGAAAACCAAAGTTGTCCCCATTCCAACCATGCAACAGGATTCACAGGTAGGGTATTGTGCATTTGAGCCAAATTTATAGAAGTATGGTATTGTCTTAGAGTCTTCAAGATCCCATACCAATTAATTGGGTGTTTAAGAAACCAAATAAGAACCTAGGAATATTGTGATAGACTTAAACAAGTTAATTCCTTGAATAATTTGAAGTTGTCGATAGGCACAAGTATCTAAGTCTCTTAAGTTTGCAACTATTATTATGTATTTAATACCAACCACCCTTCCTTCACATTAGTAGTTATCATAGAAATTGTTCTAATTTGATCTCTAATTTTTGTAACACAAACCTTTAGGAATATATTAGGGAACTATAAATAGCTTGGGGTCAATATGAAATGATCTTCTATTTTTGGAATTAATTCCTAGGTGGATTCAGGCATACACAACAAGGTGACTTGATGGTTATAGGGTTTGGATAGAGGAGTAGTTTGATTGGTTTGTGCCAATCAAGGATTGGAGTATGTATAGAAATATCTAAAGGTATAGTTTCCAAGAACTAAGAAGGATTTGAATCTTTTTGTGTTCCTTTTGAATATTTGTAAGGCCCGTGAACAAGTAAAGTCTTAAAACCCTTGTAAGTAGGCTATTTTATAGGAATGTATGGAGGGGTTGAAGAACTAAAACCTTGAAAATATTCAAGCTCTCTAAAACCATAACTTAATTGGTATCTTCTTGAGTTTTTTTTGAAATATTTTCAAAATGGAAATTTTAGAGGCCTAATTAGGGCAAAAGGCTACTAGCCCTAAAATAAGGGTTTGAGGAGATTGGTAAGAAACCATGGAATTTTGTGAGAAAGAACACTTTGAACCTAATCAAATAGACCTATATTGGATCCCTCCATCCTACTACAACACTAGTGAAGTCCTTCTTGAGTTGAATGAATCTTGATGCTTTGAGTCTTGCATCTTGTTATAGTGGAGTATTGAAGTAGGAAATTGGTAGAGATATCCTTGGAAAGAATAGGAGGATTAAGTAAAGAATTATCCTAGTGAGGGGTCTTGGAGGAAACCCTAAGAAGGCTTATTAGTGAGCCTTGTGAGGTCCTAGTAAAGGTTAATTAGTATTTTCTTACCATTACGACAAGTTGACAACTATAAACTTCTGACCACATTCCATACATTTTTTTGGCCCTAATTCATAGTTGTCAAATTATTTTTGTAAAAAGAGAAGTAGTCAATCTGTTCAGCAAGAGAAGAGAGTTAACTAATTTATTTCATTTTTTACATTATTTATAAAGATTGTAACTTCTAGATATATATGAGATTTTTAATTTCTTAAGCTTTAATTTTTTTTCTTTATGTGAACTCTACTTTGCATATTCTCAAATATGATAATAAAAGTATTGAAATTCGATATGTGCTTCAATCTTTTAGTGAAGCTTTCAATACTTACCTCATAGCTGTTGGAGGCTTTGGAGGTCTTTGAGCTCCCATTTCTATCTTTTGCTATTTTAAACGTTATGAAGACAATGCAAATGTATACACTTTAGAGAAGTTGATGAAGGTCATCTATATTATCAAATTCCTATTAAATTGTAGTTCAATTTATTACGATATAAGGTAGTTGACTTCATGTGAAAAATACATCTATGATGACAATAAAATACTTAAGAAGAATTCAATACAGGCAGTAATATAAGAAAGACAATAAACTTATAAAGTATAAATCTCATATCAACTACAAATTATACTTACTAAATAGTGCAGAGACAATTCTTCTATAAATTGGGCAGAGTATGCTTTTGAATAAATTATACTTTGAAACAAGGAATCACCATTTGGCCTACAATATACACCAAGCATCATGCACTCCTTGAATTTAACATAGAGTTTAGTAGAGGAGAAGCACTACAAAGGAAAAAAATAAGTCCATATTAATTGCATAATACTTACTACATAGCACAAAGGAAGCTCTTCTAGAAAAGTTCCACAAACCTCAATTAAAAATTTGTGAATGGCCCATTTCCTATTGCATAGACTCCTTCAAGTTAAAATGTAATCAGCCAATTTGATTTGATAAAATGCACGATCGATTATGTACAAATAAACAAAATTCTAAGAGTTAATATAGATTATATAAAAAAGCCAATATAACTCCTATTAATTTAATAAATATACTTACCCATTAGTGATCTACTTGTAAAAGGAAATTCCTTATAAATCTTGGATCAACCTTCTTTGTAGGGAATTTGTCAAGTTTTACGCCAGTACATTACTATGCACTAGTTTGTCAACTAGTTTCTCCTCTCTTGAATTCTTCATGTAATTGCACAAGGATCCATAGTTCACGCATGTTTTACCATATCTATGAAAATCTCCCTAATATAACTGGGATCTTCTCTATGGAGAATGAACCACTCAATACAAGCTTAGGGGAGAGTACCAAAATCCCCAATGTGGCATTTAGTTGTGGGATTAAAATCTAAGGACCTAGTTTTATAGGTTAAGCATTTGTTGGAATATATTATGTAATGGGGTTGGGGAAGGGGCCTATTTTATTCACCTCATAACTTGGTAAACTTGCTGGAATAAAACTTCTTACTACTTGGTGGGCTACACTATTTCTCCCCCCACACAAGTTAATTTATATTGGGGCAGACACTATTGAGGTAGTCATTGAAGAAATCGATGAGCTACTCTCCTTTTCTAAGGAACATATTTATAGAGTCCTTTTACTACATTGGGCTAAAGATAGTTTTTGTTGATGGGGTTCTTCTTCCCATCCATCCCAACATTTGGAGTATTGATGTTTAGGGAAATGGGAGAACTATCATTGATTTTGGCACCACGTTGACCTATATTGTAGAGGCTACATACAAGATAATCCTTGCAACATTTAGAATGACTATTGTATCTTAGAATAAGACTTGTATAGAGCTAATTTGATCTATGATTCAATGTCTCAAGCATTGCCAGACTCTAATTACCAAATCTTACAATTATTTTCAAGGGTGGCACAATATTTAATTCTCCTCCTTTAAACTATTTCATCAATGTTGTTAATGAAAAGTGCCTGACATTATAGGGTGTCTCTTCTCTTACTATTTTCTCTATTCTTGGTAAGATTTTGTAGCAAAACTTTTTTACCATGTATGATAGGAAATTTTCTAGACTTGATTTTGCTCATATTGATGTATGATATGTGATTGTTGTATGATATATATGTGCAACAATATTGTTTCCCTGTGATCTATTATGGTAATCATGAATTGTTGTCAGTTCACTATTGACATTAGGAGAGAAAATCAGTTCACTATTGACATTAGGAGAAAAATTTGTGAAATCATAGTGTCCTCAGACAATTCCTTTGTCAATTTTAATTCCAGATTAGAGGCATGAAAATAACCTTCATAACAATATAGTAGATTACTTAAACTCCCAAACACACAACTCAAACCACATACCAGATTTCATAATGTATACTTCAAATAGAATATCAGAACCAGCCCATCATGTAAACTAACTAAACAGAGCAAAAAATGAAAGCAAAGTCTTTTTAGGTGATAGAAGATTGTTTAGCCACTATGATGGTCCTACATCACTAAGTCACAAGTGAGCTTTATGAAGCCACTATAGGACCTTCACCACATCCTAAAATTGCAAGTAAAATTAGAAATTGAATCTGAATATACAAGTCACAAGCACATCTTGAATATTGATGTTGATGTTTATTGACATGGATGAAGCTCTTTAGGAGCAGACGCTTGTGAGATGCAATGCTTGCTTCTAGATTATTGAGCCAAGGAGCAAGTTCATGGGCTTGTGAAAGGAATTGAAGCTAGTTTGAGTGTATTCAGTCTAATAAGGAACTACGGTTGTCTAGAAGATTGAGAAATCTTGTTTATGATTGCACTAATTTGAAGTGTATGAACAAAGTGACAAAAGATTCATCAATATCTTCTTCACAACTTGAAACCATTTTAGAAGACAAAGTAGCTATGGATATTCTACAATATATTTGAGATTAATACAACAAAAAACCTTGTGATGATAATATTGAGCCAAGGCCAAATGCCACCAAGTACTCTCAATATTTTAAAATATGATATGAAAAGCGAAAGGTACTCCATAGGAAGTTTAAGAAGGATTTAATGAAATAGATTTTGGACACCCACTTTTTGAAAATAAGACATGTTAAAACTAGTATTGAACATACTTCTAATGGTCTAATTTTGATCACTTTCTAATGGCTTCTTTGTTTGGACATCTTGTATCTTTGTATTATGGATTGAAAATAAATGTATATTATTGCAGGGATTTTCTAGTTACGAAAAGAATTTTCTTTGTATCCTTGTTCTTATATTTTTGTAATCGTTTTCTTCTCTCAAGTATTATGAGATGGATTTTAACATATTCCATAAATGTCAATGAAAAGTTATGCTTATAGCATATGGGGTTTGTTTTAGTCTTAGATCTCAAATTCTTGCTTTTTATGCTTACTACAACTTGGGGTTTGTGCTATATTTTGTTTCTACCATGCAATTTGATTCTCAATTCATTCTCTCATATTCTGTCTTATAAATTTGTTCATCGAGTGATTTTTCAATTATATTCATATAATATACCTATTATCAAAGTTCATTTCTTAAAAAAAATAATGGAGGATGTTGATTATAAGGAATGGTGCCTTTGGTAACACTGAAATAAATAGACCCTAAAATATATGCCACCCAGAAACTCATTAGTTAATCTTTGACATAATGATACTACCATACTATTTTTAACATTATAATACTATGATGTAGTGCACAGGTAACATTATAATACTATGATGCAGCGCATAGCTGAGGGAAAGAACTACTACACATTTAAGTTTTTTGCCAAGTTGACCAACTACAGATAGCATGCCCTTGAAATTGTGGCTATTGGGAATCGTATGTACTCATAATTTCCTCTACAATGGTTTTTTTCCAAAACATCATGCAAATATTTGTTTAATTAATTTTATCCCTTGCATTTAAGACTATTCTTTTTCCTTATAATTTATTATATAAAGAATAAGTAGGGTTCATAAATTATTTTCCACCAAATTTGAGGGATAGGACAATGAGGGATGCAAGAATTTTTTGAGTTTTCAAGATGTAGAAGATTGTAATTAAGAAAATAGGGAAAATTATAAGAAATTTCAAATGTTCATAAGATAAGGTAATCATCATATACATTATAGAACACTTTTGCATAAGGTTAG
Organism: Cupressus sempervirens; assembly: GCA_028749045.1. NCBI lineage: Eukaryota > Viridiplantae > Streptophyta > Pinopsida > Cupressales > Cupressaceae > Cupressus > Cupressus sempervirens. The sequence goes on along the minus strand of CM053793.1, from coordinate 283,197,749 downwards.
AACTAAATTGAAATTTTCACATGAAAGAAACTAAATAGGAGTAATAAAAATTTCAATAAACTCTTTGTTAATGTATATGTATTAGGTATATATATGTATAGCAACCAAATGTTCAATGACTACAAGTATCAACTGCAAAGTTTCAAAAAACTAAAACTAACTTCCAAATTGAAATTAAAACCAAAAAATAGTAAATGAATATATTTGTCCAAAAATTGTCTATACCTACCTTTCTAAAGAATCTTTTATGCTATTTAAACCAGTGGATGGTTTTCCATTCCTCTAAGCACTGCATAGATGCCCTCCTTTATCTATCAAGCCCACATTTAGATTGTAATGCAACTATGTTCGATCTTGTGAGAACTGGTAAAAAAATAATTATACTCCCTTTATACCATTTCTTTTTTGCTATAAAATGTTGTACACAACAAGGGGATCAAGTTTTTGTATTCTCTACTATTTCACTTATATTTTCATCTACTTTACTAATTGAAATGGCTCTTGTCAATGCTTAATCATCTCATGGACTAAAATTTTGGTAGGAAATTTTTAGACACTCACAACTGGGGCAAATGAATGGCATTGGAACACAATGAAAAAAAAACTACAGACAGTGGTAGAGTCACTTACATTATTCAATGTGTAAAAAAAATGTTATTTCATCCCTCCGATAGGTTATAGTTGATTAAGTCCACTACATAGATGCCAAGGGTTTGAAATATTGGCATTCATGTTAATTTAGAGTTTTAAAACTTTTATCGGTGCATAAGAGTTAAGATATGAACATTGTTTGGTAGACAAGATTTAGACAAAAAACTCCTGGCACAACAAATTGAAATGAAGGACACCAATCCCAAATTTATATTAAGGGTGAAGGAAATGAATTTGAGAAAGTTAATGCACCAAAATTTGACACTATATATAGAATCATCCACAAATGGGAGGGTTTCCTTAAGGCATAAGGTAACCATCATAAATAGGGCTTCTTCAAACTATGCCTTCCCCCAATCAATCCCCAATCAATCATTGTTTAAACAAGAAGGTATCAACGTAACTCACCTATTCACCTATTCATCAATTACGACATGAAGCTAGGAAAGTTCGTGTGTGTATGTTTGAATGACGACCAGCAATTCTAGTTTAGGGCTGCAGTAGATGGGTTTCCAAATGCTCCAAGGATGAAGAATGCACTCGAAATCCTCAATTATCTATAAAATGATGATCGACTAGTATGGCATGAAGTGAAACACTCAGCTGACTTTTCATGCTCAACTGATCAAATGCTCCAATGAAATGCCACTTTTTTTTTTGTCTTTATGTTGCCTGCATTAGTTGCAATTGTGACCAAGACAAAAGGAAAAGAATTGGTCACAATTGCGACCAACGCGAGCATGTATTAAAAAAACAAAAGTTTCCTTTATAATACTGACCAACCAATCCATTTAAATTTGTTGGTCAAAATTTTAGGTCAAAATTTAGGGTTAAATCTACTAGTGGAGATTTGTGATTTCAATTGATGGATTGAAGATGGATCCTAAGAAGGTTAATGAAATTTTGGAATGGCCTACACTTGAGAATATGGGTGAGGTAAGATCATTTCATAGTTTGGCTAGTTTTTACAAAAAGTTTATAAAGAATTTTTGTACTATTTGTAATGCTATGACTGAGACAATGAGGGGAGATGAAAAGGAATTGAAGTGGACACATGGCACTGATAAGAGTTTTGAGACTTTGAAATAAAAGGTTGTTGAATTACCTATATTGGCTTTACCTGATTTCAACAAAGTATTTCAAGTTGAATGTGATGCAAATGGTAATGCAATAGGAGCTATATTGAATCAAGAAGGTAAACCTATTTCTTTCTTTAGTGAAAATCTTAATGATGCCAAAAGGAAATATTCTTTGTATGATCAAAAAATTTATGCTATTGTCCAAGCATTGAAGAAGTGGAGACATTATTTGATTCCTAAAGAGTTTATACTATATACTGATCATAAAGCTTTACAATACTTGGGAAGTCAACATAAACTAAATTAGAGATATATGAAGCGGGTTGAGTACTTGCAAAGTTTCACATTTGTTATTAAGCAAAAGAGTGGAGTTACTAATAGATTTGTTGATGCATTAAGTAGAAGACATTCTCTATTGACTGAAATGAAGGTTGAAGTTCTTGGTTTTGATAAAATGAAAGAGTTGTATGATGTTGATCCTAATTTTTCTAAGGCATGAAAAGAGTGCAGAGCACCAAATATGATATATCACATCAGTAAATATGATGAATATTTCATTCAATAAGGTATGTTGTTCAAAGGCATTCAATTATGTATTCCTAGAAGTTCTATGAGGTTGAATCTGATTAAGGAAAAGCATAGTAGTGGACTAGCTAGATATTTTGGAATTGATAAGACATTGAGTTATCTAAAAGAGAAGTATTATTGGCCACAAATTTATAAGAATGCTCAAAAATTTGTAAAGAGTTGTGGAGTTTGTCAAGTTACAAAGGGAGTGAGTCAAATACTAGATTATATACACCTATTACTATTCCTGAGAAACCTTGGATTAACATCAATATGAATTTTATTCTTGAATTACCTAAGACAGTGAAAGGGTATGATTCCATATTTGTTGTAGTGGAAATTTTTTCTAAGATGGTTCATTTTATACCATGTAAGAAGATATTAGATGTTGAGCATGTTGTTGAACTTTTCTTTAAAGAGATTTTGAGATTGCATGGATTACCAAGAAGCATTATTTTTGACAAAGATAGTAAGTTTGTTGGCTATTTTTGGAAGACTTTGTCGAAAAAGATGGGTACTGAATTGAAGTTTAGTTCTACATTCCATCCACAAACGGATGGACAAACAAAGGTTGTGAATAGAAGCTTGGGAAATTTGCTAAGATGTTTAGTTGGGAATAAGCCAAGTAATTGGGAGATGGTATTGGCACAAGCTGAATTTGCATATAATAATTCTATGAATAGAAGTATGGGAAGGATACCTTTTGAGATTATTACTAGAATGCATCCTAGAGGTATATCAAATTTGAGAGATGTTGCTAGTGAAGAAAAGAGAAGCACTGTAGGAGAAGAATTTTCTAATTTTATGGAGACTTTGCATAAGAAAGTGAAGTTGAGGTTGGAACAAAGTAATCAAAAGTATAAGGAGAATTCTGATTAGTCTAGAAGATACCATGATTTTCAAGTTGATGATGAGGTGATGGTTCATCTAAAGAAAGGAAGATTCCCAATTGGAGTATACAGTAAGCTGAAGATGAAGAAATTTGGACCTTGTAAGATCTTGAAGAAGTTTGATAGTGGTAATGCTTATGAAGTTGAGTTACCTGATGACATGGATATATCTCCTATATTTAATATTTTTTATTTGTATAAGTATCATGAGTCCAAGGATGAAGTTTCTATATTAGATGATTATCCTAAGAAGTAGATTGAAGAAGTTGAATAGATATTAAATCAGAGATTTGACAAGAGCACAAGAGGAAAAGATTACTATGAATATTTGGTGAAGTGGAATAATAGGCCTATTGAAGATGCTTCATGGATTTCTCAATTTTAGTTAGATTCAACTCGGGTTGTGACATCTCAATGATTTAGGAGAATCATTTCTTTCAACCTTGGTTGTCTGATGTAGGAGCATCCTAGGTTGCATTGTTATCTTGCTCATTTTTTGTTCATTCTATAAGTTGGTGCCTAGAAAATCCTTCATGTGCCTAGTAGTTCCTTCATGTGCCTAGTAGTCCTTCATGTGCCTAGTAGTTCCTTCATGTGCCTAGCAGTTCTTCATGTGCCTAGTAGTTCCTTCATGTTCCTAGTAGTCCTTCATGTGCCTAGTAGTTCTTCATGTGCCTAGTAGTTCTTTCATGTGCCTAGTAGTCCTTCATGTTCCTAGTAGTTTTTCATGTGCCGAGTTACTATAGCAATTCCTTCATGTGCCAAGTTACCCAATATATGCCGAGTGACTCTTCATGTGTTGAGTTACCCAGTATATGCCAAGTGTTTCTTCATGTGTCGAGTTACCCAATGTATGCTGAGTGTCAACATTTTGACATGATTTATGGGAGCCAACTTCCAAGATTTATTTCGATCGTGACATTTATGTAAGATATTTTCTTGAGATGTGTCCAGACCATTATTGGGATGGCCCTCATCTTATGTAATGTTCTAGAATAATTTGTAAGCCATTTTGGCAAGTATATATAGAGTGTTTAAGCTTATAGTTAGACAAGTTTTTGGGAAGAGTGTGAGAGAGCAGAACTAGAAGTGTGAAATTGCAATTGGAGCTTTGAATGTGAATGTATTTTTAATTGGTTGTAACCTAGAAGGCCTTATAGCGGGGCATGTATGAAGATATTTTGATGAATCAATAAAAGTATTTCACTCTTTTTTCTCCTTTGGGAATTATTCTTTGTGTTTGCTTCCATTACGTTAACTCTTGTAGGGTGGTTTGGATAGTTGGGTGAGCCTTTGACCCTAGTTATTCACCTTATGTTTGCATCATCCTTACATGCCTCATTTGTTCTCTTCGGTTCTACTTGATAAATTATAATTCCTCATTCACTTTGTTCCTTGTCATCACAACTTTATCCTTTCTCCCAATTATCTTCTCTAGAAGGTGATTCTTTGTCACGTTTTTGTTGGAAGTGGGAGTTGACATCTCAACTCTTATCTCTTCTCTAGGTTCATATCTCTATTCTTCTCTATGCTCAATAGATACATCATTCTGCAAGTCATTTTTAGTCTCAAAAAGAACTTCAACATTCTATATAAAAATTCTAGAATTATCCTCTTCTTCATCAAAATTATAATGTACCACCTTCTCTTTAGTACCAAACTTTTCATCAATCCTTACATTTATGCACTCAACTATTGTAACACTTACTTCCAAATATTCTAAAATACTTGACTGATGGTGGATGACCAAACCATAACTCATAAGGTGTCTTGCTCATACCTTTCCTGATCTAGACTCTATTCAGAGTATATACTACAATGTTAACTACTTATCTCCAAAATGTCTTTGAGACATCATTCTCAAATAACATTGCTCTTGCTACTTTAGCTACTGGCTTGGTGCTTCTTTTAGCAATCCCATTCTATTTAGGTGTTTTGGGTGAAGATAATTATCTTCTAATTCCATTCTCTTCATAGAGCATGTTGAACTCTCTAGAGGTGAAATCTCCTCCTCTATCTGATGTAAAATACTTAATCTTGACACCAGATTCATTTTCAACTCTATTCTTAAATATCTTGAATTTATCAAAAGCTTCATACTTCTCTCTAAGAAATTCTACCCACATCATTCTAGTGAAATCATCAACAAAAATCATAAAATACCTTTCACCATAGAATTCTTTGGTTCTTCCAAGACCACTTAGATCTATGTGAACAATCTCCAATTTTTGTGTAGTAGAGAACTTCTTGCTAGGAAAAGACACTTTCCTCTGCCTAGCCAAAATAGATTCCTTGTAGACAACATTAGTGGGCTTAATAATCTTAGGTAGATCTCTAACTGCAAATGTACTGCTAACCTTCACAATATCAACAAAGTTTATATGACAAAACTTTTTATGCCATAAGAAATTATTGTCAACCTTTGCAACCAAATATGCTATTTTAGTATGATTTAGCTTAAATACATTACCTCTATTTGGTTCTAGTACCAATCAGCTTATTATCTTTGTCTTTGATAATGCAAGTCTTCTCTGTGTACTACAAAAGATATCACTTGTCTACCAACTATCCAACACTTAACAAATTATGTTTCAAACATCAACAAAGTAAACATCACCCATGTTAGTTTTACAATCAAGAGTAATAGATTCACTCCCTATAATATGAAAGGCTACATTGTTACCAATTCTAACAATACTTCCATCATGATTTTTGAACTTGAAAATTTTGTTCATATCACTAGTCATGTGATGTGAACATCCACTATCAATTATCCAATCTAATTTCTCCTCAACTTGGGTGACTAAAGCTCTTTATTCTCTAATTTTTCTATCAAGGTTATCTTCCTTAATATCCACAATACTAATTCATCATAACTTTCACTTTGATCTTTTTCATTAGATTCTTTGTCTTCATTAGCATATAAACAATTTCTATTGTTATCTCTTCTAGGCTTAAATTTTCCTCTATAATTTCTTTTTCATATTTTAGGACATTTAGATACATAATGACCATATTTATCACAAGTTCAACACTTCAATATTTTCTTACCATCTTTCTCTCTTCTTACTAGAAGGGATATTCCTCCTTCAATCTTCTTATCTTCTTCAGATCTTCTACTATTGGCAAAGTCTCCTCTTGTGCTTGTACTTCTTGATAGATTAGGTCAAATGTTCATAGCATTTAAAGCTCTCTCAACTCAAGGTAATTCTCTAGACTATCTCATTTATGCTTCTATAGATTCTAATCTTCCAAGGAATGCTTCTTTTGCTAAATCTTTGGTGCAAGGCATTACTAGCTAAATCATTTGAGCTATTTACTTGAATGGTAGTGATAAAATTTTCAAGATCTTCCATGTAACCTCATCATCTTATTTAGTTCCACCAAGAGATCAAATACCTACAAAAATTTATGATATTCTACCAACATAACTTCTTATGGATTCATCTTCCATCATCTTAGCATCTTGAAATGCACAAATCCAATTTTGCAATTTCATTAGTTTTGCATGATCATCACCTTCAAAAGTAACTTCTAATGATTTCCAAATTTCATGAGAAGTTTGAAATTTATTTACCTAATTGTATTCATTATTTGGAAGATCTGACAATAGGACTTCTTTAGCTCTCATGTTACACATGAATAGATCTCTTTCTCCCTTACTACATTTTTCTAGCTTTGATTCTTCAACAATTGCCTTCTTAGCTTTCATCAAAAGCCAATATCCTAGACCCATGGAAAGTAGACGAGTCTTCAACTTTTCCTTCCAACTATCATAGTTGGCCTCATCGAATCTTGGACTATCCTTCTTGAATATATTCACCATTGATCTCCCAAAGCTATTAAACCTTATCTTCAAGGACCTAATGCCCTAATACCAATTGTTAGAATATATTGTCCATTGATTTAACTGGGGGGGCCGGTGGTGAATTAGTTATCAAACTATTAACACAATCATTAACTTTAAACAATCTTTAACCATGTGATTAATATTAACTAAAGCCACAACAAGATACTCATACACAATTAACACTAGATATGTTAACTAGGAAAACCCTTGATCAGAGGGGAAACCCCAGAGGGAATGGTACCCACAAGATGATGTACTAATACATATATTCCTTGTTAGAGGATAAACCCTATTAGGAGTCTATTATAGCATTAAGTACATATGAGTCCCTATTAGGAGACTTTGAATCCTTGTTAGGAGATTCCAACCCTATTAGGAGTTGTGGAAGACAATAGGACCCACTTCCCAAACAACTTCAAGGTTACGATCAAAGAACCCACTATCCAAATGATCTTTCTATTATTCCTTATAGAATAATAGAAACAAAATGTACTTCTTCCTCTATCCCCATCCTATCAACCAGGCTTCTACTCCTTTAGATCTTGTAACTAGATCTAATACTATGCATCTAATGATCTGTTGGATCACTTACATGCATTCAACAAGCATTCAAATCCTTCTCAAACTATGCACTAATACTTCACATTCAACTTGATCCTTTTAATCCAAGTCCCTTTACAAATAAGGAAAAAAAATTTTCTTTTATATCTATCTTCATAATAGTTCCTTGAATTGGCCTTGAGGCATTCCCAATTAATTAAAATAAGATAGTTAATTAATTCACAATTACAATATTACTGTCAGCTCATAGTTTGTACTTCACACTTGTGAAACAATGTCTTGTGCACATACTAATTTCATCACTTGACTATCCTCTATCACTATGTAACTCTAGATCTCTTCATTATATCTTGGCTAAAAGATATAATGTAAACATCAAAAACTACCAAATAGATACTCCATTTTTGCACTACTTCTAGTAAATCAAGTGTAACTTATGTACACCATCGAATTAGACTTAGTCCTTTTAACCACATCATCTAGAAAACCTCAAGAACATGTCCTCCACTACACATCATCTAAAGTGTCCTCAAATTTTGTGCAGACTAAGATTACTAATTTCTATTCTTCCAATCTTAACAAAATTACTTCTATGTTGACATCAATGATAAATATAGTCATGAATGCAACATATCAATACTCTATAATGCTTATGATACTCCCCCAATGTAGTAACTAAGAATTCATGCTAACACTTTGATTGTCATAGAAGATGACTATTTTCTTTTGGAAAGAAATGCCAAACTAGGTAAGGATGTGTTGAAGCCAAATAGCCTTAGTGGCTACATTAATTGCTCCTCGATACTCAACCTTAGTGGATGAAAGAGAAATAGTAGACTTATTTTTGCTAGACTAAGAAATTGGACTAGAACTAAGAGTGAAGCAATACCCAAAAGTAAACTTGCAATCAGAAGAATCGCCTACCCAATCTAAAACTGTATATCCTACCTAGTCAATATCTACACCCACTTCATAATGAATGCCATAACCATGAGTACCCTTCATATAATGAAGAACCTGCATACCTACTTTCCAATGTAGCTCATGTTGTTCCTACTTAAATCTATAGACCGTGTCCTTAGCATATGAATTATTAGGCCTTGTGTGAGTTAAGTCTATTAGGCTACTAGCCAATTGACAATACAAGGTGTCATCAACCAATGGTGAAGAACAAGAAGCCTCAAGTTTGACCCCTAATAGAAATGGAGTTGGTACAAACTTGTAGTCAGCTATGTGAAATTTGGAGAGTATATCAAGAGCATATTTAGGCTGGCCAATAAAAATACTAGAAGGTGATTGAGATATCTCAATCCCTAAAAAGTAATGAAGAAGATCTAAGTCAAACATTAAGAACTGATCATGAAGGCTAGTTTTGAATACCGTGATGTGAGATGAGTGACTCTCTATAATCAACAAATCATAAACATAGAGGACAAGGAAGGCGAGTGTATCATCCTACTACAAGATGTAGATGTTCAAATTAGAATGCACATGGAGCTTGTTTAAAGCCATAGAGGGACTTTCAAAGGTGGTAGACAAATGTAGGATCCTCAATGAACCCTTGTGGCTACTCCATATAGATCTTCTCCTAAAGGTCACTATGAAGAAATGCACTCTTCACATCTATTTGATGTACTTCCCAATGATGAGATGCAACAATGGAATGAATAAGTTAGATAGGTTTTATCTTTGCAACTGGTGCAAAGGTTTTAGATAAGTCAATTCTAGGAACTTGGGAGAATCCTTTGGTGACTAGGTGAGACTTATACTTATCAACTAACCAGGATCTGCTATAAATTTTGTTTGATAGATCCACTTGCACTGAACAAGTTTTCTTCACTTATGTCGAGGGACTAAATCCCAAGTATGATTCCTCTCTAAGGAACTAAACTCTTCTTATATAGTAGTATCCCACTCAAAAACACTAGAAGCTTCTCAAAATTTTTGTGGTTTAAAAGCTATAGAAATAAAGAGATGTGGAGCTTGCTAAAATAGAGACCTTATTCTTCTCTCATTTGAAGGAAAAGCAACATAATTGCCTATTGATTCTAATGTATGTCGTGCCCAACGAAGCCCAATATTTAGAGCATGTAGATAATCTAGAGGAGAATAATTTTCTAAATGATGAATGGAGGAAGATGGATCCCCATCATCATCATTTGAAGTAGAACAATATTCCTCATCTAGATCAGAAGGATCAAAAACTTCAGAAGAACTATCATCATGTAGTCATAATTTTTCCATAGGAATGAATGATGAAGTGATAGAAGAATAACAGGAGGTATCTTCCTCAAAGAGAAAATTTCTCTCAATGAAAATATCATGTGTGGTGGGATGGAGAATCCTATAGCCTTTGAAACCATCTAGATACCCAACAAATATGCAAAGCTTACTTTATGGATCCATTGCCTTGTGTTCTTCGGCTAGATATGGGCCCATGTAGGAGACCCAAACATTTGAAAGTGTTTGATTGTAGGTTTCAACCAGCCCAAGCTCCAAAAATAGTTACTCTTTTTAAAGCTTGATGAAGAATTTGATTATGAATGTAACATGCATAGTTGATGGCCTCTACCCAACACTGAGGTGCCAATGATTTGGAATGGACTATACTATTGGCCATTTCCTTTAAGGATCTATTCTTCCTTTCAAAAAGTCCATTCTTTTCTGGACTTTAGGGAACTATGTGTTGAAGATCGATTCCTTCTAAGATACAGAATTACTCAAACCTTTGGTTGACATATTCCTCCCTCATTATCTATGTGCAAGATGTTGTTGAACATCCCATTTTGTTTCTCTGCAAAAGCTTTGAACTCTTGGAAATACTCAAAGATTTCTGACTTTTGTTTGAGAAAATATACAAATGTGTATTGGGAATGTTCATTAATGAATGTTTAAACATATTTGGCTTTGGTAAAAGAAGGATGTGAAAATGGTCCTACCAAATCACTGTGTACTAGCTCCAACAGTTGAGTGATTATCAAATTTTTCTTTAGGATGCCTACTAAGAATGCATCCCTAACAAACTCCATTAAAAATTTGAATTGAAGACAAACCTATAACCATATCATGTTGACTAAGTTGTTGTAAGTAGTGAAAGTTCAAGTGGCCAAATCGTTGATGCCATAAATGACTCACTTTGTCAAAGTGAGTGAGTAATTCAAGTGAAGGTGAATCAAGAACAAAGTGAGAGAAGTGATACAATCTTGATTGATGTTCTACCTTTCCCACTACAATTGTAGACTCATTTCTCATCTCACTAGTAACCACTATATCTAGAGTAAAGTCTACTCACTTCCTGGAGCCTATGTGAGTAATCTAATAAAAAAATAGGAGATTAGTTGAAAAATATGAAGCACAAAGAACATCATGAAATGTCCCATCACTCATGTCAATAGACCCTCTCTCATGCACTTTAGCAGGAGTGTCATCACCCAAAAGAACGGATGGCATAGAACATGAATCTAATGAGGAAAAATACTCTTTTGATGAAGCCATGTAGTGAAATGCACCTAAATCAATAATCCATGAATTTAGTTATGAGGCTACAACTATTAGGGCCTTACCTTTTCCTTTCCCTTTACTTGATTCCTTGGAAGATTCTTGGGATGAAGTTGGCTTGATTGAATCAGGTACTTTGATATTGTTCCACTCAAGAAGATGGGACAAGTGATCAATTTGCTTCTTCGGACATTTATGTTCATCATGACCAAGTTTCTTACCATAGGAAGATGTTGTTCTTTCCTTCTTGGGCTTATTGTTTTTTAAAGAAGATGCATCATTTATTGTTCTTAGAGTAGAAAACTTCTTTTCTTGATTCTTTTCTACTTGGTACTTTTGTTTCTTTACTTTTTTAGGAAGCCCTCTTCGTTCTCGTGTGACCTAATTTGCAGTCAAGGTATGAGACTTAGATGGCTTGATCATGCCCATATAGATCAACTTTTCCTACTACTTTGTGAGTTCATTTGCAAACTTGTCAAGAGAAGGCATTGTGTAGTTATTTCCTAAGGAACTTTTAGTAACATAGAAGGTAGAAAAAAACACATAATATGTAGGACCAAGCTTGGAAAGAATAATTAGGATTAGTTAAGAATCTTTATTCTTAATTTTACATTCTTTTAACTACAATCTTAAAGGTTTCAACTTAGTGAAGTTTATTGAATAGTATCAAAGTTGCATGGATTTAATCCTATCAATTCATCTTATTTTCCAAATAATCTTTCTAATGTTGTCCATACATTATTTGAAGTTGTAGATGATTACACATGAAAGAGAAGCTCTAAAGATATAGTCATGCATAAGGTACTATATGCTTCATCATATTTTTGTTCCATTTAGTCTCTTCTACAAGTAATGTTGGTTCAAATTCAAAACCATTGTTACTCTATGCAACCCTAAATTCTCAAGATAGATTATCGTTTTAGACTTCCACTCATAGTGGTTATAGGGTTTGAGTAATGATATTGTTGATTGATCCCTTTTAATGTATAAATAAATATTGTTGTGTAGAATGAAAGAGAAGCAAGATTAAAAGAAGAGAGTATTGAGAGCACAAGAGAGTACACATGAGATTACCCCCCTTTTTACTAGATCAAAAATCACCCCCCAAGATGCAATGATTTTGGCACTCTATAATTGAGTGCTTATACAATTGCCACTTTCGTAAAATATGGATCAAAGTGGACTTGATTTTACAATTAATATTTCCAATATGAAGAAAATGAAGACTTATACAATTATGTGAATCTAAACTCTTACAAGTGCCAATTTTGGCCAAAGTCTAAAATTACAATTTTCATCCAAATAAGATTGTATTTTTATAGTATATTTGGATTCTTCTCAAAAAATATGCACTTCAAAAAAAATGGCACTCAAAAATCTATCTGTTTATATGAGTCGGCCATATAATGCTCCAAAAGTTGCAAAATGTAGGATTACATAGGTATAGTCATGAAAACCTATAATTTCATACTAACATATGCATCCAAAACTAAAAAATAACACCAGCATTGCATTATTTGGAGAACTCTACCCCAACTAAAAAAAATTGCATCCAATTTCAAGTTTGGATGACCAAGTTGTGGTCATTTATACTTGGACTACTAAAATAAAAAGGCAATTGAAGAAGGCTGGGCTAGAGAACTGTCAGCTTAAACTTGACAGTCAAATGACTATTAGGACAAAAGAAACATACTTTTTTGTGATGGTTATGTGGATGTCAAATTTAACATGATATGATGATGGCTTTTGGAAAAAGATTTTGTCCCACATTCATAAATGTTGTGGGACTTTCACTCTTTAAATTGTTGAGTGCTCACCTCCAATATAATAAGACTTGTTTGGTGGTCAAATCTTGTTGTAGGTTGAAGCACATGCATTGAATATTGTAGGTGAAGCATGTGCTACAAAAGAATTGAATCTTTAATGTTAGCCTTGTTTTCAAAGTGGATCACATGTGCTTTTTAGAGAAGCATCTTGAAAAAAGCTTGCATTTTAGTGGGACCCACCTTGCACATGGTCTGCATTTGACTTCAACATTGGCGGCTCCTCAAAAATTAAAATGCTGGAATATTTTTTTTATTTCAAATGTTGAATTGCCTTAGTTTGTATGTCAAAGCTATAAATTTCCCATGAAGAGTTCCAAACTTAAAAATATGCCAAATTATATATGAAAATTCATCTCTTGAGCCTTCTAGATGCAATGGTAGGGTTTGTTTGGCCTAAAAAAGTCCATTTCGCATGCCCTCCTCCTGATTTAAGCTACAAGCATGTGTTTCTAACTGATGCATACAAACTCTGATTTGTATGAAACAAAAGTTAATTTTGAATTTTTCAAACCTTCTGATGCAATGAAACTATTAAAATGACTCCATGAATCCATCAGAGTGCAACAATCAACAGATGAAGAAAAAACACATATATGCAAAAGAGGGATTATTGGTTCTTTATAAATCCTTTCTGATTCTCTAGTTCATTTAGAAATGCAAGAGAAGAGCATACAATATTTTACAAGACCTCTAATAAAAAATAATCTACTCTTTCAAAATTTCTCTTATACCATGTTAGAATATATATATATATATATATATAATATAACCAAAATCTAATGAAAGATATAGATTAATAAAAAGGAAATAAAATTTTCAAAATAACAATATAGGAACAATCTTTGATGTAAATGCTCAAAGGCATAATACCATCAATATTTCCTAATATTTAATACATAAGAGCTAGCCTATTTATATAGGAAAGAACTAGGAGGATTGACAAGATTGACACAAGTGTTTCAACTTGGAGGAAGTAGAGTCTTGGTGGAATCAACCACCTACCATATAAAAGGGTGGTGTTGAAATTGGAACTAACTACATGTAATATCTTAGGAGTAGTTGGAGTCAAAAGGATGACTCACAATATCACCCTACTAATAATATCCAAGAATATATAATTCCTCCTAATTTATGAGCTCACCTAAATAAACTTAATATAAGAGTTAAATGGAAAAAAACCATTTACTCTGACAAAATTGACTCTATGGTCCAATGAATAATTAAGGCTACTAGTATCATGTCTAATAGGAAGCCATATAGTAGAAGTCATAAAAAATGTTACCAATTTTTACCATTGTGCAAATTGATAGAACTATTGCCAGTTATTCCTTGTTAAGTGCACGTGAAAAGAGATAGTGCATGTGTGAGTCTCACTTCTAAGGTGTTGCCACCTTTGTGAAAATATCTAAAGTGATGGTTTACATTCTTGTACTATTCATAATTGTCATGCATGCATGAGAGAGATGCGTAAAATATTGGTCTTAGGTCTTCTCCTTATATCCCTAAGTCTTAATATCTTCTTATTGTATGAAAAATATCATTATGAATATTTTAGTTTGCAACCATGTGATTGCCTTTTATCACCCTGTCACCCTAGTTTGTCACTTAACCATCAGATGGGCTACAAAAGCGTGATGTGGTTAGGTTCATGATTGGCATGGCTTCATGGTAGTTAAATGCTAACATCCACTTTTAGGTTGTGAAGGTCAAAGGGCATCTACAATTTTTCTTCCCAATCATCAGATTTTAGCATGTCAACATCTAACATACTACTGCATTTTGAAACTATCCAAAGTTTAAACAAAGTGGGGATACAACCTTGTGACACCAATCCCTATAGGCCCCATCCTTCCTAGTTTTAAGTAGTGAAGATCGTGCAAGTTCTTGATCATTGATCAAACAAGGATCAATGCTTATCATGTTGTTGCATTTTGAAGTGTCCAAAGTTTTAAAAAAATGGGGAAGCGAGGTGATGACACATGTCATGGTGGAACTAGGTGCATGAAAGTATCTTCATCGCATCGTCTCAAGGGTCAGTTGATAGTTAGTAAAATTCATTTTTTGAAGGAGTTATTTTTTGAATAACATAGATAGATTCACTTCATCGAAATGAGTTTTAGGTTTCAAGTTGCAAAGTTACAAAGGTCAACAACTTAGTCAGAATTTAGTGTTGATGCAGGAGCATCCAGAGGTATAAGGGCAATCCTGTGTCACCCAAAAAATGTACTTATACTTAGTTTCTATTTTATGTCTTTGCATTTTTGGATACCCATTTGGCTCAAATAAAGGTTCCAACTCTCATACTTCAACTATCAGTTCATTTAAAAATCCCGAAAAAATAGGAGCATGCAATTTGACCATCATTTTGGTGACCTAGAAGGTGTGACTTGGCCAGATGAATGTAATCAAGATTTAGAGCATTCCAGAAAAAGAATCAGGTCAAAAGGCCCCACGGTTTGAAAGTTATTGCAATTTTTCGGGTTTTGGAGACCCCCTAAGAATGCTTCAGAGTCAGATTTGGGGCATTAAATGACCTTGAAAAGGGTCAAAAAATGGGGGATGAGCAAAGCTTGTCCATAGGGCTATAGAGCGCTTCGAGAGCTTTCCGAAAATGTAAACGGTTCGTCAATCGGAGTTACGGTTCAAAAGTTATGCCTACCGGAAGTTCGGCTACCGTTTCTGGATTCTTCTAGAATTGCACCGACTTCTAACGCAGCTTTCGAAACCTTCTATTTTGTCGGTGGATGCCTACTAGCACTTTCTAGAATGTACTCCTAGTCCTTAACCCTCCGGGGTCTATTTAAGGAGATTTTTGGCATTGTAAAAGGCAGTTCGGATTGGAGCTTGAGAGGAGGTGCTAAAAGGAGAAATATTCTCCAGATCTATGCTATTGTAAGCCCGCAGGGCATGTTTTGAGTTTATTTTCTCTGCACTATTTGTACCAGCTTATTTTCTCAATTAATATAATTTCCCCTTTCTATTGTGTCTATTCTGGTTGTTGGGTTGTGTCCCCATCAAGTGGTATCAGAGCGGGTTTTCCTGAGTGTGTAGACAGAGCGCCGACTGTGAGGCAGTTTGCACCAGGACTGTGTGGTTGTGGGTTCGAGTTACAAGATGCCTCCACGAAGAGAGCATGGTGGAAGGGCCAGAGCTGTTGATCCTGAGGAGGTTAGAGCCCTCCAGAGACAGGTACAAGCATTGCAAGAGGAGCTCTGTAGAGGAGCAAATATTGCCGCAGATGACAATAGTGAGGATGACAATGAAGAGGAAGTAATGGAAGTTGACGGGGAAGTTCTGAATCCTGTAGAGGAAAGGCTTTTTAGGGCCATTTCTAGGTTTGGGAAAAGACCTACAATTGAAGTGGGTATATTTTCGGGAAATTTGAAACCAGATGAGTTGATCGATTGGATCAATGAACTGGATGAATACTTTGAGTATGAGGATATAAGGGACCCAGATAGGGTTAAGTTTGCAAAGGCCAAACTAAAAGGCCATGCCAAAATTTGGTGGCAAGAGATTCAACTGGAAAGACTTAGAAGAGGAAAGGAGAAGATCACAAGATGGGATTGCATGGTGGACAAATTGAAGAAGCAGTTCATTCCTGTGGACTACGAGCTAGATCTGTTTAAGAAGATGCATGGGTTAAAGCAAGCAGGAAGATCAGTCCAAGAATATACAGAGGAGTTTTACCGACTCCTGATTAGAGCGGGGCATGCAGAAGCAAATAAGGAGAAGGTTGCTCGTTATATCAGTGGGTTGCGACCTAGCATCCAGGAGGAATTAAGTCTGGTAAGAATGACCAGCGTTGAAGAAGCATACCAGTTTGCCCTACGAGTTGAAGAGAAGCTGAGTAAAAGGTTTGAAGGAAGACAAAGAGGGCGCGGTCAAGGAGGAAGGGGAAGCAGTAGATCATCTGGAGGCCGCAATGAAACTCAAAAGAAAAATGAAGATGAGGGTACTAGCAGGAACCAGAGGAATGAGGGTTTCAATCGCTCCCGTGATCAAGATTTTGGAAATCAAAGAGGAAGAGGTAGAGGACGTGGACAGGGAAGAGGAGGCTTCCGTGGTACCTGTTTCCATTGTAATGAAGAAGGTCATCGTGCCTTTGAATGCCCTCAACGACAAGGAAGGATAGATAGGAGAGCTGAGGGCCAAGCTAGGGTTGCTCATGTAGATGAGGATGCACAATCATCACATTCAGAGGATGCAGAAAGAGGAGAGACCTTGGTAAATGAAAGAGTCCTACTAAGTGGTGAAAATGAACCAGGACAACGGAGGAGCTTGTTCCGTACTAGATGCAAGTGTGAGGATAAATGTTGTGATGTAATCATTGATGGTGGTAGCACTGATAATTTGGTATCCGAAGAGATGGTCTCTAAGCTGAAGCTCAAGAGGGAGAAACATCCCCAGCCCTATCGGATTTCTTGGGTAAAAGATGATCATAAGGTCCTGGTAAGTGAACAATGTTTAGTAAAATTCAAAATTGGAAGTTACCATGATGAAGTTCTCTGTGATGTTATTTCGATGGATGTTTGCCATCTATTGTTGGGTAGACCACGGCAGTTTGATAGACATGCAATACATGATGGACATGCAAACACATACTCTCTGACAAAGGATGGAGTTCGCCACAAATTGAAGCCCATGAAAAAGGAAGGTGAAAAGGTATGTAGCAGTGCTAGGATTTGTATTGTTGATGGGAGGAAGTTTTTAGATGGCATGAAACATCAGCGCATGTGCTATGCTTTGATTCCTAGGAAAGATAAAGAAGGTAGTAGTGAAATACCATTTGAAGTTTCAGATTTACTAGGAGAATTTGGAGATATTATCTATGATAATGTTCCAGATGGATTGCCACCAGTAAGGCAAATCAGTCATCAAATAGATCTGATTCCAGGAGCTAGTTTGCCTAACAAGGCTGCTCACAGGATGACTCCTACTGAAACAGAGGAGCTAAATAGACAGGTTCAGGAGCTGTTGAGGAAGGGCTTGATTCGAGAGAGCTTGAGTCCATGTGCAGTACCTACAGTACTTGCACCAAAGAAGGATGGAGAGTGGCGGATGTGTATAGATTCTCGAGCTATAAATAGGATAACCATCAAGTACCGGTTTCCTTTACCAAGGATGGATGATCTTATGGACTGCTTGAGTGGAGCTCAGTACTTCACAAAGATAGATCTGAAGAGTGGCTATCATCAAATACGGATTCGTGAAGGAGATGAGTGGAAAACAGCCTTCAAGACCAAGGAGGGTCTTTATGAGTGGTTAGTCATGCCTTTTGGATTGACGAATGCCCCAAGCACCTTCATGCGGCTCATGAATGAGGTACTTAAGAAGTTCTTGGGAAAATTTGTTATTGTCTATTTGGATGATATTTTAATTTTCAGCAAGACTTTGGAAGAACATTTACTGCATATTCGTAGTGTCTTTGAAAGGCTAAGGGAAGAGAAACTGTTAATTAATCTAAAGAAGTGTGTCTTTGCAAAAAGGGAGTTAGTCTATTTGGGATTTTTTATATCACCTGAAGGTCTCAAAATGGATCCAGAGAAGGTAAAAGCCATCTTGGAATGGCCTACTCCAAGGTCTGCTACTGAGGTAAGATCATTTCATGGTCTGGTTAGTTTTTACAGAAAGTTTATTAAGAATTTTAGTGGCATATGTGCACCCCTAACTGATACAATAAGAGGGGATAGAAAAGAGTTCAAATGGACTGCAGCAGCTGCGAGAAGTTTTGAATTGCTGAAGAAGAAGGTGACTGAACAGCCTGTGTTGGCACTTCCAGATTTCAGAAAAGTATTCCAGGTGGACTGTGATGCTAGTGGTAGCGCTATTGGGGCTGTATTAAGCCAATAAGGTAAGCCTATTGCATATTTTAGTGAAAAATTGAATGATGCAAAGAAGAAGTATTCTGTTTATGATCAAGAGTTCTATGCAATAGTTCAGGCCTTAAAGAAATGGAGGCATTATTTGTTGCCAAAGGAATTTGTTTTGTATACTGATCATCAGGCATTACAGTACCTAAATAGCCAAGGTAAATTGAATCAGAGGCATATGAAGTGGGTAGAATTCTTGCAGAGTTATACATTTGTGTTAAAGCATAGAAGTGGAAAATCTAACAGGGTTGCAGATGCACTAAGTAGGAGACAGTTGTTGCTTACAACAATGCAGGTTGAAGTAGCTGGGTTTGATGAACTCAAGAATTTGTACCCTGAGGATCCTGATTTTGCTGAAGCATGGAAAGCTTGTAAAGAACCTGTTGCTGTAGGTAGAACCAAGTGGTTAGACTATTTGATTCAGGATGGCATGTTGTTCAAAGGTAGTCAATTGTGCATTCCAAGGAGTTCCATGAGGGAAAATCTGATTAAGGAGAAACACAGTGGAGGGATGGCAGGACATTTTGGTCGGGATAAGACCATTGCCATTCTTAGAGAACATTATTTTTGGCCTCAAATTACACAGGATGTGAAGAAGTTTGTACAGAGTTGCCAGGTTTGTCAAGTTGCCAAGGGGTTTAGTCAAAATACTGGCCTATATCAGCCATTGCCTGTTCCATCAAGGCCATGGGAGGACATAAGTATGGATTTTGTTCTTGGATTGCCAAGGACACAAAGGGGTAATGACTCAGTATTCGTGGTGGTTGATAGGTTCTCCAAAATGGCACATTTCATTCCATGCCATAAAACTCATGATGCTGTCCATATTGCAGACTTGTTTTTCAAAGAGGTGGTAAGACTACATGGTCTTCCAAGGAGTATAGTTTCTGACCGAGATACTAAATTTGTGGGATATTTCTGGAGGACATTGTGGAAGAAGTTGAGAACAGACTTGAAATTCAGTTCCACGCATCACCCACAGACTGATGGCCAAACAGAAGTGGTAAATAGAAGTCTGGGCAATTTGCTGAGATGTTTAGTTGGAGATAAGCCTAAGGGATGGGATTTGATTCTACCACAGGCAGAGTTTGCTTATAATAACTCTGTAAATAGGAGTACTGGAAAATCACCATTTCAAATTGTATATGGAAATAGCCCAAGGACTGCACCAGAATTGAGGAAGATAGAACAAGGGGAGAGAACAAGTGTTGAAGCTGAGGAATTTGCTGAACACATCAAGCGTCTACATGAGGAGGTTCAGGCACACATTATCAAGATGAATCAAGAGTATAAAGCTAGGGCTGATGCAAGGAGAAGACATAAGGAATTCCAAGTAGGGGATCTTGTCATGGTGCACTTACGAAAAGAAAGATTTCCAGTTGGTACTTACAACAAGCTGAAAATGAAGAAATTTGGCCCCTGCAAAATTTTGAAGAAACATAACTCAGGAAATGCATATGAGGTGGAGCTGCCAGATGGTATTCACATTTCTCCCATTTTCAACATTGCAGATTTAACAGAGTATCATGATGATGGTGCAGATGAGGAGCTGGTTTTAGAGCCATGTCCAATTCCTACTTCTAAGAAGGAGGAGATAGAAGACATTCTAGATCATCGTGTGGGTAGGAGTACCAGAAACAGGCAGTATGAAGAGTATTTGGTCAAATGGAAAGGACGACCGATCGAAGACTCAACTTGGATTTCAGCAGCTGAGGTTTCCCATTTGGGATTTCCTCTACCATCCATAAAGTGACAGGGTCACTTTTCAATCTACCCTGGGTGTCTGATGCAGGAGCATCCAGAGGTATAAGGGCAATCCTGTGTCACCCAAAAAATGTACTTAGACTTAGTTTCTATTTTATGTCTTTGCATTTTTGGATACCCATTTGGCTCAAATAAAGGTTCCAACTCTCATACTTCAACTATCAGTTCATTTAAAAATCCCGAAAAAATAGGAGCATGCAATTTGACCATCATTTTGGTGACCTAGAAGGTGTGACTTGGCCAGATGAATGTAATCAAGATTTAGAGCATTCCAGAAAAAGAATCAGGTTAAAAGGCCCCACGGTTTGAAAGTTATTGCAATTTTTCGGGTTTTGGAGACCCCCTAAGAATGCTTCAGAGTCAGATTTGGGGCATTAAATGACCTCGAAAAGGGTCAAAAAATGGGGGACGAGCAAAGCTTGTCCATAGGGCTATAGAGCGCTTCGAGAGCTTTCCGAAAATGTAAACGGTTCGTCAATCGGAGTTACGGTTCAAAAGTTATGCCTCCCGGAAGTTCGGCTACCGTTTCTGGATTCTTCTAGAATTGCACCGACTTCTAACGCAGCTTCCGAAACCTTCTATTTTGTCGGTGGACGCCTACTAGCACTTTCTAGAATGTACTCCTAGTCCTTAACCCTCTGGGGTCTATTTAAGGAGATTTTTGGCATTGTAAAAGGCAGTTCGGATTGGAGCTTGAGAGGAGGTGCTAAAAGGAGAAATATTCTCCAGATCTATGCTATTGTAAGCCCGCAGGGCATGTTTTGAGTTTATTTTCTCTGCACTGTTTGTACCAGCTTATTTTCTCAATTAATATAATTTCCCCTTTCTATTGTGTCTATTCTGGTTGTTGGGTTGTGTCCCCATCAAGTGTTTGGAAACATCATGAATGGTTAAGGCTAAACCATGGTTTGGGATATGAAGCAACAAATTCCTTTTGTCATAGCATCACATAGAATTAAAGGAAACCTAGAATTAAGGTTGTAATAGCATGAAATAATTAACCTTAATGGTTATTGTCCCTTCCAATGTTTAGTGGCATAGATTAGTAAGTAACTATGATAGAGAAATAAATAGTTTAAGGGGGTCTTCACAAATTTTTAGGTCAACATGGTCAATAAAAAAATATAATTACAAAGTTGTGAATAACTTGAAATAGTTAGTTTAGTGGTTATGACAATGTTGTAGGTCAGTAGGCATTGAAGATCTTCATGGTTGTGAAGTTGAGATGAATGAGAAGATAGAACTAGATTGATGATTAGCATAGTGTTGCATGGTGAAGTCATGAACAAATTTTTTAGACTATGAAGCTATGAACAAGGAATATTGAAGCATTCAAAGGCATTAGCAGTTATTAAACATGACTGTTAGATTTTCAATAGATTGACAAATGGTGCATTCCCCCTTTTTCAAAATGCATGATGTTTAGCCAAAGAAAGAATACAAGTAGTTGAAATGTGTCTTAGTGGACCCTAATTATGAAATCATTCATCACATCATCATAGGCAATCTGGTCTAATGGTTTTCACATTTTCATTGGGAGTTAAAGGAAACCCATTATTAAAGTGGTGAGGTTGCAAAATGTCTTGTTCACACCATCGCACTTGGTTAAGAATGGACCAAGGTTTGAGTTGTGAATAGTTGATTTCCTTTGTCCCACTGTCACAAGGTAAAAAGGTAATTTTAGGGGTGCAAGGTTGTGATATGAAGTATGAAATAGGTAAACTAGCTACCAACACAACTTGACATGTTCCAAACAATCTTTGTGAATACTAGTTTTGATGGGGTGATGAGGTTAAAGATATGGGCATTGCAAAATCACATGGTTAAAAAGGTATTAAGCCCTAGTGGTTGAGAGGATGTAGAGTGGTTAGTTCCACAGTTGGCATGGATTCACAATGGTTTGTGAGAAAATGTGATTTCATGTTGCTAAGTGGTGATAGAGGATAAAAAGAGGAGGTCATAGTTTCACAAAGTCAAGTAGAAAATTATGAGAAATAGTTGCAAAGCTGCAAAGCAGTTAAAATGGCATGTCTTGCAAGTTCACATCTATTAGGATGATATGACATCTAGTGCCCCTGATCTTGTGATCATAAGAAGATATGAGGTGATAGAAGGCTCTCAACTAATGACATTCAAGAAAAGGTGCCAACCATGCAAAGTCAAATAAGTTGTAAATGCTCCATTAGGGTGGTCAAAATATTATGTAAGATTCAAATTGCAGTGGACAAGTCAACACAAAATAACCATGAAAGATGAGCATTGTTGCTCGATCTATGAAACATGATGGGGATCCAATTTTTAGATGGAGTATGACAGTAGGAAATATAGATGGAATCAGATATACTAGGTGGCCCATCAAGAGGGTCCAAGGAAGTAAATGCTTTGGAGGCTAATTGGAGAAATAGAGGTCTTGACGGTAGGAGTGGTTGAAGATCTTGAAAGCTAGGGCAATAGAGAACAAGAAGAATTAAATGAAAGACTCCTACAACATGTGTCACCATGTCAATTTTGTGGCCGCTATCCTAGTTTCATCTAAATACAAAGGATGTTTAAAATGCAACATCATTGATATCTTTGTAGGGACTCTTTTTAGTCAAATTTTGACAGGTGTCTTCACATCTACAGTTAGTTGCAATCCTTCTCTATTTAAGGATTTCAAAGATGTTGAGTGGAAGTTCCATTTTTTTTTGCAAAAAAGCAACATTTTTGTCATGATCTCTTAGGAGTCCTTCATAATATTTTTTTGCAGATTACTTTGTAATCACTTTGAGGGATTTTGTTGAACTATCTTTGAAGCTTGAATGAAGGAAAAAATTTAATGCCCTTTTTCTATTCATCTTGCTATGTAAGCCACTAATCTAATATAAATCTTGTGGTTTATTTTTAACCCCTGAGTTCTTGTCTTCATTTTATCTACAAGTGAGTTTTGGAATATTCATATAGGTTACAAGTTGTGAGATTGTGCTTCTTTTCAAGTCGTTAAACTATGAATGTCATTATTCCCCTTAGCATCTTGTTTAAAGTCTATCCTTCTTGTG
The DNA here is from genome assembly GCA_028749045.1 of Cupressus sempervirens. Taxonomy (NCBI): domain Eukaryota; kingdom Viridiplantae; phylum Streptophyta; class Pinopsida; order Cupressales; family Cupressaceae; genus Cupressus; species Cupressus sempervirens. The sequence continues at coordinate 283,174,152 of CM053793.1, read as the reverse complement.
AAATATTTTTATATGAGTTTTATGAGGTCAAGATTATGCCCACCTCTAACTATTTAGAAAAGCTTCATTGTGTTAGGTCAATGATCTTCTTATCTTAACAAGATGACTCCTACTGAAAAAGAGGAGCTAAATAGACAGGTTCAAGAGCTGTTGAGGAAGGGCTTGATTCGAGAGAGCTTGAGTCCATGTGCAGTACCTGTAGTACTCACACCAAAGAAGGATGGAGAATGGAGGATGTGTACAGATTCTCGAGCTATAAATAGGATAACCATCAAGTACCGGTTTCCTTTACCAAGGATGGATGATCTTATGGACTGCTTGAGTGCAGCTCAGTACTTCACAAAGATAGATCTGAAGAGTGGCTATCATCAGATACGGATTCAAGAAGGAGATGAGTGGAAAACAGCCTTCAAGACCAAGGAGGGTCTTTATGAGTGGTTAGTCATGCCCTTTGGATTGACGAACGCCCCAAGAACCTTCATGCAGCTCATGAATGAGGTACTTAAGAAGTTCTTGGGAAAATTTGTTATTGTCTATTTGGATGATATTTTAATTTTTAGCAAGACTTTGGAAGAACATTTACTGCATATTCGTAGTGTCCTTGAAAGGCTAAGGGAAGAGAAACTGTTAATTAATCTAAAGAAATGTGTCTTTGTAAAAAGGGAGTTAGTCTATTTGGGATTTGTTATATCACCTGAAGGTCTCAAAATGGATCCAGAGAAGGTAAAAGCCATCTTGGAATGGCCTACTCCAAGGTCTGCTACTGAAGTAAGATCATTTCATGGTCTAGTTAGTTTTTATAGGAAGTTTATTAAGAATTTCAGTGGCATATGTGCACCCCTAACTGATACAATAAGAGGGGATAGAAAAGAGTTCAAATGGACTGCAGCAGCTGCGAGAAGTTTTGAATTGTTGAAGAAGAAGGTGATTGAACAGCCTGTGTTGGCACTTCTATATTTTAGAAAAGTATTCCAGGTGGATTATGATGCTAGTGGTAGCACTATTGGGGCTGTATTAAGCCAATAAGGTAAGCCTATTGCATATTTTAGTGAAAAATTGAATGATGCAAAGAAGAAGTATTCTGTTTATGATCAAGAGTTCTATGCAATAGTTCAGGCCTTAAAGAAATGGAGGCATTATTTATTGCCAAAGGAATTTGTTTTGTATACTAATCATCAGGAATTACAGTACCTAAATAGCCAAGGTAAATTGAATCAGAGGCATATGAAGTGGGTAGAATTCTTGCAGAGTTATACATTTGTGTTGAAGCATAGAAGTGGAAAATCTAACAGGGTTGTAGATGCACTAAGTAGGAGACAGTTGTTGCTTACAACAATGCAGGTTGAAGTAGTTGGGTTTGATGAACTCAAGAATTTGTACCCCAAGGATCCTGATTTTGCTGAAGCATGGAAAGCTTCTAAAGAGCCTGTTGCTGTAGATAGAACCAAGTGGTTAGACTATTTGATTCAGGATGGCATGTTGTTCAAAGGTAGTCAATTGTGCATTCCAAGGAGTTGCATGAGGGAAAATTTGATTAAGGAGAAACACAGTAGAGGGATGGCAAGACATTTTGGTTAGGATAAGACCATTGCCATTCTTAGAGAACATTATTTTTGGCCTCAAATTACACAGGATGTGAAGAAGTTTGTACAGAGTTGCCAGGTTTGTCAAGATGCCAAGGGGTTTAGTCAAAATACTGGCCTATATCAGCCATTGCCTGTTCCATCAAGGCCATGGGAGGACATAAGTATGGATTTTGTTCTTGGATTGCCAAGGACACAAAGGGGTAATGACTCAGTATTCATGGTGGTTGATAGGTTCTCCAAAATGGCACATTTCATTCCATGCCACAAAACTCATGATGTTGTCCATATTGCAGACTTTTTTTTCCAAAGAGGTGGTAAGACTACATGGTCTTCCAAGGAGTATAGTTTCTGACAGAGATACTAAATTTGTGGGGTATTTCTGGAGGACATTGTGGAAGAAGTTGAGAACAAACTTGAAATTCAGTTCCATGCATCACCCACAAACTGATGGCCAAACAGAAGTGGTAAATAGAAGTCTAGGCAATTTGCTGAGATGTTTAGTTGGAGATAAGCCCAAGGGATGGGATTTGATTCTACCACAGGAAGAGTTTTCTTATAATAACTCTATAAATAGGAGTACTAGAAAATCACCATTTCAAATTGTATATGGGAATAGCCCAAGGACTGCACCAGAATTAAGGAAGATAGAACAAGGGGAGAGGAGGTTCAAGCACACATTATCAAGATGAATCAAGAGTATAAAGCTAGGGCTGATCAAAGGAGAAGACATAAGGAATTCCAAGTAGGGGATCTAGTCATGGTACACTTACGAAAAGAAATATTTCCAGTTGGTACTTACAACAAGCTGAAAATGAAGAAATTTGGCCCCTGCAAAGTTTTGAAGAAACATAACTTAGGAAATGCGTATGAGGTGGAGCTGCCAGATGGTATTCACATTTCTCCCATTTTTAACATTGCAGATTTAACAGAGTATCATGATGATGGTGCAGATGAGGAGCTGGTTTTAGAGCCATGTCCAATTCCTGCTTCTAAGAAGGAGGAGATAGAAGACATTCTAGATCATCGTGTGGGTAGGAGTACTAGAAACAAGCAGTATGAAGAGTATTTGGTCAAATGGAAAGGACGGCCGATCGAGGACTCAACTTGGATTTCAGCAGCTAAGGTTTCCCATTTGGGATTTCCTCTACCATCCATAAAGTGACAGGGTCACTTTTCAATCTACCCTGGGTGTCTGATGCAGGAGCATCCAGAGGTATAAGGGCAATCCTGTGTCACCCAAAAAAATGTTTTTAGACTTAGTTTCTGTTTCATGTCTTTACATTTTTGGATACCCATTTGGCTCAAATAAAGGTTCCAACTCTCATAGTTCAACTATTAGTGCATTTGAAAATCTTGAAAAAATAGGAGCATGTATTTGGGCCATCATTTCAGTAAACTAGAAGGTGTGAATTGGCCAAATGAATGTAATCATGATTTAGAGCATTCCAAAAAAAGAATCAGGTCAATAGGCCCCACGGTTTGAAAGTTATTGCAGTTTTTTGAGTTTTGGAGACCTCCTAAGAATGCTTCAAAGTCAGGTTTGGGGCATTAAATGACCTCAAAAAGGGTCAAAAAATGGGGGACGAGCAAACCTGGTCCATAGGGCTATAGAGTGCTTTGAGAGCTTTCCAAAAATGTAAACGGTTCGTCAATCGAAGCTACGGTTCAAAAGTTATGCCTCCAGAAAGTTCAGTTACCGTTTCTGGATTCTTCTAGATTTGCACCGACTTCTAATGCAGCTTTTGGAACCTTCTATTTCATCGGTGGATGCCTACTAGCACTTTCTAGAATGTACTCCTAGTCCTTAACCCTCCAGGGTCTATTTAAGGAGATTTCTAGCATTGTAAAAGGCAGTTCGGAGTGGAGTTTGAGAGGAGGTGCTAAAAGGAGAAATATTCTCCAGATTTATGCTATTGTAAGCCCTTAGGGCATGTTCTGAAGTTTATTTTCTCTGTACTATTTGTACTACCTTATTTTCTCAGTTAATATAATTTCCCTTTTCTGTTGTGTCCATTCTGTTCTTGGGTTGTGTCCCCATCAATAAAATCCATCTCATATTTATTAAAGATCATCAACATGACTCCTCAATCACATATGTAACTTGGAGAATATACTATCTCTCGAAAGAGAGTCAAATTTCATGTACATATCAATTTATATAGTTACAAAGGTTAATGAGAACACTACTCTAATGCATCCACAAAGAATTTAATAAGATAATTATGGCTCAAATCTCTCTAATTCTCAAATACTTTCCCTTAAGAGCACACAAAATAAAACAATGACAAGGGATAAGAACATTAAAATAGCCAAAAGAAGTAATATCATAAGTGTTAATATAATAAATGTAGGAAAGGATTATAGATGGAAATGAAGTAGAGTCTCATTATATAGATTCAACATGTGTTACCCTGGCAGTCTATCAAGACCCCAACTCCCATTTGAGAGCTTGTGTAGAAAAAAATAGTCCTTTCATGAAGACAAGGAAGTTTAGTTTTTGAAATCAACATCATTTGGAAGTCCAATGCTTCATGATCCCATCGTTAGTCTAAAAAAAACTCAAGGCCATGAACAAGGAACCCCATTATCTTATTTATTATATAATTACTCACTCCCTTCAATTTATTAATTAGGTCTTCACTTATTTAAGAACTTTCCAATAGGTTACCATAGCAACCACTCAAGAGACCGCATCCCCATTAAGGTCCCTATTGAAGGCCACTCTCCATTGATCTCTCTATACATCCATCCTAAGATTATACAAGAGCATATTCATATCAAATATTTATTAATATAAAACATATGAAACCCATAAAGTAGATAGAGTGACCCTAAAGAGGGCAATTGGCATCTCTCCTTTTGAATTGGTCTGCAAAATTGAAGCCAGTCTTCCTTTACCTATGGAATTAGCTACAAGCAAACTAAGGACAGTAATTGAAGATGACATCTATAAGGATGGATTGGAGAAGTGAATCTTGCACTTGAGAAAACTAGAAGAAGAAAGAGAAGAGATCGTAGATCACATTACACAACATCAGATGTGTGTGAAGAACTTGTTTGATAAAAAGGCAAGACCATAGAAGTTCATGGTAGGAGATAGTGTACTAGTGTGGGATAAGCAAATGACACAAAAAGGAATGCATAATAAATTGGATACTCTATGGAAAGGCCAATTCAATATTCATCATGCCTTTCAAAAAAACTCATTTAAATTGGCATATCTAGATGGTGAAGTACTGCCCCTGATATACAATTCTCAGAATTTGAATCTCTATGAAATTTCAAATTGAAAATAGGTAACCCCTATATCATACTATATTTATGTTTAGTTCCCATTCTTGTTTTCCTAGTTTGGTTTCCCTTGTTTTCCTTTCTTTTGTTTTTTTGTGTAGCCACCTTTTAATATTACAAAACTAAAGATTTTGAATTGCTTGCTTGGACATGGAATGGCCAAGTCCCCAGAAAAAGCTAGCTATTGCCCCACTTTTTATTCTCTAACTAATTGGAAAAAGTGAATACTTGTGTTATAATGAGATGATTGTATCCTTATTTCCAATTGAGTCGAGGTCTAAACCCTCTTAGGTCAAATGAGTCTCCATCAGATTTCCTCTTTTCTACCTCTCTCCATTTTATACCTAGATGGTTCTTCATTTTATTGAAGTGATTTTACATGTAGGTTAGTACCTAGTCTGATGGATATTCATGTTACTCATTCACGATCAATTATTAGTTATATCCGCTTTTAGCCTACCACTTTTTCAAAAGAAACAAAAGCTTGAAAAAAAATAGAAATTGTCTTCTCCTTGGTGGGTTTCCTACCCATGTGGATGATTTCCCACAAAATGCACTAAGCTATGCACATAGATCAAAAATACAAAAATAGCAAGGCATCCTATCGCAAATCAATGCTCAAATTGTGATTATGACTTCAGAAAATGTTTATGATTCATCATGGCTCTCATAATCATTCATGGTAGAAAATTCAAAACTAACTTTTCCTTAGTGGGTTTTCAACCCATGAAGTTGGTTTTTTGAAAAGGCAATTTAGAATGAAAGTGAATGATAAGTGAGTTCCTACAAGGTCTTTGCTCCTAACTTAGACATTTTCTGATCCAAAAAAGGACAATGGTCTAAAGCTCAATTAAGAAGGAAATTTTGGTGGAGAAACAAAAATTGTCTTCTCCTCGATGGGTTTTCAACCCAAAAAGATAATTTCCCAAATTCCAAAGAAAATCAAGCCAATGATTAGGTTGGATCTGCAATTTGTGCATAAAATGTCTCAAAATGGTAATAGAAAGAATCTAACCTTTACAAAAAAGAATTAATAATAAGAATCTGATATAGCAAACATTTTCTTATGGGGTACTCTATTGGTAACTTTTTGAAGCTTAAAGGAAAATGGGAAAGTAAGTTATTAGGAGATAAAAAGTTACTATTGAACCAACAAAACAATGAAAAGACCCCTAGATGCCCTTTAAACCCTTACATTTACTATTTTAATGGATAGCTCCTTCAATTCATTTGTGTGGTGCAAATTTTGAAAACCAATGGATGAATTGAGGCTCCTATATATAAGGAAACATAAACAATTGAACAAACTACTGCTCTTTCTTTGAAACACTATTCTGTTAATGTGCATAACTTTTTTAAAAAGCCAATATCTATTGAATTTCTATTCCTTTCACTTTCTCAATTCAAATCTTGCTCTCAATATCATAGCAACTAGATTTGTGGGCTTTGATGGGTTGAATGAAATCAAATCCCAATTATAGAATTTCATAGATACCTCTCTTCATTTCTACAACATGGAGGATTTTCAAAAGAGAGTGAAGTTTGAGCAGATTCATCGCATCACCGAGAAGCTTTAAGGATGTGGGTTAGTTGAGGTAGCTAGTTTTTTTAGTGTAGTTTAGGCCCTAGAGTTAATATACAAATGTATACATCATTACAACCCAGAGATAAGGTAGATTGTGCTACTAGATGATACGGTGTTGATTTCAATTGATAGACAAATTGTGATCAATTGCCTTTGAGTACCAGAATAGGAGGAATTCTTAGACTTGACCTTTGGAGGAGGTATTTCTAAGTTCTCCATAAAGAAAATGATCTGGAGGAAAGAAATTATGCAAGCATGGTTCTACAAAAACCATGGAATGCTAAGAGTAAGGTTCCTAAGACCATGTTTAGGACTAATCTCAAACCTAAGATTATAGATATCTTGGTCTTCCTATATAGATTGAAAGGAGAGGTAGAAGATTTGAATTTTGTTGACTAGTATTTATTTTTAGTGCAAGTCATTTTCTTTGACACCCAATATATTGATTGGGCCCATGAGGTAAGAAAAATTTTGTCCAATGCTCTCCATGCTGTGAAATTTTACAATACTTTCTATATGTCCTCTTTCCTCATCTATATGTTTGCCTCATTACTACCATGGCTAGGCTTCCCAAGAGTGGGAAAATTTTCTGATGATGTGAAATCTTATGATTTTTACCCATGCTTATAGTTGCAAAATATCTATGCAAAGTATGTGAAAGTTAATGATGCATTTACTATGTGGATTTGTAGGAAGCTACAAGGATGTCTAGAAAGGAGATTCAGTCCTAAAGCCATGGAAATAATCAACCAATTTGGGAGTCATTTCATCAAATTATCATCCTTTTCTCATTTGCATCTTGTAGCTTTCAATGATTCCCCTTGAAGCTACCAAGATATCCTAGCAACACGATCATGATGATCAAGATCATGCAATAGGACATTCAAGTGAATGTGTTGAGTGGAAGCTTGAAGAAGAAAGGGTATGAATTCACCATGAAGGTAGGAGCTTTTAGCTATGACACCCACACTAATGCCAAAAACATGTTGAAGGTGTTTGAGATGAAGTATAAATTGGACATGTATGAAGTCCTAAGGCCAATATTTGACCCAAATGGGTATGCAAGAGACATTTTTTAAATTGGAAGTGTAAATAAGCACATCATCACCATTGAGGATTATTGGGATGATTGAAAAAATGAAATTGAGAGTTGTAATTGAGTTTTCACTAGACTAACAAGTGATCAGGTAAAAAATATACAGATTCAATATTGATGTAGAGGGAGTAGAAGATGATGGCCATAACATGCATAAAACTACTTACATGACCAAGCTAAGAGGCACTCCAATAACCTTGGAACCTTATGAAGACTCTAGGGAAGAGCTAGATGTGATGATGGCTCAAATATTTAAGAGGACCAAAAAATGGGTTAGATGGACCACAACTAGAAGCAATTAGAGTTCCCCAAAAGTTGTAGCAACTTCCTCCACCCAAGGTGGCACATCAGGTGAAAATTTGGCCATTACGCAAGGGCCAACACAACCATCAAATGGAGGTGATCAACCTCTTAACAAGAATATAAACCTAGCTAGAACTTGTCAAGATAGATATCTACTAGTGATCGAAACTCTGATAGAGGCCGAAAAGAAGAAGGTAGAAGAGTTAAAGGATAGTGTAGATATTCTTTCTCTCTCCTCCCATATCAGTTCAATCCCATCTATAGGTGTTGCAATACTCTTTTTGAGTAGCCCCCAAGTGCAAGTAGTAGATCTTGGAGATGAAGGAAGTAGTGAGAGTGATTCCACTAAGTTCGATGAAGTGACAAAGAATACTGCAAAGGTAGATAAAGGCCTAGAATCTTCAAAGATCATCTCATAGGCTCTAAAGAATCCTTTTTCCTTGGCCATAAAAATGCTTACCTCGATCAAGAGAAAGATTTTTAGCATAGACACACTTGGGACTACATCCAAAGTTATTGGCACAGATTCTTGGCTAGAGGACACCTTGGATAGAAAAAGGAAGAGAAGAGAGGAAAGAGTTCCTAACAAAGAGAATTTATCTTTGGCTATCCACTTTGGATCAACATTGAGAAAATTAAAAAAGTAGAAGACCTTGTCCATTCTTGGACAAGATCCTAACATAGGACATTTAATGATGGAAATTGCAAAACCCACTAGAGAAATAAGAATCAAACATATGTCTGCAGAAGATTTTTCCTTACATTCTATCGATCTTGGGGAAGCCAAACATAAAACCAAGGTTGGCTTATGGAAGTCAAAAAATGATGTGATAGAGGGATAGCTTGAAAGCCTTAAATTATCAAAGTTCAAAATGAAGGCATAAATCCATGAGCTCAATAGCTTCATCAAGTAGTTAGTCACTACATTGGAAAGCATCTCTAGAATGTCAATCACTAGTGATCCTACTGCTACTTGATGAGTGTGTACATGTGTCTATAGAAGAGATACAAGAGTGGTCAAATACCATCAAAGATTTAGCTAGAGAGCATTCCAAGCGGCTCTTGAGATACATGAACCCATGTTCATAGACATGAATAATTGATTCCAATCATTATCACCACCAAAGCCTATAAGGAAAAGCCAAAAAAGAGAAAGAAGGAAAAGTGATTCATATCCTACCCTTTAATGTTTTAGTGTAATGGTTGTAATGGACAAATTGGCTCATTGCCATCGGTCACTTTTGAGGAGATTAATCAATTTGAATTCATTCTTGTAATAGCCATCTCAAAATCCTATATGTACTAATTTGAAGATTAATAAAGGGTCAATTAATTTTTGATGTGAAATACTAGAGGTTGTAGAGACAATTGAATGGTATTTTGTGTCAATTATTTTTTGTTCCATTTTGTTGCTAATTGGTTTTATGTTTTTTCTTTGTCTGAATTGAACAAAGGAATGAATAGAGTTTTATTCCCCTATTTCAAAATAGTAAACTAGAGATAATTGTATTTTTATCATGGGTTTAAGAGAATCCACTTTTTGTGTTTCCCTTCATTTCAATCTTTTTTATCTATGTAGTTAGTTTAGTTTTAGTTAGCATGCATTGCTGAATGCTTAAGCTTTATGTGTTCAGGAGATGTGTGAATCTATAAACTTAACTAATCTTAAAATATCAATTCTTGCCTAAGTTAGTTCCTATTTGGGTCTAGCTTGGTTTACCTCTCCTATTCTTAGGTTAAGAACATACCCCATTTTAGATTTATAAGCAAACAAAATCCATTGCAAATCATTATGCAATAGTGATTTGTACCTAAGAATTCAGAATAAAGTTAGTCATTTCATAATGACTTTACAACTATTGTAACTAGATGTTGTTCCCAAATTTGGGCATTTAAGAGTTAAACTGAAAGGACAATTTGTTTACTATTAGATTTTTGGCAACTCTACTTGGGAAATAAACAGTCGCTAGACTAATAAACCTATAACATGAGGAAAAATGGTGTTGCCTCGTGAGAACATAGTCCTAGTGCTCAAACCTAACCTTGGATTCCAAGATGATCAAGAAGATACAATCTCATCCCTTAGCACATTCATTTGGAGGAATCAAAGAAATGCAGAGCATTATAGGAATGTTGGCTAGGTATTGGAAGAAGAAGAATCTAGGGCTAAAGCATTAGAAAGAGTTGTTTAGAGGAGAGAAATCTGAAGAGTAGCAAGACAAGTAGAACATGAAGCTTGGAGGTGAATTAATCTAACATCCTAGAATAAGAAAGGTTTCTCAAAATCACCACAGAGTAAGGTGCAGAAAAATCCCATTTTTGAGAAGCTTACAAAACTTGGTTTCCCCATCCTAGAAATATCTTGATGAAAGGGTGACAAGAAAAGTCAGAGCAAGCCACCTTCACCTATTAGAAATCAAAATTCTTCACATACTACTTGCTAGATATTGGCTTTACCAATGTAGTTGCTCCCCCAATTGTCAATTTTTCACCACACCTTGCTAGAAAAATCATGGTTGTTCCTTGGGCTGTAATAATAGGTTTGTTAGCACTAACAGCTTATCACCCACTCCCATCCGGTTTGAGGAATAATTTCCCTAATTTTTTAGGTGATGGGAAAGTTACTACCAATGAACATATCTAGGCATTTTTTGTAGTTACTCACATATTAGGGGTATCTCATGAAGATGTAGCCATAAGGCTATTTGTAGAAACTCTAAAAGAGAATACAATAGATTGGTTTTATCATTTAAACAATGGCTTAGTCACAAACTAGGATACCATGAGGATGGCCTTCGAAACAAGATTCAAAATGACAAAAGATGAGCACATCATTTTAACATAGTTGACATCTATTAAAAAGCAACCTACTATGAGTATGAGAGATTTTGTTGCAACATTTAATAAGATCACCAGTAGAATTCCCATTGTTAACAAACCTACTACTGGTAATTTGAAAATATTTTTCATCAATGTGATGCCACTAGATATCAACTATCATCTAAGGAGATCCCATCACACATACGTAGTGGATGCACAAAAGAAAGATGTCAAATTTCAAGACGACTTGATCTCTGCTAGAAAATGGAAATGAGAACTTCAAACCAAAAGAAGTTCTAGCACTACTACATCATTTGACAAAATGATTCAAAATTTATCAAATGCGTTGGTGGTAGTAAAAAGGCAATTAGCTAGATTTAATCACCCTTACCAATAGAACTACCAAAATCTACCAGGAAGGAACACTAATGAAAAATTTCCACAACTTATGGGCCTACAATCAAGTTTGGCAATTGAGGCAGCACCTAAGAAAAGAATATGTGTGTGTTTCATTTGACAACAAATCATGATGGTGAAATTTTTCATAAAAAGGCTCATATGATGTAGCTTCTATCCAGTAATGAGTTGAATACTACAACTCCTTGCTCTAAGCCAAATTTTTACTCAAATGGAAACACTAGAAATTTATTTTTAGAGTATGAGTCAAACTCTAAGCCAAAGGGAAAAGGCTATACAACTATTGAAAGGACATCAAATACAGTATAAAATAGGAGTTAAAGGCACAAGAATCAATCTTCCAACCATATTCCAAGAAGTGATTCCACCCCTTCTTCAAGTACCAATCATATTGATCAAGGAACCTCAATATCTCAACCAGGTAAGGACAAGACTCCTTTTTATTTCATCCAATTTTGTAAAGACTCTAGGATCCAAATCTCTCCCATAGATTATCTAAAATCTCATCCCTCTAAGTTAAAGAGATTAGTGGATCACTATAAAGGACACACTTTGGAGTTGAATCATAATTTCACCACTGAAGAAGAAGATAAACCTTTGACATCTAACCTTTTTTATCAAGAAGATTCCACTATCTTGGCAATGTTTCCTGGGAAAAAACCTGATCCATTATACATATCACTATACATCAATGGATGCAAATTAAGTAGTTGTATAATCGATTTAGGTGTATCCAATAATGTGATTCCTTATTCTATAGCTAAAGTTTTAGGCTTCACCCTCACCAAAGTTCATGGAAGGTGTTATTCCATGGATGCTAAACAAATCCCACTACTTGGACAAATCAAAGATGCTCAGGTATCCCTAGCCTCTTATCTAGAAAAGAAACTATTGTTAACCATCCTAGTTGCAAATATCCTAAAAAGCTATGGCCTACTCTTAAGAAAAAAATTTTGTAGAGATCTAGGGGTAGAAATAAAATTATATTGGTGTGAAGAAATCATACCTATTGGAAGCAAGACGGTTAAGTTGGAACCTAAAGAGAAAGAAAAATTTACTATTTTAAAGTTAGATGATCCCAAAACCTAGATTCTCTATCAAGAATTGGAGTTTGGCAACTACATGTTGTTTACTGAAGATGCTCTAAATGAGTGAGAAATCAAAGACCTGGGAAAGAAAATCTTTAGTGAAGAAGAAGAGTCATCATCTATATGGAAATTGGAGTTTGATGTGAGTTGCTTCTCATCAAGGTCTAGTGTAGGTGTAGTGTTAATACCCCCTAAAGGAGAACCTAAACCCATGGCTTTCAAACTAGAATTTGGGAATATGAACAACACAACAGAATATGGATCTCTATTACTCAGGATAATAGCCACTAAGGAAAAGGGGATAAAGATCCTAAAATCTCAAGGTGATGCAGAGCTCATTGTGAGATAAATTAAGGGACAATACTCTATGAAGAACCATAAGTTAAAAAATTATAGAAATAAGGTCTAGGATGAAATAGAGGGGCTTGATGTGTTTTTAATTGAGTTAGTGCCAAGAGAGATGAATGCTAAAGAAGATTCACTAGTTGTTTCTACCTCCTTATTGCTCCCTCACCCAGAATTTAAAGATAAGTAGTATCAATTGGAAATTATGTATTGAGCCTCTATTTTTGACAATGCAAAATTCTGGCAAGTTTTCAAAGATGACAAGAATCTACAGCTATTCTTAGAAAATGACAAAGTTACATGCAAAGACCAACCCAATAAATGTAATCAAGAAGATTCAAACCAGAAGTGAAAAGAAGATCAAACTGATGAAGTCCAATTGTGAGGTAACATCATTCCCCCATACTTTGTATCATTGGAAAAAAATTTAATAAGCATGATACCTACATAAAGAAAAAGAGGATAGAAAGGGCCCTACTACCAATCAATGTGAAGGGGTGAATATTGGAGATGTGAAAAGTCTTAAAATGATCAATATTAGATAGTTTTGTTCACTTGAAGAGAAAGAAGCTACTAAACAACTCTTCCTAGAATATCAACATCTTTTTGCCTAAAGTTACAAAGATTTGAAAAGCTAAAGAGGTAGAAAATGAAATATCATATCCCCTTAAAACCTAATGCAATTACTTTTTGACAGAAGTAGAGGAATTATAATTTGAAACTAGTAGACTCCATATTCTAGGAAATCAACAAGATGCTAAAGGCTACAATCATTTATCTAATCCATCACTCTACTTGGGTAGTGAATATAGTACTAGCTAGAAAGAAGATCAAAGAGGTCAGGATCTATGTAGATTTTAGAATCTTGAACTAGGCATATTTGAAGGATAATTTTTCTCTCCCTAACAGGGATTACCTACTAAAAATAATGGTTAAAGTCAAAATGATGTCCATGCTTGATGGATTCTTGAGATATAATCAAGTAGAGGTGGAACAAAAAGATCAATAGAAGATAGCTTTCACTACTCCTTGGGGCATGTTTACATATCATATGATGCCTTTTGATCTCATCAATGTTGGTGCCACATTTTAGAGATGTTTGTGTAAATCTTTTTTGACCTAAAAGTTTAGATTATTGTTATATACCTAGATGATCTCACCATGTTTTCAAAAAAGAGGAAAGACCACATAGAAGATTTGAAGAAGTTATGAGAAAGGTTCTAGGAACATAGAATCTCACTAAATCCTAAGAAATACATTTTCTATGTAACAGAGGGAAAGCTACTTGGTCATATAGTATCTCAAGAAGGTATCAGAATTGACCTTGAGCAAGTTGAAGCCATTTAAAGGTTAAGCCTAATAGTAAACAAGACAGGAGTTAAGCCATTCTTTGGACAAGTGAATTTCCTTAGAAGTTTCATACTAAATTTTGCAAAAACCACTAAGTTTATTGTGGATATGATGAAAGCAAATTTAGGGTTTAACTAGAATAAAGCCAAAAAAAAATCCTTCCAGAATATAAAACCTACTATCGTTGATGCTCCAGTATTATGCCATCTAGACTATAAGTTGGATTTAATAATCCAATGTTACCCATCTAAACACACCTTAGCAGCCATCCTTATGCAATATAACAAAGAAGGAATACAATCCCCTATTGCCTTCATGAGTATACCTTTGAAAAGTTATGAGTTGAAATATTCTCAAATCAAAAAGAATGCCTTTGTAGTGGCCAAAGCACTAAAAAAATTTAGGTTCTATATCTTGCACTTGCATTCCATGGTTTATGTTCCTGACATAGTGGTAAAGAGTGTGTTGACTCAACAAGATGTAGGGTGTAATATCACAGGAACATGGGTAGTGAAAGCACAAGAGTATGACATTGAAATCAAGCCTACTAAGCTGGTAAGAGGTAATACCTTATGTAGAGAAATTATGGAAAATGGAATTACTGAAAAGACAAAAGAGATAGAAGAGAAGCAGCTAGTTTTGGTAGTGGGCCTACAAGACCCTTTGTTTGAGAATATCACTTATCTACTGACATATGGAGAATTTCCCGAAGGATTGAGCACAAAGAAAAGAAGAGATCTTAAGCTAAAAGTTGCCAAATATGTGATTTGGGATGATAAATTGTTCAAGAGAGCTATGGATGGTACTTTTCTTAGGTGTGTAGATGAACAACAACAAGAAAGATTGTTGAAAAAATTCCATGACGAAGCATGCAACAGACATTTCTCATCCTTGGTCACAACTTTCAAAATACTATGATAGTGTTACTATTGGCTAGACATGCTCAAGGATGCCTGCTCTTATGTGTCAAAATACAAAAAATGTAAAATATTCATAGGTAGACCTCAACTAGCCACTCTGCCTCTCAAACCTATCATCATTAAAGGTCCCTTCCAAAAATGGGGTCTTGATTTCATCGGCCCTATCAATCCAACATATAGTGTTGGTCATACATATGTTATAACTATGACCAACTACTTCACCAAGTGGGTGAAGGCTAAAGAAACCAAGAAAACTACTTCCAAAGTAGTTTGTGAATTCATCAAGGAAAACATACTAGTTAGATTTGGTGTACCCATCAAAATGGTAATGGATAATGTGGCATACTTCTCTTAAGTTGAAATTAATGAGTTTTGTTTTGAGTATGGCATCGTAATCAATCACTTATTTGACTATTTTCTACAAGTAATGGCAAAGTTGAATCGAGTAAGAAGAATTTAATGAATGTTGTTAAGAAATTGGTGTCACACAATCAAAAAACTTGGCACAAAAAGATTCATGAGGCACTTTGGGTAGATAGAGTGACCCCAAAGAGGGCAATTGGCATCTCTCCTTTTGAATTAGTCTACAGAGCTAAAGCTAGTCTTCCTTTACCCCTAGAATTGGCTACAAAGAGACTAAGGACAGTAATTGAAGATGACATCTATAAGGATAGACTAGAGAGAGAATCTTGTACTTGAGAAAACTCGAAGAAGAAAGAGAAGAGATCATAGATCACATTACACAACATCAGATGTGTGTGAAGAACTTGTTTGATAAAAAGGAAAGACCATAGAAGTTCATGGTAGGAGATAGTGTACTAGTGTGGAATAAGTAAATGACACAAAAAGGCATGCATAAGAAATAAGATACTCTATGGAAAGGCCCATTCAATATTCATCATGCCTTTGAAAATAACTCATTTAAATTGGCATATCTAGATGGTGAAGTACTGCTCCTGATATATAATGGTCAGAATTTGAAGCTTTATGAAATTTCAAATTGAAAATAGGTAACCCCTGTATTGTACTATATTTACATTTAGTTACCATTCTTGTTTTCCTAGTTTTGTTTCCCTTGTTTTCCTTTATTTTGTTTTTTTGTGTGGCCACTTTTAATTTTGCAAAACCAGAGATTTTGGATTCCTTGCTTGGACATGGAATGCCCAAGTCCCCAGATAGAGCCAATTGTTGCCCCACTTTTTATTCTCTAACTGATTGGGAAAAGTGAATACTTTTGTTATAGTGAGATGAGTGAATCCTTAGTTGTGATTGAGTCTAGGTCTAAACCATCTTAGGTGGAATGAGTCACCATCAGATTTCTATTTTTCTCCCTCTCTCCATTTCATAGCTGGGTGGTTCTTCATTTTGTTGAAGTGATTTTATGCATAGGTTAGTGCCTAGTCTGATGGAGAATCATGTTACTCATTCACAATCAATTATAAGTTAAATCCGCTTTCATCCTACTACTTTTTCAAAAGAAATAGAAGCTTGTAGAAAAATAGAAATTATCTTCTCCTCGGCGAGTTTCCTACCCATGAGGATGATTTCCCACAAAAGGCACTAAGTGACGCATACAAATCAAAAACACAAAAATAGCAAGGCATCCTATGGTGAATCAATGCTTTCTTTGCAAATATGACTTTAGAAAATGGCTATGATTCATCATGGCTCTCATAACCATCCTTGGTTAAAAATTCAGAACTGACTTCTCCTCGGCAAGTTTTCAACCCATGAAGTTAATTTTCCAAAAAGGTGATTAAGAATGAAAAGGAATGATAAGTGGGTTCCTATAGGGTCTTCACATCTGACTTAGGCATTTCTTGATCCAAAGAAGGACAATGGTCTAAAGCTCAATTAAGAAGGAAACATTGGTGGAGAAATAGAAATTTTATTCTCCTCGATGGGTTTTCAACCCATTAAGATAATTTCCTGAATTCCAAACAAAATAAAGCCAATGATCAGGTTGGATGTGCAATTTGTGCATAAAATGTCTCAAAATGATAATAGAAAGAATCTAACCTTTATAGAAAAGATCTAATAATTAGAATCCAACTTAATAGACATTTTCTTACGAAGTACTCTATTGGTAACTTTCTGAAGCTTAAAGGAAAATGAGAAAGTAAATTATTATGTGATAGAAAGTTATCGTTGAACCAAAAAAATAGTGAAAAGACCCCTGGATGCCTATTAAACCCTTGCATTTACTATTTCAATGGATAGCTCCTTCAATTCATTCGTGTGGCATGAATTATAAAAACCAATGGATGAATCAAGGCTCCTATATACAAGGAAACATAAATAGTTGAATAAACTACCACTCTTTCTTTGAAATACTATTTTGTTAATGTGCATAACTTTTCCAAAAAGCCAGTATCTATTGCATTGCTATTCCTTTCACTTTCTCAATTCAAATCTTACTCTCAAGATCATTGCAACTAGGTTTGTGGGCTTTGATGGGTTGAACGAAATCAAATCCCAATTGCAAAATTTCATAGATACTTCTCTCCATTTCTACGACATGGAGGATTTTCAAAAGAGAGTGAAGTCTAAGTGGATTCATCCCATCACTAAGAAGCTCTAAGGATGTGTGTTAGTTGAGGTAGCTAGTTTTTTTATTTTAGTTCAAGCCCTAGAGTTAATATACAAATGTATACATCATTAGAACCCAAACACAAGGAAGAATGTCCTACTAGATAATACGGTGTTGATTTCAATTGATACACAAACTATGTTAAATTGCCTTCAAGTACCAAAATAGGAGGAATTCTTAGACTTGACCTTCAAAGGAGCCAATTCTGAGCCCTCTACAAAGAAAATGATCTGGAGGAAAGAAATCATGTAAGCATGGTTCCAAAAACCATAGAGTGCTAAGAGTAAGGTTCCTAGGACCCTATTTGGAACTAATCTCAAACCTAAGATTATTGATATCTTAGTCCTCCTACATAGATTGAAAGGTAAGGTAAAAGCTTTGAATTTAGTTGAGTAGAATTTCTTTTTAGTGCAAGTCATTTTCTCTAACACCCAATATATTGATTGGACCCATGAGGTAAGTGAAATTCTATCCAATGCTCTCTATGCTACAAAATTTTACAATACTTTCTATATGTCCACTTTCCTAATCTATATTTTGGCTTCATTGCAACTATGGCTAGGCCTCTCAAGAATGGAAAACTTTCTTAACGATGTGAAATCTTATGACTTTTACCCATGCTTGTAGTTTGAAAATAGTTATGCAGAGAATGTGAAAGTTAATGATGTATTTACTATGAGGATTTTCAAGGAGCTACAGGGATTTCTAGAAAGGAGATTCAGTCCTTAATCCATGGTAGCCATCAACCAATTTGGGAGTTATTTCATCCAATTCTCATCCTTTTCTTATTTACCTCTTGTAGCTTTCAACGGTTTCCCCTTCAAGCTACCAAGATATCCCATCAACACGATCATGTTGATCAAGATCATGTGACAAGCCATTCAAGTGAACATGTTGAGTGGAAGCTTGAAGAAGAAAGGGTATTAATTTCCTATGTAGGTGGGGGCTTTTAGCTATGCAACCTACTCTGATACCAAAAACATGTTGAAGGTGTTTGAGACGAAGTATAAATTGGACATGTACAAAGTCCTGAGGACCATGTTTGACACAAATGGGTATGCAAGGGACATTTTGAAAATTGGAAGTGTAATTAAGAATATCACCACCATTGAGGATTACTAGGCTAATTGTAAAAATGAATTTGAGAGCCATGATCAAGCTTTCACTAAACTGACAGTCAATTAGGTAAAAATGTATAAAGTCAATATTTATATATAAGGAGTAGAAGATGATGGTGAGAATATTTATAGCAATACATACTTGACCAAGCTAAGAGGCACTTCAATAATCTCAAAACCTTATGAAGATTTTGGGGGAGAGATATATGTGATGATGGCTTGAATCTACAAGAGGACCAAAAAATGGGTTGAATGGACTATAACTAGAAGGAGTCAGAGCAAAGCCACATCTACACAAGATTCCCTAAAAGTTACAGTGACTTTCTCCTTCCAGGGTGGCACATTAGGTGTAACTTTGGCCCCAAGGGTCAGCACAACCATCAGATCAAGGTGGTCAACCTCCCAAAAAGAATATTCCCCTAGCTAGAACTTGTCAAGATGGCTCTCTTCTAGTGATTGGAACTCTGACAGAGGTTGAGAAGAAGAAGGGAAAAGAGTTAAAGGATAGTGTAAGTACTCTTTCTCTCTCCTCACATAGTAGTCCAATCCCATTTGTAGGTGATGGAATAGTCCTTCTGAGTAGCCCACAAGTGCAAGTAGTGGATCTTGGAGATGGAGGAAGTAGTGAGGTTGAGTCCACTAAGTCTGATGAAGCAAAAAAGAAGACTACAAAGGCAGAGAAAGGCCCATAATATTTAGAGCTCATCTCTTAGGCCCCAAATAATCCTTTCTCCTTAGACATGAAAAAACTTACCTCGATCAAGAGAAAGATGTTTAGCATAGACACACTTGGGACTACATCCAAATTTATTGGCAGAGATTCTTGGCTAGAGAACACCTTAGATAGAAAAAAAAATAGAAGAGAGGAAGGAATTCCTAACAAAGAGAATTTATCTTTGGCTATTTTCTCTGGATCAACATTGAGCAAAGTCAAAAAGTAGAAGACCTTTTCCATTCTTGGAAAAGAACCTAACATAGGACATTTGATGATGGAAATTTCCAAACCCAATAAAGAAAGAAGAATCAAAGATATGTCTATAGATGATTTTTCCCTACATTCTATGGATCTCAGGGAAGCCAAACATGATACCAAGGTTGCCTTATGGAAATCAAAAAATGATGTGATAGAAGGATAACTCAAAAGTCTTGAATTATCAAAGGTCAGAATGAGGGTAGAAATCCATAAACTCAATAGCTTCATCAAGCAATTAGTCACTCCATTGACAAGCATCTCCAAAATGACAATCACTAGTGATCCTACTAGTACTGATGTTCGAGCACTTATCTCTCACATTTTAGGCTGGTCAGTACAGAGTAGAGTAGGAAATTCAAGTTAGAAGGACTTGACATTATAGAATAGATCAGCAATGCAGTATTGAGGCTTGAAATAGAAAAGGATAATATTTCAGCAAATCAAGCTACCATGGCAATAGACAAAGTTAAGAGTGAAGAATGTATTTCTTTGCTAAAGATGATTATCCATATGAAGACTAAGGAGGCTATGAATGCTAAGATTCTACCTAAGGGAGATGAGCCTCTATTTGAGTGGCTTCAGAGCATGTAATTCAAGTCTTAGATGATCCTTGAGGCTGAGGAAGGACTTAAAGAAATAGTAGCCAAAGTGAAAAAGGACCAAGACAAAGATTATGAACTCTTAAGAGGTCTAAATATAGATTCTTAGACTAGTGGACAAGGAAAGGGAATCATTGGAGTGATCATCATGCAAAAGAACTTCTCCAATTATATAGATGGCTTAACGAAGATATCCTAGGACCACCAAAATATAGTTTCTAAGCTCCAAAAACTTGGCAAGTGTGTACATGTGGATATAGAAGAGATACATGAGTGTTTAAATTCCATCAAAGATTTAGCCAGAGAGCATTCTAAGTGGCTCTTGAGATACACAAATGTCCATATTTATAGACATGAAGAATTGATTCCAATCATCATTGCCACCAAAGCCTATAAGGCAAAGTCAGAAAAGGGAAAGAAGGCAAAGTGATTCATATTTCACCCTTTCATGTTTTGATGTAATGGTTGTAATGGACAAACTATCTCCTTTCCATCTATCAATTTTGAGGAGATGAACTAATTTGAATTCCTTCTTGTAATGATCATCTCAAAATCCTATATGTTCTAAATTGAAAGATTAATAAAGGGTTAGCTAATTTTTGGTGTGAAATACTATAGGTTGTAGAGACAATTGAATTGTATTTTGTGTCAATTATTTTTTGTTCCATTCTATTGCTGATTGGTTTTATGTTTTATGTTTTATGTTTCTCTAAATTGAACAAAGGAATGAATGGAGTTTTATTCCCCTATTTCAAAATAATAAACTGGAGATAATAGTATTGTTATCATAGGTTTAAGAGAATCCCCTTTTTGTGCTTCATTTCATTTCAATATTTTTCATCTCTATAGTTAGTTTAGTTTTGGTTAGCATGCATTTCTAAATCATTAAGCTTTACGGGTTCATAAGATGTATGAATCTATAAACCTAACTAATCTTAACATACCAATTCTTGCCTAAGTTAGTTCCTATTTAGACCTAGCTTGGTTTACCTCTCCTATTCTTAGGTTAAGAACATACACCATTTTAGATTTAAAAGAAAACAAAAATCATTGCAAATAAAATTATGCAATAGGGAGTTGTACCTAAGAATTCAAAGGAAAGTTAGTCATTTCATAACAACTTTATGACTGTTGTAACCAAATGTTGTTCACAAATTTTGGCATTTAAGAGTTAAATCAAAAGGACAATCTATTTATGAACACATTTCTAAATTTAATCTCTAGATTTATATTCATTACTACTCACATTACTAAGTATTCAAAGTGAGTAATCAAACTAGAAACAATTTCATGTAATTCCTAAAAAAAATCCTCACACATCATATAAGATTTCTTATGATGACCAAATGGCTTCCAACAAATCCCTTCATAAAAAGTCTTTTTCTTAAAATCTTGATTTTCCTTAGGATATTAAACATAGTAGTAAACACCAAAAATTCAAGGATCTAATCTTTTCTATTTGAATTCAATGAAACTCTAGATTAAATCCATCTAAATTTGGGT
This sequence comes from Cupressus sempervirens, assembly GCA_028749045.1. Lineage (NCBI taxonomy): Eukaryota > Viridiplantae > Streptophyta > Pinopsida > Cupressales > Cupressaceae > Cupressus > Cupressus sempervirens. The sequence goes on along the minus strand of CM053793.1, from coordinate 283,152,568 downwards.
AAAGGCAATTATAATTCACAAATTATGGTCCAATTGCAATATGCAAGTTTTTCCTCTTGATGATTTCAACAATAGAAGAAAGAGAAGGGTGAGTAAATGCTGACATGTAAATATATCTCATTTCATTGATGCCTTTGATATCCTCTTCTTTTCAAGAGACCCATGCTACCTCATAGTCATGGCTCTCTACACTGCAATGCTCAACCTATAACTATACAAATTTCCTCCTTCTATCGGATCTATAGAAACAAGGGTTGAGCTTTGTGTGCCATTAATTGATCTAGATATGGAATGTCTAGTTTTTGGTTTTGAACTAGAGAGGTATGGAATAATAAATTCAAAATATCAAACATTTTGGGTTTTGAACCAAACAGTCCTAAACTAAATTCTGAAAATCGTAGTCTTGATTTCAAGTTCCAAAAATCAAAATCTAGAATTTCAAATTCCAATTCTCGCATAATATTCGAGCAACCAAGTGATCTTTACTAGATATGTCATGACTATAGTACAAAAATAAGACATTCAAAGTGTTCACGTAGAAACTCAAATTACATTATTACATTAAGCTCCTCCCATAAAATACAAACCTTAACAATCCATATACCATATAAAATATATATATATATAAGAGAAAATAATAAGTTGGTGATCACCAAATATAACTAGTAGTAGTAGTAATCAAGAAAAATCCAATTATTTTAGAAGAATGCCAACTACACCAGATAAATAATTATCCTTATAATTTGATTGATTCTCTATTCATGATTAAGGAGTAAAACAATGATTAGAGAATTGGAAAAAGACTCATACTAACTCTCTAGTTTCAGTCATCCTATGAAACTCCTTAATTTTCTTAGCACAATTTAAAAATAACAATCCTAGACAATGCCAACCCTATCCATGCAAAGTTTTACTTTATGCTAGTTTTACTTTAGACCTGTTGGATATCTAAATCTCATATTTAACCAAGAAAAGACTAAATCTCATATTTGACCAAGAAGTGAATAAACAAAGTAAATGTGTAAATGTTAAAGTCATCACATCTGAATTTAAATTTGGTCACTAAACTTGTAGAGAAAAGACTAATTTTTACTAAATAGAAACATGGATGAAATGGGTCCAAAGCATTTCGTATTTGTTTCAAAATTGGCTCCAAAAGCTATAGTTTATTTGGTACAGTATTTTTTTATAAAATTTCATCCATCTAATATAAATACAAGATTTCAAAAGAATATTCTATGACATATTTAGACAATTATACATTTACAAAATTTATAGATGAAAATGGAAGGAATCACTCTAATGAAATTGAATAGGGTATTTGTTGGTTTTTCTCAAGGATCACTACAAATGTAATAGCACTATCATAATGTTTGGTATGTGTTTTCCAACTACACTAATCTATTTGAATTTGTATGAGGAATAAATTAAAAAGAGACATGTCCCTTCATGGAAAATGTATATTCATCATTATAATTAATACAATGACACACTTAATCATTGTGTGTGTGTGTGTGTTTGTGTATTATTGTTATTGTATTACTTTCTCTTTGATCTCATGGGTTTATCCTACTAAAGCTACCAAAAGATCAACACTCCCTATTATCTAGGAAGGATAAAAACATGACACTTAGTACACCATTGGTAATGTTAGGAATGGAAATTTTTTAAGATGTCTTTGATCAAAAAATATTCAACATTTTGATATCATGACTATTGGTCTTCTAGAATGTCAAAAAATGATATTCACCATGTTAGATTGTGGTGACCGATAAGGGAAGTACTATGCATACTCCATAATTCTAGTGACTAATTAGGGAAGCCCTATTTATCAAGATATTGGGCCAACATGTAATTATTAATTATAACCCTAAAGTAGTAAAAATACTTGTATAAAAGAGCTTAGGGTTAGGGATTGTTTCATAGTGATGATGCAAAAATTGGTTCTTGCGGTAGTATTGAGTTGTAAGGGATTACAGATTGTAATTAGGTTGTAATCACTAGATCATAACAATATCAAACTTGTTATTTGGTGGACGTAGCCTAGGGATTGGGTGAACCACGTTAAATCTTAGTGTCTTGTGTTCTTTTTAGTGTGATCTATTATTTTTTGACAGTGGTTATATTTGCATGTAATTGTTATTTTTGTCCATGTTTTAATCCTAACAAGTGGTATCAGAGTGAGGTTGTTTTTTAGTTATCATTTTCAGGAAATTCTCATGGTTGAGTGGGCACAATGGCAGATGATGGTAAGTTGAGGGTTGACAAGTTTAATGGGAAAAACTTTCAATTATGGAAGATGCAAATGGAAGACTATCTTTATCAAAAGGATTTATGGAAGCCATTGGAAGGAAAAACAAAGAATTAGGGATCTATGTCAAATGATGATTGAGATCTTTTGGATAGAAAGGAACTTGGAGGTATTCGATTATGACTAGCACCATCGATAGCATTTAATATTATAAAAGCGAAGACAATAGAAGCATTGATGCAAACCCTAGTGAAACTATATGAACAGCCCTCCACTTCAAACAATGTATTTCTCATGAAGCATTTATTTACTATGAAAATAGAAGAAGGTGGATCTATTGTAGATTATTTAAATGAGTTTACTACTATTACTAGTCAGTTATCTCCTGTGGGTATCAATTTTGATGAACAAATTAGGGCTCTCTTGATTCTTTGTTCTTTTCCTGAAAGCTAGAATGGCTTGGTAATGGTTGTGAGTAATTATGTTCCTAGATCTAGTACCCTAAAATATGATGATGTGATCAATGTTATTTTGAGTGAGGAAACTTGTAGGAAATCCTCAGGTAGATCTACATTAGGAAGTACTTTGAATGCACAAAGTCAAGGCAGAACGATTGAGAGAGGAAGTAATTTTAGAAATCATGAGAAATCAAGAGAAAAGTCAAAAGGGAGGAGGTCTCAATTGAGAGGACTAAATGACTGCTGGTACTGTGGGAAACTAGGGCATAAAAAGATAGATTGTTGGACTCAAAAGAAAAATGAAGGAGATAAACTAGATGGAGACAAGGAGGCAAATGTGGTAAGTAACAAACCGAAGAAGATGTTTTGCTTCTATCTTTAGAAAGTGTTGATGATCCATGGGTTTTTTATTCTAGTGCTTCATTTCAGGCTACACCTCATAGAGGTTATTTCATTGATTATGTCCAAGGGGATTTTGGACTTGTTTATTTGGGGGATAATGAACCCTGTTCGATTGTTGGAAAGGGAAAAGTTAAGATTAAGTTGTAGAATGGGAATCATTGATTACTAGATGAGGTAAGACATGTTCCAAGGTTGAGTAGAAATTTAATTTCAGCAGGGCAACTCAGTGATGAGGGTTGTGTAGTTACTTTTAATGATAAAAATTGGAAGGTTTCAAAAGGTTCCCTTGTAGTAGAAAAAGGTGTGAAAGTAGGAACCTTATATCTTTGTACATGTCATATTGTTCCTTCTACTTTAATTATTTTAGAGAAAAATGAATATTCAGGAATAGTTGTTGCTGTTGAGCAGGGAGAACAAATAGTTGTTGTAAATTTTGATACAGTGCTATACCCAATAGGCCTGGGCACATGAGTGAGAAAGTAATGAAATTAATTCATTCAAAGAATGTTTTACCAAGTCTAAAATGTGTAATATGGATTTATATGAAAGTTGTGTATATGGAAAATAGAAGAGAGTGAGTTTTGTGAAGATTGGGAAGGAAAACAAAAAGGAGAATTTAGAACTTGTGCATACCTATGTATGGGGACCAACTCAAGTATCTTCCCATGGTGGCTCTCATTATTATGTTACATTCATTAATGATACAACTAGAAGAGTATGGCTTTACTTCCTTAGACAGAAATTTGATGTATTCCAAACTTTTAAGAAATGGAAATGCTCAGTTGAAAATAAGACTAGTAAGAAATTAAAATGTCTTAGATCTGATAATGGTGGTGAGTATTGCAGTCATGAATTTGAAGATTATTTCTTCACTAATGGTTTTCTTAGACAAAAAATTGTTCTAAGGACTTCATAGGAAAATGGAGTGGCTGAACACATGAATAGAAATTTAATGGAGCGTACAAGGAGCATGAGGTTGCATGTTGGGTTGCCCTTACACATGTGGGCTAAGGCTATCAATACTATTGTATATTTAATTAATAGAGATCCCTCTACTCCTTTTGGTTGTGGTATTCCATAGGAAGCATGGACTGGTAAAAAGGTGAGTTACTCTTTTCTAAAAACCTTTAGTTGTGAAGCATTTTCTCACATAGATTCTGAAAATAGAACCAAGCTAGAAGCTAAGTCAAAGAAATGTTTATTTACTCGATATGACATTAATGAAATTGGTTATAAGCTTTGGGGTTTTGAAAATCATAAAATTGTAAGAATCAGGGATGTCATATTCAATGAGAAAGTGTTGTACAAAGATTTGTTGCAGCAACATGAGAAGAAAGAAGATGATTATGTAGTGCTAGATGATATTCTAGTCATTCCTCATGATGTGCAACAACCACAACAACAAATACCACACACACCAGTGAATGTTAGATGGTCAACAAGAAAAATTAGACCTCTATAAAGATTTTCTCCCTCCTTGTATTCAATTTTACTTACTAATGCTGGTGAACATGAATGTTATGATCAAGTTGTGCAGGTGGATACTAAGATTCAATGGGAGTCTACAATGAAAGACAAAATGGACTCTTTGTTGAAGAATCAGACATGGGATTTATGCAAGTTTCCTATAGGTAAAAGAGTTTTACAAAATAAGTGGGTTTATAGGTTAAAAGAAGATGATGGAGGTAGGAAAAGATTTGAAGTCAAGTTAGTTGTAAAAGGATTTGCATAGAAAAAAGGGCATTAATTTTGATAAGATATTTTCTTCTGTTGTTAAAATGACTTCTATCCATACTATTTTAAGTATTGTGGCTATTAAAGATTTGTATTTGAGAAACTTGATGTTAAAACATCCTTCCTTCATGGTGATTTGGATGAAGAGATATATAGAGCTCAACCATGGGGATTTGAGGTCAAAGGTAAGGAGAACTTAGTGTGCAAATTGAAGAAAATTTTATATGGCTTGAAGCCAACACCTCAGCAATGGTATATGAAATTTGACATTTTTATGTATGAGCATGGATACAATAGGTGTCATTCATATTATTGTGCTTATTTTAAGAGGTTGAATTATATCTTGATGATATGTTTGTAATTGGGTCTAACATGGATCATATTAAGGGGCTAAAACGCTTGTTAGCACATGCATTTTCTAATTTGGGGGAAGAAAAACAAATCATTGGTGTGAAGATTTGTAGAGATAGGAAGAACAAAAAATTGATGCTATCTCAAGCTAATTATGTTGATAAGGTGTTGCGACATTTCTCTATGGAGAATGCTAAAGCTGTCAGCACACCTTTACCTAGTCATTTGAAGTTGACTAAGGAGATGTGTCACAAGACACAAGAAGAGGAGGATAAGGTGTCCAAGGTACCCTATGCTTCAACTATAGGAAGCTTGATTTATGCTATGGTATGTACAAGGCCAGTTATTGCACATGCAGTTGGAGTCATTAATAGGTATATGAGTCATCTATGAATTGAGCATTGGAATGTAGTCAAATGGATTCTCAGATATTTGAGAGGAACATCCAATAATTTTTTACACTTTGGGGGATCTACTACTTATTTACAAGGCTATGTTGACTTAGATTTGGTAGGGGATATTGATACTAGGCAGAGTACTACAGGTTATGTCTTTACTATTAGTGGGGCAGCCATGAGCTGGGTTTCTAGGTTACAAAAGGTTAATGCTTTATCTACTATTTTCTACAGAGGTGGCCAAGGAGATGATATGGTTTTAGTTATTCTTGGAAGAATTGGGACACCCTTAGAAGGATAATTATTTGTTTATAGATAGTTAGAGTGTCATTCATCTTGCAAAGAATTTAGTTTTGCATTCAAAGACCAAACACATATAGTTGTCATACCATTTCATTCAGTTAGTTTTGGAAGATGGATAATTAAACTTGGAAAAGATACATACAGATGACAATCTAGCATATATGTTTACAAAGGTATTACCAAGGAGGAAGCTAAACTCCTTTTCAGCTTTGGTTGGTCTTCTAGATTGAACATGAATACAAGAACAATAGAGTCCAAGGTGGTTTGCTCCAGTCGGAGATTCATGGAGTAGTGGCATAGTAATAGGATCAGTCTCCAAGTGGGAGTTTGTTGTTTAGTGTGGAGCTTGATTAGTCCCCAAGTGGGAGATTGTTAGATTGTGGTGACTAATCAGGGAAGTACTATACATACTTCATAATTCCTCGTCGAGGTTTAGGGCTGGGTTGAGCCCCGAGTGGGTGTTTGGGGATAGTAGCCCCCAATATAGCTGAGGCTATTAGGCCATAGTTTTCTAGGGGTTTGGGGCAGAGCCCCCGAAACAAAAAATTTGGCCCTATTTTATCGAGATTTTGGGCTGACATTTAATTATTAATTATAACCCTAAAGTGGTAAAAATACTTGTATAAAAGAGCTTAGGGCTAGGGATTGTTTCATAGTGGTGATGCAAAAATTGGTTCTTGCAGTGGTATTGAGCTATAAGGGATTACAGATTGTAATCAAGTTGTAATCATTGGATCGTAATAATATCATACTTGTTGTTTGGTGGACATAACCTAGGAATTGAATGAACCATGTTAAATCTTGGTGTCTTGTGTTCTTTTTTGTGTGGTTTATTTTTTTTATTGGTTATATTTGCATGTAATTGTTATTTTTGTCCATGGTTTAATCCCAACACACCAAGTACCCAAATAAGGTTTTATATCAGATCTGATATCATGACTATTGGTATCCCAGAATATCAACATTTTGTATTCATTAAGTAGTCAAAAAATTTGATATTACATATGATATCATCATCATTGGTCTTCTAGAATACATGATATTCACTAATTACTCAAAATTTATTAATAGCACATCTGATATCATGAGTATTAGTCTCTTATAATATCAATAATATTCATCAAATACTCTTTGAGTAATGACTTTCTAGAATGTTGAGATGCAAGATATTCACCAAGTACTGTGAGTAATGCCTTCCAGAAACATCAAGCCACATGGTATTCACCAAGTACTCTATCAGTAATGACCTTCTAGAACATTAGGTTGTGTGATATTCACCAAGTACTCTATGTAATGGCCTAATAGAATATCAATTTGCATAACATTTATCATGTACTCAAAAAATGTTTATAAGGTATGCGCAAATGCATTCTCATAATTCTTACCATATAAACATCGACCATGCATAAACATACATCACACAATATCCATCATAATAGAAAATTAAGTTATTTTAAGATCATCACCTTTCAATAACTTTTGCAAATACAAGTGACATCATTTAGAAGTCATCACTTCTACATCATTTTGAAGTCGTCACTTCCTCATGATGTACATCAAGGTTAGGCCCATTAAAATCACTTAGTTATAATGTATATTCATGAATCACATTCCTCCTGATTGCTACAATTTATTGATCACTAAAGAATCCATCTCAACATGGTTTAATCCTTGTTAATAAATATGACTTAGATCACCAAAGGTTGACTAAATCATATACTCTATTTCAAGGATTCCTCTAATGAATGTTAGGCTCCCTCTGAATATTAATTTTCTAAACTCCTTTACCTTTGGAGAAGTGTCAAACTCCTTCTAAATTTGATATCAATCCTTCTTTTTCTACAAGAACATCCTTGAAAAAGGTCAAGACAAATAGCTCATATAGTGCTTACTAAAAATAATAATAAAATAAGAGACAATGAAAGACTCCAATAATACTCAAGGATAATAAGTGGTTTTACATAATTATATAAGATCAGGGATATATATATATATATATATATATATATATATATATATATATATATATATATATATATATATATATAATTATAATATTAATTATAATTATAATATTTATATATATTAAACATAAATGCATATATTCCATCTTTTGTATATATAACCTCATATACCATAAAATATAATGTGAACAAATAGAACTCAAAATATGCTCACATTAGTGCATCAATATATTGATGTATTTTTTACCTTAGGACCTTGAGTCTCACCCTAACTTGTATGTTGAGTATGTGCCACTCTTTTGTCTACTAAACATTATTTGCAAATGATATTTTTTGTCTAACTTTCTTTGCTACTAATGTTAGGTCCTTGTTCATTGCTCCATAGCGATCCATGTGATATATAAAGAATTGATTGTATTGTTATTTGCCAATGGATATACTTCCTATTCACCTTTTTAATCAATTCCATTGTGTGCCAAGCTCTTCAATCTCCTGCATGATTCTACCTTGAACTTTTGTATTTTGGCTCTGTAATTAAGAGAGTTGTATCCTTTTGGCAGTTTTATATTCAAAAAATATCTTATGATATTTTGAGTGGAAACATTTCATAGCCATTATTTGTAGTAGAAGACTTCCACAGTTTATCAGATTATCTCATAATGCTTTGTGTATATTTTTGGGTGGTTATGGGTATGGTTTTTTATGTAACCTAGATACTTGCTCCATATAGTGTTGGAAAATTGAATAGTGTATTTTAAGAACGGTCATGATGGCAAATCACAATTCTCCAGTCCTATTAATTAGGTAGACTATGAACAGAGGATCAACCACCTCTTATTATTCACTATATAAACTCCTAATCTAAGAATGTCTATAGTTTCCAACTGACTATTAATCAATTCCAATATAATCTAAAAATATTGCCATCATAGTCATTCAAACAAATATTAGTCACTATATAGTTTACAACCATATTAGTGAGCATTCTTAGATGCTTGATATAATTCATGAAGACTAATATATTAATTTTTGGCAAGCATTAACCACCAATATATGAAAAATTGAGAAAAGGCATGATTCCATGACATTAATTCTTGATGTGCTTGATCGCCAATATGATTTCCCTTGTATATTCTTCGGTTCTTATTTCCTGATAATTATCTTCCGTGATACCTTTTTGATAAATTTCCCTTTAATGTCATTTCCCTGAGGCAATTTTCTTATTGTCAACTTAAATTTTGTATTAGTAAATCTTGACATTCTTTGACCATGTTTCATAAAACCCTCTTGTCTTTATCATATGCTTCTTTCTATAGTTAAGTCAAATCTAAGACTTAAATTCCAATGATCCTCTTTATGAATCTTTGATTTCAAAACATAATACTTCTGAATTTATGAAATTTTTTTGTCTTTATATTAAGCGAATCATTATTTTATTTAGTGTTAGGAAAATATTTATTTCACTGGGCACCATCTTAATCACTATCTTCATATTCATAGTTGACATTTCAACAACAAACTTTAATCTGGACACTTAACTTAGTATAGTAGTCATTTTAATTAATTAATCTTATATTCATAGTTGATCAAGTATTTCAATATTTGTCTTTACATATGTCTTCCAATGTTTCTTCATATCACACAATGTTTGTATTTTCCCTCATTTCTTTCATTCAATATTCTCAACATACTTGACATATCCAACTTATCTCTCTCCAAATGAATGAAATGTACCTAGAAATATATGACTAAAAATAAACAAGATTAAACCTTTCTCAAAATTGTTCAATTCATTTATGTCGAGGAGGTTATTTATGATTAAGTTTGTCAGTATATTAATTACATGCCTCTTATTAGTTTATTCCTCAAAAAAATTAAAAGAGATCAATTCATGTGTGTGTGTGTGTGTGTGTGGGTGAGAGAGAGAGAGAGAGAGAGAGAGAGAGAGAGAGAGAGAGAGAGAGAGAGAGAGAGAGAGAGAGAGAGAGAGAGAGAGAGAGAGAGAGAGAGAGAGAGAGATCATGGTGAGAAAAACTATACCCTCAAATGATAGTCTAAAATCAACAAATTAGGTTTATATCAACTTGACATGCACTTTTGAGCTAGTTATGAAAATTATATTAAAAAATTGTAAGAATAGAATCTATAGGAAACTGAATGTAATTTCTAAATTACTAGGCCTCATCTTAAAATATTTTAATCTGGTTGGTCAAAATTTTGTATTTTAATGCAGTAGTACAAAAATATCAAGGCAAAAATAAAAAGTAGGTGTATGTCTACCCACCTTTATCATAATCATATAATTATTATTTTTTATAAGATTCTAGATATAAGAAGTAGACTCGTGTCTAGATGTCACACATATTTTTGGTTATTTTTATTCCTATTTTTTAATATGAATTTTTCACTAAAATAGTTTTAGGAAAAAAAAGCCTCATTTCTGACCACCTTAACTAATTCAAAACATGACCAAATTAAAAAATAATTATTGTAGTAGGTGAGGCATAGAATGTGACACATCTTTGAGATTTCAAAAATGTTTTACGCTTTGAAAGTTATACCCATTTTTTCAATCACTATGTAACCAACACTCTATACATATCTTCATTTAAATATAAGTAATAATTACTTATCTAACTCATACTTTGATTGCAATTAATTGTTCGAAAGTTGAGAACATCCTCAACAAACCCTTTTCATTTTAAAAACTTTAGTCATATTAAAAGTCATCAAGTACCTCCTCAAAATTGAGAAGTCACCCAAATGGGGAGAAAACAAGTTTAATGAGTTGACCAAGGAGGCTTGGTAATTACCAAGTCTAATTAGATACCCAATATCTCTTGCCTAAACATGTAAAGGAATCGAATTGAAAATGGAAGGTGGGAATTGAAAGTTGACGAAGGGTCCTCTTTATCCCATCCATGATCCATGTGAGCTGTTTTAACTATTAAAAATGGTATTTTTTTGTTTGTGCTATAATATATTCATATTATACTTTATTATATTGTATTATATTATACTATAATATAATATAATATGAATTAGATTCTATTCTATTATATTATTTTCTAATATAAATAAATTATATGATACAACATATGTCCCTAGCAGTCCTAGGGCTCCTAGGGACATATGTTGTCATCAAATGTGTCGAAAGGACCCATATGATCAATTAGAATATGTCCCTAGGGGTCGTAGGACCCCCACAAACATATATTGTCATCATTTGTGTCGAAAGGGATCATAAGTTAAACTATGATCCCTTTCAACCCATAAGATCATTACAAAATATGTCCCTAGGGGTCCTAGCAGCCCTAGGGACATATGTTGTCATCAAATGTGTTGACAAGGGTCATAGGTTAACCTATGACCTCTTTCAACCCATGCGATCAATACAACATATATCCCTAGGACTTGAAAGGGATCATAGGTTAACCTATGACCCCTTTTGAACCATATGATCAATTAGAATATGTTCCTAGGGACATATATTATTATCAAAATGTGTTGAAAGGGGTCATATGTCGTCAAATGTGTCAAAAGGGGTCATAGGGACATATGTTGTTGTCAAATGTGTCTAAAGGGGTCATATGTCATAAAATTGTTGAAAGGGGTCTAGGCTAACCTATGACCTCTTTTGACCCATATGATCAATTGGGTTGAAATGGATCATAAGTTAACCTCTGACCTCTTTCAACCCATATGACCAATTAGAATATGTCCTTAGGGACATATGTTGTCATCAAATGTGTCAAAAGGGGTCACATGTTAACCTATGACCCCTTTCAACCCATATGATCAATTAGAATATGTCACTAAGGGTCTAAGGACCTCTAGGGACATATGTTATCATCAAATGTGTTGAAAGGGATCATAGGTTAACTTTTGACCCATACAATTAATTAGAATATGTCCCTAGGGCTTCTAGGACTCCTAAGGACATATGTTGTAAAAAAATGTGTCAAAAGGAGTCATAGGTTAACCTATGGTTCCTTTTGACCCATATGATCAATACAATATATGTCCCTAGGGGTCCTAGGACCCCAACCCCTAAGGACATATGTTCTAATGAAATTTTTCAAAAGGGTTCATAGGTTATTTTGACCCACATGATCAATTAGAATATGACCCCTATGAGTATATGTAATCATAAAATGTGTCAAAAGGGGCCCTAGGTTAACCTATGACTCCTTTTGACCCATACAATTAATTAGAATATGTCCCTAGGGGCCCTAGGACCCCTAGGGACATATGTTGTCATCAAATGTGTGGAAACCCCTTTTAACCCATATGATCAAATGAATATGTCCCTAGGGGTCCTAGGACCCCTAGGGATATATGTTATCATCAAATGTGTCGAAAGGGGTCATAAGTTAACCTATGATCCCTTTCAACCTATACAATCAATTAGAATATGTCCCTAGGGATCCTAGGATCCCTAGGGACATATGATGTCATCAAATGTGTCAAAAGGGGTCATAGGCTTAACCTTTGATCCCTTTCAACCCATACAATAAATATAGCATATGTCCCTAGGGCTCCTAGAACCCCTAGGGACATATATTGTCATCAAATGTGTCAAAAGGGGTCATAGGTTAACCTACAACCCTTTGCAACCCATGTGATCAATTAGAATATGTCCCTAGGGGGCCTAGGACCCCTAGGGACATATGTTGTCATCAAATATGTCAAAAGGGATCATAGGTTAACCTATGACCCCTTTTGACACATACGATCAATTTAAATATGTCCCTAGGGTCTAAGAACCACTAAGGACATATGTTGTCATCAAATATGCTAAAAAGGTTCATAGGTTGACATGTGACCCCTTTCGATCCATACGATCAATTATAATAATATAGAATATAATTCATATTATATTATAATATAATATAACATATTATAATATAATATAATATAATAAATTATGATATGAATATATTATAACACAAACAAAAATACCATTTGTAATAGTTAAAACACCTCACATAGATCATAGAGAGGATAATGAGGACCCTTCCTCAACTTTTAATCCCAACACTCCACTTTTGTTTTGATTACATTATATATTTAGGCAGGAGATATTGAGTATCTGATATATTAGATACACAATATTTTACTGGCAAACTTTTTTTAAAATGTTATTGTGGTCCCTTTACTCAAGACATGCAAAAATCCAAATACATTTTCATGGGTTTTTAGAATTTTGCAAGACAAAATTTGGGGTCCATACTTTTAGAAAGTGATTCTATCATTTGATTAAGTGTCTTGGAATTGTAGTAGTAGCTGAAAGTCTAAACAAATTAAGGAATTGAAGAATATAGGGAAATAGATAGGGAAAAACATTGTAAAAAGAGACAAGGTATGTTAAATGTGAACAAGCTTCAGCTTGTAATAGTACTTTCTAGTGAACATGTTGTTGAATTTGATAATATGGCTCAAGTTAATATTTTGAATAACAATGTATTAATTGAAGAGGAAATTGTAGAGCTTGAAAGGGAAAATATAACAATTAAGAATGATGGTGATAATGCTGAAAATGAACCTTACACATCTCCTCATTATAATCAAAATGGGGTTCCTTGTAATGAAGAGAAACAAACACATGACCCTAAACCTTGTAGAACACCAAAGTGGTTATTAGACATTGATGAGGCCATTTTGAGCACATTGGAAGGGAAGAGATCACATACAATGGTTCAATTGTGGCTTCAAGACTGTATGAACAATATTTTGGTAACAAGACATTTCTGGAGAAATGCCAATTTTTTGTGTAATTGTTAAGGATAAAAACATTAAGACCTATACTATCAAAATTGAAAATTAGTGTGAACAAGAAAATGGAGAGAAATGCAATGATTGTGAAGAATATTTTTAGTGCTCTCAATAGAATAGGAAAAAAGAGCAAGGAAAAGGACAAGACAATTGCTCATAAGGTTATTACAACTTCCTTGGTAAGTCGTCATTTGAGAAAACTGAGATTTATTATAAAAAATTGTGTTTACTTAAACATAAGTCATACAAATTTTAGTAGAGCACTCCAAAGAAGAGAGATACTTGACGATCCTCTTCAAACTGATACATGGGATTATTATTGGAGACTTTCATGTTCTGATAAGAAACTAATAGAGGTTGTGAAGGCAAAAAATGCATAATTTTGACAATCTAGCTCAAGAGTGTCAACAAATGTGAAGGATGTTTTGAAGTTGAGAATTGGCAATAAAGATCATACCCCATATCCAAAAAATATATTTGGAGGTAAGTCAAACAATGTTGTTCAAACAATTTTGTAAGACTAAATCAATGTTGCATATATCACAAAGGGCTTTTAAATCAATGAAGCCATTTTATTGTGTCTCTTAAGATTTGAAATACATGTTTTTACAAATATCGTGTGGAGTTTTTAATTCACCATGAAGTATTATGCTCCATGTGTTTGTCTTTGCATACTAATGAAAATGTTGGAAATTTTTGGTGCTACTTGCCTTCCAAAATCATCAATATCATTACTAGATCAATTCTTGTTTCCTAGAGATGATGATTGTTTCTTTTATAGAAATGATTTCTTAGATAAAATGTGGTTACAATGTGGTATTTTATCAATTTTTTGACATGTTTTCATGAGGGGTGCAAAGAAGATATTAAAAATATATTAGTTTCAAATAAGGTTTATAAAATAATGAAATACACATTGAATAATGGAGGTGAAGGATCTAGATGCAAGTTGGTTGCAAAAAAAATGTCTGTGGCTAATTTTATTTTGGATTTCAAGGAAAATATTTTTTACAAGTATGCAAGGAATATTCATAGGTCTCAATGGTCGGATCAAAAATTTAGAATGCGTAAGGACACTTTCCTCATTAGCATTATTATACTTTGTAGAGAACTATACATTACAATGCCAAAATGAGACACAATCTGAAAATTACAACTCCATTTAGAGTGTTATTTTTGTCCATATTACATATAGACATGGCCCCTAATAGTGTAGAAGATAATTGAAATATAATGAGAGCATATCATTTTTATATGAGTGATGATAGATCTCACACTCATGAGTTTGTCCAACATTATTTCAAGAATTATTTTGAGTTCTTGCGAGAACATGATATTGCTGGTTTCATATGTTCATTGTATGCTTTAAATTTAGTTTCATATGTTAATTATATGCCTATACTTGCATTTAATATTAAATTCCTACAATACTAAAATTTTCTATGATATTTAATTGTAGGTGACTTCGACAGTGGCAGTGCATAAAGATTGAAATAATTTTAAGGAGCAGAATGAATACAATTCTATGATAGTTTAGTCTCTAGGATTTTTGGTAGTTGAGTACATATAATATGGTTCTATCAATGATTTACATAAGTACTTTATTATGCACAATGATATACATTGCTTACCTTTTGTTACATATACATAACTTTGTATGGAAAATATATATTCATATTTATATCATTCAATTGTAATTATGATGAAACACTTGAAATATTGAAAATATGAACTCATTGATTTATTATATAATTTCATAAGGTTCACTAATTTTTGTTTTCATATTAAGTAGATTAATGGTGAATTCTTATGGACATCTATGTAACCATTTACCCCATTAGTATTTATTGGTCAAAGTTTGATCAAAATGAATAAAGTAGTCAAAGTCATTAAATAACATGGAGGGATCCTTAAAATAATAGTTTTACTTCATCTAATTAATATTGGGCATGTTTATAGTGTTCAAGTAAACCCCAGTGATACTAGTGTTTCGACAATGGATAGCCTAGAACATTCGTGAGCACCGCAAACTAGAGTGTCTTCAAGGTTCCCTAAGGTTGTTTGGGCTACAATCTTCTAACACTTACAACTTGGAGCTCATTAGGCTTATTGAAAAACTATAAAATGCTAAAGGATGATGGTATCGATGTCCACAATAACCTCTCTCAATTATGGGACATTCAATTTTGTAAGAAATTGACACAATGATCTCATTCAATGCCAAACCTCACAGTGTTCCTCAATGAATTGGTGCAGCACTGCGCAAATTTTGAATTGTTCATCATGGTATCAATTCATCGACATTGTTAGCTTTGGATGACTAGGTGAACCCCAGTGATACCACTTTTTTTACCACAAAGAACCTAAAACATTCATGAGCACCTTGAACTAGACTGTCTCCAAGGTGCCCTAAGCATGTTTGGGATGTGATCTTTTAATGCTTGTACCTTAGAGCTTGTGAGTCCTATCAAAGAATTGTTAGATGCTACATGGACATGATATAAATATCCACAATAACCTCTCTCATTTCAAGGAGATTCAATTTCATTTGAAATTGGCACAATGATCTTGGTTGATGACAAACCTCATAGTGTTCCTTCATGAATCGGTGCACTATTGTGCAACTTTTGAAGTGTTTGTCATGGCATCAATTTATCAATGTCATTAGCTCTATATTTCTAGGTGAATCCTAGTGAAACCACTATTTTGATGATGGAGGTCTTAGAATGTTCACAAGCACCTCATATTGGAGTGTGTCCAAGGTGCCCTAAGCATGTTTGGGTTACGATCTTTTGACACTTATATCTCAAAACTCATGAGACCTATCAAAGAACTATTAGATGCTAAAGGACCATGATATCAATGTCCAAAATAACCTCTCTTCTTTTGGGAGATGCAATTTCTTTTGAAATTGGCACAATGATCTTGGTCGATGCCAAACCTCACAATTTTCCTTAGTGAATAGGTGCACTAGTGCACAACTTTCAAACCGTTTATCATGGCATTGATTCATTGGAACCATTAGTTGTATATGGGTGGGTGAATCCTAGTGACAACACTATTTTTATTATGGAGAGCCTAGAACATTTACAAGCACCTCAAATCAGAGTGTCTCCAAAGTGCCCTAAGCATGTTTGGGTTACAATCTTTCGATGCTTAAAACTTGGAACTTGTGAGGCCTATCAAATAACTATTAGATGCTAAAAAATCATGATATAAATTTCCATAATAACCTCTCTCAATTTTGGGAAACTCAATTTCATTCAAAATTGGCACAATGATCTCAATTGATGCCAAACCTCATAGTGTTCCAAAGTGAATTGGTGCACCAGTGTGCAACTTTTGAACCATTCATTGTGGCATCATTTTTTTATTGTTGTTAACTCTAGATGGCTAAGTGAACCTTAGTAACACTATTTTTTTTACCACAAAGAACCTAAAACATTCATGAGCACCCTCAAATCATAATGTCTCTAAGGTGCCCTAAGAACTTTTGCATTGTAATCTTCTAACACTTCTATCTCAAAACTTGTAAGGCCTATCAAAGAGTTATCACATGCTAAAGGACTATGATATTGATGTCCACAATAACCTCTCTCAATTATGGGAGATTTAATTTTGTTTGAAATTGGTACACAGATCTTGGTTGATGATAAAACTTAGTGTACCTTAGTGAATTGGTGCACCAGTGTGCAACTTTTGAAACATTTATCATAGAATCATTTTATTACTGTCATTATCTCTGAATGGCCAGGTGAACCCTAGTGACACCACTTTTTTTACCACAGAGAGCTTAGAATGTTCACGAGCACCCCAAACTAAAGCATCTCCAAAGTGCCCCAAGCATGTTTGGGTTGCAATCTTTTGGCATTTTTAATTCATAACTTGTGATGCCTATCAAATATTTTTTAGATGCTACAAGACCATGATATTGATTTCCACAATAATCTCTTTTAGTTCTAGGAGATTCAATTTCGTTTGATATTAGCATAGCGATCTTGGTCAATGCCAAACCTCAAAGTGTTCCTCAGTGAATTGGTTCACTAGTGTACAAATTTTGAACGACTCATTGTGGCATTATTTCACTAGCATCATTTTCTTCAGATGGTTTGATGAACACTAGTGACACCATATTTTTTAATACACAAAGACTAGAATTTTCATGACACCTTGAACCAGAGCATCTCCAAGGTGCCCTAAGCATGTTTGGGTTGTAAGCTTCTAGTGCTTGTAACTCAGAACTTGTGAGTCCTATCAAAGAACTAATATATGCTAAAAGACCATGATATTGATGTCCACAATAACCTCTATTAGTTCTAACAAATTTGATTTCATTTGAAAGTGGCACAAGAATCTTGGTCGATGCCAAACCTTATAGTGTTCCTCATTGAATTGGTGCACCAACATGCAACTTTCAAAAAAAAATTCATGGAATTGCTTCATCGATGTTGTTAGATCTAGATGGCTAGGTGAAACCACTATTTTGGCCACTAAGAGCTTAGAATTTTTGCGAGCATCCTAAATCAGAGTGTCTCCAAGGTGCCCTAAGTGCATTTAGGTTGTGATCTTCCAATTCTTGTAACTCATAAATCATGAATTGAATCATTTTTAGATGCTAAAGGACCATGATATTGATGTCCATAATAACCTCTCTCAGTTCTAGGACATTCAATTTTATTTGAAATGGGCATAGCAATCTTCGTTGATGAAAAACTTCATAGTGTTTCTTAGTGAATTGGTGAACCAATGCATGAATTTTGAACCATTCCATTAGTTCCATTAGCTCTAGATGATTTTGAAAACCCTAGTAACACCATTTTTCTTTTTACCTCAAAGAGCCTAGAATGTTCAAGGGCACCCTAAACTAGAGTGTCTCCAAGGTTCCCTAAGCACATTTTGATTGTGATATACTAACACTTTTATCTCATAACTTGTGAGTCCTATTTTATAAATTTCAAATGCTAACAGGCTATAGTATCAATGTCCAAAAAAACCTCTTTTAGTTTTATGAGATTCAATTTGGTTTGAAATTGGCACAATGATCTCAGTCAATGCCAAATCTCATTGTGTTCCTCAATCATTTGGTGCACCAGTGCGCAATTTTGGAACCATTTTTTATAACATCAATTCATCACTAGTTAGTTTGTGAACAACAAACATCAAAGTGGCCACAAGGTACATTAAGCACATTTGAACAATGATCTTTGAGATTCATAACTCAAAGCACTTGTTGTTTTCTTTGTTCATTGCATTCATGGTTAGATAAATGCTAAAAAAATTCAAAGGCTTGTCTTTGCTTCTAGCTATTTTTTCATAAGGAAGGATTTTGGTCTTTAGGTTGTTTAAATATTTTGAGGGGTTCAATTATTTTCTATTAGTGTGATATTGATTTCATAAACCATGAGAAAGATGCTAATGAACAAGACTACAATGAAGAAGATTTCACAATAGACAAGATTCCAATGAACAAGATTTTGATTAACAAGATTCTACTAAAAATTAATAAGAAAGATTCAATACACTATACAAATACATGTTAACAATTTATAATTATATAATTTATCAAAATATATAAACATATATAAACTCGATGCAAATGTATGTCAAATGTACATCCATATACAAAATATGATGCATACCATTCAAATATGTCTATGAAATCAAAGTTTATAGATAAAATGTGGCATATGCCATCTTAAAATATGACCTAAGGCATCCCTTAAAAACTACTACATCTTAGGTTGTGAGTGGACCATCAAAATGGAACCTCTTCGATGCACTCTCTAAACTTGCTAGATCTTGTATAATCAAAAAAGATAAAATCCAAGTTGGAATAATAAATTAAATGATTTTTATGTATATAAAATATAAATTTATTCAAATGCATATTGATCAAATATTAGGTAAACTTCATTAACCTCTTTCCATGCCTTTCTCTGCTGCTTAGGGGTTCTTGCATATGAACTCGGCAAAGCATGCACCTCGCTAAGTTTGGCCTAAACATGTTTATATGTTTGATAGATTGATCAAATACTTCAACTATAATGTTATTAATGATAACAGAATCAAGAATTCAAATTATAATTTACTTTAGGTGATCTCTCATAAAAAAAACTATCGGCTGAGTGAGCAAATGATGCAAGAGCATCCTAGGTGTAAGAGCAATCTTGCATCACCCAAAAATATTATTATTTTTCAGCCTTTTCTATTTTAATATAAACTAGTAGACATGGGGGTCATTATTTCTGGGAACTTTCTATTTTTAGTAATTTTTCCATACAAGCTTAGAATGTTCTCATTTTCTACATGAAGGTTCATTTTAGAATTATAAGCCTACCATAAAAATCTCATTGCTCCAACTTAAGTATCAAAGAAGTTATTTCAGATTTTCGATGGAAATTTTTGGAGAAAAATATTTAAGCTTGTTGTTGGAGGCCTTAAGTGGCTGAATGAGATCTAAAAACTCAATGGAAGGGCACTTGCACAATTTTGAGTCTATAGATGAAGACTTGGCATTTTTGAAAAGTGGTTATAATAGCCAATCAAAGCAACGGTTTGAGAGTTATGGCCTTCCAAATTTGGGCTACCCAAAATTCCTAAGATAAATGTCAAAGATGTATTTGGATGACCCTACATATATTGTTAGGGTCTATTGGCCCTTAGTATTAAGTTTGAATGTCTAGAACCTTCCTAGGAGGCATAGAAATTGTCTATTTAAGAAAGGCCTAAACATTATCTAGAATAAATTTGGGTGGTAGCTCGCAACTTAGTCTTGCAAATTACTATAATGAAGGTGCCCATGTGGGTTAGCATATTGTACTTGTGAATTAGTAATTCTACATTTGCGGCGATAATAAAAAGTCCATATTTTGTTCTTGCATTTGTTTTTGTTTCTTTGTTTTTGTTATGTATTTATAGTATTAAGGGGAGCACCCTTCATCAAGTGGTATCAAAGCTAGATTTTTTAGTATGTGGATAGATCGCTGACTATGAGATAGTTCACACTAGGACTATGGTTTCGGCTAAGTGTGTAGGCAGATTGCCAATTGTGAGGCAGTTTGCACTAGAGATTCAATGAAATTGCAAAAATGCCTCCACGAAATGAGCATAATGAAAGAGCTATAGGTGTTACATTTGAGATTTTTAGAGCCCTCCAAAGAAAGGTGCAAGCATTAGAAGAAAAAATGGTAGAGGAATAAATATTTCCATAAGAGATGAAAGAAAGGATGAGGATGAAGAAGAAGAAGAAAATGTCAAACTAGAGGTAGTTCTAAACCCATAGGAAGAGAGGCTTTTTAAGGCCATCTCCAAGATTAGAAAAAGACTTAAGTTTGAGGTTCCTACATTTTTGAGAAATCTTAGCCCTAAGGAGCTGATCCATTGAATCAGCTCCTTGGAGGAATGCTTTCAGTATGAAGATATTGAAGATCTTGATAGGGTCAAGTTTGTGACTATGAAACTAAAGGGAAATTCAAAGATCTAGTGGTAGGAGGTTCAATTGGAGCAAAATAGAAATGGAAAGGACAGAATCACTAGATGGGATCAGATGATAGCTAAAATAAAGTGACAATTCATTCCCATGGATTATGATCTTAATCTATGAAGAAAATGCAAGGGTTCAAGCAAGTGGGAAAATCTATTCAAGACTATACCAAAGAGTTCTACCGAATTCTCATTAAAATCACCCATAAAGAAGTTGATAAGGAGAAATTCATCCATTATCTTAATGGATTAAGGCTAAGCATTTAAGATGACTTGAGTCTAGTTCAAATGACTAGTATTGAGGAGGCATACCAATTTTCCCTAAGAGTTGAAGAGAAACTAACCAAGAAGTTTGACAACAAGAATAGTAGAAGAGTTCACGGTGGAAGATCTAGCAAATGATCTTATGGTGGTTGTAATGATGATCAAAAGAACATGGATGAGGCTAGAAGTAGAAATTAGAACTAGAGGGGAAATAATTCTAGTCATTTCCATGATCAAGACAACAAAGATAAAAAAGGAAGAGGCAAAATACAAGGATCTAAAAGAGGAGGCTTTTGTGGGAAATTTTTTCACTATGGAGAAGAAGAACATAGAGCATTTCAATGTTCCCAATGCCAAGGAAGGATAGATCAAAGAATAGAAGGCTAGGCCATAGTTGCACATGTTGATGAAGATGCCATATCATCACATTCTAAAGATGCTAAAAGAGGAGAAGTTCTAGTTAACAGAAGAGTCCTATTGAGTGGTGAGAATGAACTCAATCAAAGAAGGAGCTTGTTTCACACAAGGTTTAGATGTGAAGATAAGTGTTATGATATGATCATTGATGGTGGAATTTCTAAAAATCTAGTGTTAGTAATGATGGTCAAAAAATTTCAGCTGAAGAGACAAGAACAATAGTGTCCATACCATATTGCTTGGGTGCAAGATGACCATAAGGCCATTGTCAATGAGCAGTGCTCAATAAAGCTCAAGATTAGAAGCTACCAAGATGAGGTACTATGTGATATCATATGTATAGACATATATCATATGTTTTTGGATAGGTCATGGTAATTTGATAGGCATGATGTACATGATGAGAGAGAAAATACCTACACTATGACCAAGGATGGAGCGAAGCATAAGTTGAAGTCATTGAAAGAAAAAGAAGAAAATGTATGTAGTGCTTCCAGAATATGTTTTGTTGATGGAAAAGAGTTTCTCAAAGGTATGAAGCATGAGCATAGGTGTTTTTCTATAATTCCAAAAGATAGTAAAGAAGAAGTAGAGGAGGTACCTGCAGAAGTTGTAGATATGTTGGGAGAGTTTCCTAATATTGTATCAGATAATGTACCTAATGGATTGCCCCCAATGAAGAAGATCAATCACCATATGGATTTGGTTCCAAGAGCCAATTTTTCAAACAAGGTGATGCACAGAATGACACCAATAGAGAGTAAAGAGTTGAAAAGACAAGTTCATGAGTTGTTGTAGAAGAGGTTGATTCAAGAGAGACTAAGTTGATGTGTTCTACCAACCGTATTAGCACCAAAGAAGAATGGAGAATGGAGAATGGAGAATGGAGGATGTACACAAACTCTTGCACTATCAAAAAGATCACAATCAAGTATAGATTTCCATTTCCAAGGATGGATGATATTATGGACTATTTAGTGGAGAAAAGTATTTCAAAAAGATAGATCTAAAGAGTGGTTACCATCAAAATTTTATCAAAGAAAGTGATGAGTGGAAGACTACTTTCAAGACAAGGGAAGGACTATATGAGTGGTTAGTCATGCCTTTTGGGATAATTAATGCACAAAGAACTTTCATGTGACTCATGAATGAGGTACTAAAGGAGTTTCTAGGTAAGTTTTTCATTGTTTACCTAGATGATATTTTGATCTTTAGTAAGACATTGGAGGAGCATTTGATCCATATTCACATAGTGTTTGATAAGTTGAGGGGAAAAAATTTGTTGATAAACTTGAAGAAGTGCAATTTTGTAAAGAAGGAGTTGGTGTACTTAGGATTTGTAGTCTCAATAAAAGGTCTAAAAATAGACCCAAAGAAAGTGAAGGCTATCCTTGAATGGCCTACTCCATGAAGTGTGACAGAGGTAAGATCTTTTCATGGACTAGCTAGTTTTTACAAAAAAAAAAAAATTATAAGAGGTTTTAGCAGTATTTGTGGCCCCTAACTGAAAAAATGAGAGGGGATAGGAAAGAATTTAAGGGGACTGTAGGAGTAAATAAGAGTTTTAATCTATTGAAATAGAAAGTTATTGAGAAACTTGTTTTAGCACTTCCTAATTTTAACAAAGTGTTTCAAGTGGACTGTGATGCTATTAGTACTACAATTGGAGCTATTTTGAGCCAAGAAGGTGGGCTTGTTCCTTATTTTAGTGAGAAGTTAAATGATGCAAAAAGAAAATATTTTGTTTATGATCAAGAATTTATGCCTTAGTTCAAGCATTGAAAAAGTGGAGACATTATCTTCTTCCTAAGGAGTTATTTGTGTATATTGATCATCAAGCTTCGCAATATTTGAATAGTCAAGGAAAATTAAACCAAATGAATTTAAAGTGGGTTGAATTTTTGTAGAGTTATACTTTTTTTTGAAACACAGGAGTGGGAAGTCTAACAGAGTTGCAGATGGTCTTAGTAGAAGACAAATTTTGCTAACAAAAATGTAGATAGAGGTGGTTGGGTTCAAGGAACTCAGTACTTTGTACCTAGATGATCCTAATTTTGGTGAATCATTAAAGGCTTGTACAAAACCTGTTACACTAGATAGGACAAAGTGATTGGATTTCATGATCCAAGATGGTATGTTATTCAAAGGAATCCAATTGTGCTTTCCTAGAAGTTCAATGAGAGTGAATCTCATCAAGGAGAAGCATAGTGGAGAATTGGTTGGACATTTTGGTAGAGATAAAACCATAGCTTTGGTTGTTGAGAATTATTACTGTCCATAGTAGCAACAAGATGTGAAGAAATTTGTATAGAGTTGTAGAGTATGTTAGATGGTGAAATGAGTGAAGCAGAATATAGGGTTATATCACCTATTACCTATACTAGAGAAGTTGTGGGAGGATGTCATCATAGATTTTTTTTGGATTATCGAGGACAAGACATGGGAATGATTCTATTTTTGTGGTGGTTGATAGGTTTTCAAAGATGACACATTTTATTCCTTGCAAGAAGAGTAGTGATGTTGTTCATGTGGAAGAGTTGTTTTTCAGAGAAGTGGTGAGACTACACGGTCTGCCAAAGAGTATAGTTTCAGATCGAGATACCAAATTTGTTGGTTATTTCTAGAATACATTATGGAACAAGTTGAAGATATATTTGAACTTCAATTCATTGTGGTATCCATAGACTGATGGACAAACAAAAATGGTGAATACGAGTTTGAGAAATTTTCTAAGATGTGTGGTTGGAGACAAACCAAGAGGATGGGATCTAATTTTACCATAGGTACAATTTGCATATAATAATTTTGTCAATAGAAGTACTGGTAAATCACAATTCCAAATTATATATGGGAGTAGTCCCAAAAATGCTTTTGAATTGCGACAGTTGGATAAAGTAGAGATAAGTATTGTTGAAGCAGAAGAATTCGTTCAACATATGAAGAACATCCATGAGGAGGTGAGGAAGCACACCATAAACATGAACACATAGTACAATGCTAAGGCGGATGTGAAAAGGAGGTATAAGGAATTTTAGAATATAGATGAAGTCATGGTTCATTTGAGAAAGGAGTGTTTTCCACTGGGTACATATAATAAGCTAAAGATGAAGAAGTTTAAATTGTGCAAGATAATGAAAAGGCATGATTTTGGAAATGCTTATAAAGTGGAGTTTCTTGCTGAATTTAATATTTTACCAGTATTTAATATTTTAGATTTGATAGAGTATTATGAAGGAGGTGATGGAGATGAAGTTACAGAAGCATAGTGGAGTATTCTAGCAACTAGTTCATCTACAAAGGAGATTGAGGAGATACAAGACAGCCATGTTGGAAAAAGTATAAGGACCAAAACTTATGAGGAATACCTTGTCAATGGAAAGGGAAGCTAGTAGAGGATTCATCATGGCTAGCAAGGGAGGAGGCTAACTATCTTGGTTTTCCTCTGAATACCTAAGACATGATAGAGTCACTTCTATGATTACCCTAGGTGTCTAATGTGGAAGCATCCTAGGTGTAAGAGCAATCTTGCATCACCCAAAAATATTTTTATTTTTCAGCCTTTTCTATTTTAATAAGGACTAGAAGATAGGGGGTTGTTATTTTTGGGAACTTTCTATTTTTAGTAATTTTTTCATACAAGCTCATAATGTTCTCATTTTCTACATGAAGGTTCATTTTAGAATTATAAGCCTCCCATAAAAATTGCATTGTTCCAACTTAAGTATCACATAAGTTGTTGCAAATTTTTAGTGGAAAATCTTGGAGAAAAATCATCAAGCTCACTATTGGAGGCCTTAGAGTGCCCAAATGAGGTCCAAAAACTTGATGGAAGGATGTTTGCACAACTCCAACCCTATAGATTAGGAACTGGCATTTCCAAAAAGCGGTTATAATAAACAATCAAAGCAATGGTACAAGATTTATGGCCTTCCAAAGTTGGGCTACTCAAAATTCCTAAAATAAATGTCCAAGATGTATTTGCACAACTTTATATGTATTGTTAGGATCTATCAGCCCTAGGTATTAAGTTTTAATGTCTAGAACCTCATGGCATAAAAATTTTCTATTAAAGAAATATTTGAAGATTGTCTAGAACAACTCTAGGTGGTAGTTTGTAGCTTAGTCTTGCATATTACTGTAATGAAGGTGCCCAGGTGGGTTAGCATATTGTACTTGTGAATTCTATAATTTTTCATTTGTAAAAATAATAAGAAGTCTATATTTTATTCTCACATTTTTTTTTGTTTCTTTGTTTCTATTATGTATTTATGGTATTAAGGGAAGCATCCTTCATCAGCCAAGATTCAAAGCCCTACTGATCTGGCTCCATCACATTGGGTGTTTCCTTCGGCAATTAAAAATATGGTTTTCATAATGATGAAAATTATTTCTTTATAATCTAATAATAGTAAAATAAGTAACAAATGAATGATAAATATACAGACTATAGGGATCTCATTGCAAATGAAAATGCCTGAGGGTCTATGATGGTGAATCTGGGTATGTGCATCATCAGAGACCACCCCCTATTAAATAAACAATACAATAACATTTCATTAGTACAAAAAAATTAAAAGTACATATCTATTTATATGTGTATTTAATGAATTTAAAACATATAATTGTCTTCCCCTTGTAAATGGTTGGTGGCGCAACCCCCTTATGCTATCCCCCACTGACAAGTAAAACCTACAAGAGAAAAAGAAGATGATAAATCATGTAAAATATAATATCAAACAAGAAATTTATGAGTAATCAAATAATACATGTCACATAGGTCTCAAGGCCAAATAAAATAACCGAAAGTGTGAAACATCCAAATCTCTCATCTCCTCCTCTATCATCAACTAAACATAAAAGAATCACATAATGTACATAAGTATGAATTTATAATTTTTCTAAATATAAATATTGATTCTAAATTAATAATTCTATGATAAATCATATTTATAGTCTTATTTAACAAAAGGATTCCATGTCTTTTCCTACCCCTCTTTGTCTCTTGCAGGAGATGTGGTTGTCTCTACATCCATGTCTGATGTGTCATTGTCCCCAACCTGAAATTGAAACTCATAATTAGTAATGGGATCCAAACATAGAATCTTGCACATAACACATGTATTCAAGACACAAACATGTGAGGAATGACCAGATGTACTAGCAACAACTTCATCAACATGAGGAGGCAACAATGACCTAGTTTGGGTGAGTATTAAACTGCTCAAATGATGAATGGATCTAATAGATGTCTAGCCTCAAAAATGACATCAGGATGTTGGATTGGAGGAGGGGCAAGGATACAACAAGGGAGGGCACAAATATGGTGTCTTTCTTCCTCTTTTCCCTAGGTCTATCGTGTAGAGTTTCACCTCCTATGCCAATATTCAACTTCCCACTCCAATAATTAACTTTAAGACCTTTGACACACTCAGCATATAATTTTTTCAAGAAATATATGGGCACCTCCTCTAAAATTTTTTTTGGTGATTTTTCAAAAATCATCCACCAATGATCCCAAAAATGAGTTCTAATGGCCTCATTAGTCTACTATTTGATTGACAATTTTGGTTTTTTAGGATCACCTTTTTTACTAGTTTTGTGGTCAGCAAATAGTTTAGTTAATTTTTATTTAGTAATATTAAGGGTCACAACCCTATCATAATCCAAACCATCATCAAATTAGTGGTGCATCTCATCATGCCAATGAAGATTCTCATCATGTTGGTTGGTAAGGGTCTCAATATTAGCCACAATAGTATTAATGGTGGCTAGCATGTGAGATAAACTAGGGATGGTGTTATATGTTTATTGCACAAATGTAGTGCCTCTCGTGTTTGCAGTATGTACCTTGTCTATTTTTTATTTGAGAGATACTTGATACTCTTTTGATATTTGTACCTTGAGATGACCTGAGGTTCGAATGTTATATTTTGATTTTCGTACCATAGATGCTTTGTTGCTATGTTGTTCAGTTTATCATATTTGCATGTTGATGTTATTTTGAGATGATAGTAGATCTATGATAACTGATTATCTGGTTATATGATGTATTGGACCTATTTTTTGACTATGTTATGAGATGGATTTTACGCTATGGTTATTTACTTCATTCTTGTACCTTCACGCTTTTTGTGAATGTGAGTGATGTAAATGGATTAAATAGGTATTTCAATACATGTTGCTTCGGCTATGATATTATTTTCCATTGCACTTGATCGTGTGTTTTAGTGTGCAGGAATTATATCCCTAGTAGTGGCCTATGGAGTTAGTGATCCAGCTGTTCATATTTTGCCAATCTCGCTCCTATATGGTCGACGTATCCTTATTTAGCTATTTTATATTAAAACTTTTTGGTGATTAGCAAATCCGAACTCAGTTGCATTATGTGATTAGACCAGTGAACATGTCTGTGCATTTAGAAGTTTGCATTCTTCACGAAGTGTTAAGTGTTTTTCTGTAATTTTGGGTTTTCGAGTTTTTAATCTTTTGGATTTAATTTCTGGCAACTTTGCCTTAGGTGAATTTCCATTACGGATAATAACCTATTTTCGTTTGGGTTGTTTCAAAGTTTAACTACTCCAGCTAGCTATTTTCCATTATCTGCTATTCACTCAAAATGAATAAATATTGGAAAAGTGAATTCATTATTCACTTCTCACATTTTGGAAAATTATTGTGAATAAATCCTCTTTTGAAGGATTATTGTTTTTCTCATTGCGGGAGCTGTGAGCATGGGATCTTTGCGAGGTTGGTCTCATTGGATTCGGCTCGAGGAGTTCTCGCTTTGCCGACAGTTTTAGCAGTTTCGACGAAGTATTTATTTTATTCTACGGGTTTCAATTTCGACTCTTCTTTCTGTAAGGTAAGGCCTAAAAAAAGGACTACAACAAAAACCCAAAAAATGATTCATTTGAGATGGGTTTCAGACCTCTACGGGCTAAGATAAGGATTCTAAGAAATTTCAAGGCTTCAAAATTCAGACTTAGCCAATTTTCAGGAGTCTATTTTGATCTTTTAGCTTGGTCGATCTCTTATGTTTCCTTGTTTGTGTTTTGGTTAGTGGTGACGTTTGGAGATCCGTTGGGTGTCAGGATGGTCGTTAAGTCTACCATTTCAATTTGAATGATCTGTGTATGTTGTTGTCATGTGCACTTACACTTGTTTTTTTTAAAAAAATTGTTTTGACTTGTTTTTCATCCTTGTTTCCAAGGATCTTCGGGCAGGGCATTACAAAAAACCTCAATTGATTTATATTTTCTTCAATAATGTCTTGAATTTGAGGATGGTTTTGAAGGGGTAGTGGTGATTCTAGATTTTTTTGAGGACTGTCATTTGGTGAGGGATTGTTTGGAGGTTGGTTAAGGTATGTCATGCTTGTTCATAATGCAAATGAACATGTCATTATAATTTGAATGAACAATTTATAAATCAAACTAAATAACTTACATTTTCATTACAAAAACCTAAATTTTAAAAAAAGAAAAAAAAAATTAAAAATTGAACTTACTTATCTTTGGATGCAATGTGGAGTGAGAAAATGGCAAGGAAATTTTGTATACTCGATTTAGAAACCTATACTTGATAGCAAAGGCTATTAATGTTGAAAGAAAATGACAAAATGTGCATTCATATATATTTTTAAATCTATGTACACTTTTAGGGTATCCAATATATCAGATACTTGATGTATCAAATACTCAATATGCCTGGTAGCATTTTTTGGCTTTGGTATTAGGATTGAGGGAAAAAGTTAGAGCGAATGTCAAATCTCTTTTTGACATTTTTGGACTAGGCATTTTTCCACATTACTAGTTTTTGGCCCATCATGATCCTACAAATACCCATATTATTGTGACTATATTAATTTATCTTTGATCTCACATTTTTATCCTACTAAATCTACTAAAACATCAACATTATTATTGTTTTGAGCCCTATACAAATGAGTGGAAATACTCCTAAGAAATATGCATCCTCAAAAGATCATAGCCAAGGATGTTATAATACACAAGGGAAAAGTTATGCACACTTGGGATAAATTCAAGTGCATTCCACAAGAGCAATGCATACAGCAAGAGAAAGACAACACATGAATATGAATACCAATTGCATACCCAAAAGAAATTTCAAACACGATGTAGGAAAGGAAAATGTACACTTCAAGGGAAACAAAAACCATTGGTTGTTCCAAAATAATCAATGCAAGATAAATAACATAGCTGAGTGACAAGACACTTTTTAGAATTTCATTCATCAATCATCATTGGACAATGACTGGGAGTATTTTTGCATAAAAGTAGCATAGTGTTGGAGTTGATGTTCCAACTATAGTAAATAAATCATTTTTTCACATGTGGAAAACCTTGTTTGAGTTGTTGAAACATAAGTTCAATTAAAGTGTGAGTTATAGAGTTTTAGTTTGAAAAAAAAAACTAGTTGTAGACGTGTTTAGTTAGGTATCAATAAGTTCTTGTTAGCTATCAAATTTATGTGTGTGTTGTCAATCATGAAATAGTTTGTTGTCAATCTAATTAGTAGTCATTTTTGAATGTTTGTGGGTCAAGATATTGTATCAAATTGTATCTATAACTCAATAAAATTAAGTTGGAAGTTCCTTATTTCTCTATTTTAAACATGTTCTATTTTTCTAGTATGGTATAAGATTGATCTTCCTATTAAACTGTGTGTTAGAGAAGAAGCTATCAAGAAGATGAGGCCCAAAGAAGAATGACCAAATCTTGATGTTGATGATGATTTCATTGAAGATGAAACCATTACTCTATTTTGAAGAAGTCTATCCTCTAAAAATAGGAAAGGATATAGTAGAGGCTAGATAGATGCTCAATAGTTTGAGGTGCTAACAGATCAAAGAAACCATACTTCATTGGGGTTATGAGACACACATGTGGATTGGTCTCCAATACCTCAAGGAGATCTAAAATTTTTGAAGCTTGACATCATAAATTTATAAGGGTTATGATGTATTTAATGTACAAATGGTGTCTAATGATATTTTGAAGTTGGATGATACATGCGTGACTATACCAGTAGTTGGGAGCAACTTGAGGAAGTCTTATTAGTCTATGAACTATTTTCCAAGTATAATTTCCACATGGTATTTTCTTTAGTTGTCACATTAAGAGGAGTTATTATAGATAATGTTTCAACGATAGTAAATAAATGATTGTTGCACATTTGGAAAACCTTGTTTGTATTGTTGGCAACATAAGTTCAGCTCAGGTACTAGTTGTAGACCTATTTGTGTTAGGTACCCATAAGTTCCAGTTAGTTGTTAGGTTTATGTATGTATTGTCAATCATGAAGTAGATTATTTTTAATCTAATTATCATTCATTTAGGAATGTTGGTGGGTTAAGCTATTGTATAAAATTTCATCTAGTATTCAATAAAATCAAGTTGGAAGTGCCATCTTTCTATGTATTAAAAATTTTGTTCTATTTTTTGAATACATAGATCATGAAGATAGTTTACTACTTAATTGAAAATATACAAGTAACCACATTACACAAAGTTGATCCTCATCATCTTACCAATTTGAATCAAACTATAAACATATTTTAGACCATTTCAATGACACTGAATGATTGTATTATTAAAAATAAAAACTTCAAATAATAAGTGAATTCTCCACCTTAAACTAAAGATTGCAAATGTTGGATGAAAATTGAACAAGTACAACTTCTATCAAAGCTTGATCCATTGGCAACCAAGATTCTAGATATGTCACCCCAAACAAAGGAAAAAATATTTTCTTGTATTTTTGCATGGAAATTGTTAGTTGTTTCCATAAAACCTTGATTTACAATTTATCATAATTCAATAATGATGAAATTTTCTAGTTTGTATGTTTCTATTTATGAAAATATTTTTTTGTTTCTTCATTTTTGCACCATTCAAGTACATGGCAAAGGGGAATTCAATGTTGGAGGTGATGGAGGAGGTTTTCTAGAACTACAATATGAAAGTGTCACTTGCAAGCTACAATGAAGGTAATAAATAATTATTAGAAGATAGAACTATCAAGCTTATAATTAAATAGTATAATTTTTTAATTAATTTTCTAAATATTGATTTAATGATTCACAATATATTTCATCTTTATAACTATTTTATATTTACAATTACATGATGTTTATATTTCTCCACATTTAATAGAAATTTTAATAACTAATAATTATTTGTGACATTCTTTTTGCATATAATTAAACATGGTGAACAAAACTAAAGATGAATTCAAATTAGTAGAGAAATAAATAAATAAGGTGGATATCGCATCCTCTCCCTTATTACTCTTGGAAGCCTACAACAAATAAGGATATGACTATATCATATATCAACCAAACTATACTATTATAAAACCTAGCCAATCTTTTATAACACACAACACACAATTAGGTTATGTAAAAAAAAAAATTTAGGCATGCATCCAAACCCTCACTTCAAATTATTAAAAAAAAAGCAAGGAATATTAAGAGGAGGCAAAAATGATTAAAAGGCAACCAAATTTCATAAAATGTTGCCCTTTTTAGCATTTCCAACTTGAATTCAAAATGACATGTCATCAAAGAGATAAGAAAACCATTTTTTTTTGTTTTTGTTTGAAATTAAATTGTAATAGGTTTTTTGAATTGATTTCTTTTATTTATTAATTTATGCCAGATTCTCAAGATGTTGACTAATGATAAAGTAGAGAAAAAACATGTTCTTATACAACAACCACCTCCAAACCATAAAAATATTATCCCTTAATAGGAAACACTCAAAATACCACCCCTCAATAATAAAAACTTCAAAACCTTCCACCTCCCATGGTAGAACACATACAAGACACAATACAAGATGATCTTCTAAATTGCCTATCAAAGAATACTTCTCAAATTTCCATATATTGAATAGGTTGAATTCCTTTTATCATGAGCATCATTCACTCCTTTCCACAACCCTAGCATCAATTTCCAATGGTTTGAAGGAGACATCTTGACATGTTATAGAATGAGGAACATATATGAATAAATGTCACATCTTCTATTCTAATGGGTTGTTATATGAAGAAGTGAAAATAAAATCCATAAGTAAAGGTGACAAATATTCTCTTTTCTCCAAAATTAAAACTAATGAGACATTAGCTTAGGATTCAAAGAGGTTTTCTATAAATAGGTGTAATTATGTTGGGCAGAGAAATGCTTTTTGGAAAAGGTGCTATATGGTATTTGACCAATCACCTTGTAACAAGTATTAGGTGTACTTTTGTATTTTTTGAAAGATTTATGTTGTGTGTTTATTCTTATCTTGAAGTCAAAATACTTTGATATGTGGGAGTTCCAAAGCAAAGGGAGAGGCTCTACCCAAGATAATCCAAGGGCTTGAAGGGTGGTAGACCCCTAAAGTAGGGTTTTTCAAACTGTTAAACCCATGGTTCATATCAGAAATCCCATTATCTCTAAGGGATTCTTGCTACAAACTCTTAATGTGAATACATCATTGACTTATGTCATCTTTCAACATAGAACATAATTTTTGGAAACTAGAATTGGAACAATTGTTATAATGTGATTGATGTCAAACCTGCTAGAGAGACATTTACTAACAAGTGTAGGGTGCCATATCAGTTGATTGATGAAGATGATTTTAAAAGTGAGATAACTAGATGAACTAGTGAATTTGTTGAGTGAGGAGGAGTAATTATGTTAGAATTCGAATGGGCACTTGATCATTTATTAGTTGACAAGATGATGCATTTTTTAATCATCATATAAAGTATCAAAGTGTTGAGTTAAACACAAGAATATTAGTGAACAATGGTCAATCAATGAAGGGTAATGAAACAAAAGATCAAGGAACTTAAGAGATATTCAAGTAAATAGTATTAGCCAAGCGTTAGTTATGGCTAAACAAGATGAAGAAGAAAAGTATAATAGTGATTGAGTGTAGTGAAGACTGAGTGAGCTAGTGTAAGCCAAGAAACACAGAACAATAGTGACTAACCTATACAATGATGTTTGAGTAGAAGAACACAATAATGACTGAGTTGAAACAAATTAATAATTTGTGAGGAATCAAGTTTGAGGTTGACATAGCTGAATTTTTGGATTATTCAAAATGTGTGGATGATAAGGATTGATGAGATGGCATATTAAATGCATGAATTGAGTTTTATATGTGATCAAAGGAAAGGATTTCAAGAGAAGTTTCTAAAAATATCAAGAAAGGATTAGAAGGAAAAAAGATGGATAGGTTCATTGAGTCTAACCTAAGCCTAAGATCTATGGTGATGTTTAAGAGGAAAAAGATTAAAACTATCTATTTAAGGAGGAATAAGAGATGTTTCCTAATGTTGATTCATTGTTGATTGGAAATTTTGTGGAGAACCTGTGAAGAATAGAGTAGTAGAGAAAAAGTGAGGAGATTGGTAAATTGTGATTTCTTAAAGGGTTTCCAAGAAGAATAGTGAAGGAGATGATGATGAAGTCCAATCAATGAACTAGCTAATGAGCTAAATGGAAATCAAAATTTGTAAAGTGAGTTGTATATGAACAGATCAAACTTGTTGTTACTTTTTAACCATTATGGCAATCAAAATTTTTTAATCAAGGTTAACTTAACATTCATTTTGTAAATCCTTTGATCAAGGTGACATTATAATGGAATGATCCAAAGTCCTCTAACAAGATCAGTCCTTAAAAGATGATTTAATCCTTTAATAGAGTCACACCTAGTAGTATATTTTGTAACCTTTAATGGGGTTGGCTCTTAACTGAGTTCACTTATGAAGAGTGAAAAGTAGTAGTAAGTTACTTGGTGGTTTTTTCCAAATTGGATTTCCAAGTTAAATCCTAGTGTCATATATGTGTGAATCTTATATGTGTTGATGTACACATGAATCGTATATGTATTGATGTACATGTTATTTATAGCTATTTTATTTATTATTGGTCAGTGTATACTAAATAAAGAGTTAAGTAGTGAATGAATATGTTAAGTTGTTGATGAGTTTATATATAGACCAAGTGGTTTAATGAGATTGAATAAGTTCTTTGAAGTTAGTAAAAGTTGAATTAATACATTTGGACTAGAGGATAATTGATTCACCCCCTCTCAATTATTCTAAATATTCTAATAATTGTTATTAGAGCTATAGGTTCTTATAAGGAAAGCTTAAAGGACTTGAGATAAAGATCAAGATGTACAAGAAAGAGGTACCTAAGTTGAACAAGGAGTACTTCCCATCATGACAATGACTGGTGAAACTGCATCTATAAGGAGTTGGAGATTATGCATTGTACTACCTAGAAAATGAATACATTGAAATTCCTAGACCCATGACTATTGAACAAATGAAGGAGAACTAGGAGCATAATCAAATGATGATAGATCTAGCATCTTCCTTGAGTTATGTTGAATCTGATGATGTGAAAGAATGTATTAATGAAAATAAAATGTGGGATAAGTTGGCACAAATTCATGGTGGACACAAACATGTGTTGAGAGATAAAGTTGAAAGTTTGAGAGGCAAGTTTAATTACATGAGAATGAAACAAGGAGAAATTGTTACATAGTATTGTGATAAAATTAGGAAGGTTTTGAATTTTATAAGAGGATTTGGAGGCATCATATCTAATGAGACTATGATAAGTAAGGTATTGAGGACTTTAATTCCCATTTATGCAATTTGAGTATTTGTGATTTATGAACTAAGATGTACCTACTAATGATTTGGCCTTGGATAGTATAATTGGTAAACTCATTGCATTTGAGTTATCAAATGTTGATTATTATTCACCTACTAGTGTTGAATGTACTTTCAAGTCTTGAGTAACCATTGATGGATCCAAGAGAAAGAAGAAGAGAAAAAATGTAGATAGTGATAGTGAATTAGATGATGATCTTGACGCATTATTAGCAAGAAGGCTATGAAGAGGAAAAGGGAAATATAAATGTAAACTCTCTATTATCTTTTTTACATGGAAAAAAGTTGGCCATATTGTTTTAATATGTCCTGATAGATATGAGAAGGAAGAAATGGACATAGATTATTGAGGAAGAAGAGAAAGAAGAGAAAACTGAGGTAACAATGACTACATAGGAAAAGGTAAGAAATCCTACTACTTGCACTGAAAGATGAATCCTACTACTAGCAATAAAATACTCATGAAAATGATGAAGAAGTTTTTTATGATGCAATGAAAGATGAATCTAATGAAGATGAGAAAATTGCATTTATTTCACATGTGAATGAGAATGAATGATGGATAATTGGTAGTGATTGTTCACATCATATGATTGGTGATGCAAGTAAGTTTGAAAAGCTGGAACATTATAATGGAAGTAGTGTTAAGTTTGGAAATGGTGCACCATGTTATGTGAAAGGTAAAGGATCAATTTAACTAAATGATAAGATCATATGTGATAATGCATATTGAATTGATGTTTTAAAATATAACTTGTTGAGTATAGCACAGTTGATTAGTTCAGGCTATCAAGTTGAGTTTTAAAATAGGAAGGAAAATATTTATGATGTTACTAATGAGCTAATTGGAAGTGGTGATCAAATAAGAGGTAACTTGTTCTATCTAGACCTAGCTAAAGATAATTGCCTATTTGCACAATTTAAAGATATTTGGAAATGGCATAAGAGATTATTTCATATGAACCTTGGTAATTTGATGAGAATTAGTAAGATGAAAAGAGTAAAAGGATTACCAAGATTGAGAAAACCTGATAAAGTGATGTACAAACAATATCAAATGGGAAAATGATAAAGTCTAGTTTTGAGAGTAAGACATATTGTTCTAGTGATATTTTGGAATTGGTTCACACCAATTTATGTGGTCCTATTGGAGTGAAAAGTTATTATGGTGATAAATAATTCATTCTATTTGTTGATTACTTATCTAGAATCATGATTGTGATGTTTCTTAAAGAAAAATATGATGCATTTCAAATGTTTAAGTGGTATTTAGTGAGATTTGAAAAAGAAACAAATGAGGGTCTAAAGTTCTTGAGATTAGATAGAGGAGCTAAATTCATATAAGATGAGTTCAACATATTCAACAATGAAAATGGAATCAAGAGACAAATGAGTGCACCAAGGACTCTACCATAGAATAGGATAGTTGAAAGAAGGCATAGATCAATAATGGACTATGTAAGGACACTGATGATGGAGAAGGTTGTTTCACAAAAGTATTGGAGAGAAATTGTAAGTACGACAATATATACTCTAAACCAAGTTCAAATTAAGAAAGGTACAAACAAAACACCTTTTGAACTTTAGTATGGCTATGAACCTAATTTCAATTACATCAAAAAAATTGGAAGAAAATGTTACATATTGAAAGATGCAAGGAAAGAAAAACTTGATGAAAAAAGTGATGAAGGTATATTCCTAGGATATTCCAATAAAAAATACACTTATAAATGTTTGAATTCTAACACTAAAAAAATTGTGGAAAGTGCATATGTTAGAGTTGATGAATTTGTAGAAAAGACTAAGGAGGAATGCAAGAAATAAATTGAAAACTAAAAAAAAATTCAACATCTATGAAGGAGAACCAACTACTTTACCTAAACCATAGAAATATTTTTCCAAGCATTAGAACACATGAATTGTTGAGGTTTAGCATAAAAGCTCTGCCAAGCATTAAGAGGTTGTCAAGCATTAGTAGGTTGTCAAAAATCAAGTTGTAGGAGATGAATCATAGAGAAAAAAAAGCTAAACATTGGAGAGAAGAAACTAAACACCATACAGATCATTCTAAGATGTAGCTAGAGAAACTAGAAGAAGATGTGCAAGCATAACCAAGTGAAGTACAAGAAGAATAAAGAAGACTTTGAATTGTCAAAGTAAAATATGTAACAAGGAACCATAAACCTAACCAAATAATTCTGAGAAAAGATTTAGGAGTCATGACAAAAAGTAAGTTGAAGAGTGACATATTTTTACTATATGAGGTTGAGCCTAAATTAGGTAAATATTTTTTTGAGAATGAAGAATGGATTAAGGAAATGAATGAGGAAATTAATCAAATAGAGAAAAATAAGACATGGACCTTGGTACCTAGACCAAAGGACAAGAATTTCATTGGAACCAAGTGGGTATTTAAAAAATAGTTGAATGAGAAAGGTGAAGTTACAAGCCACAAAGAAAGAGTAGTTTATAAGGGATATGCACAAGAGGAAGGGGTTTATTATGGTGAGATAGTTTCCTTGGTTGCAAGGTTGGAATGAGTGAGAACTTTTCTTGCATATGTTGCTCACAAAGGTTTCAAGGTACACCAAATGGATGTAAAATCTACATTTTTTAATGGAATATTAGAAGAAGTCTACATTCGTCAACTTGGAGGATTTGTTGATCCTAATAAGAGGAACATGGTATATAAACTACACAAAGAATTATATGGTTTGAATTAATCCCCTAGAGCTTGGTATGGAAGGTTACACACTTATTTGGTGAAAATTGGTTTTGCATGAACTAGTGACAATAGCAATCTATACTTGAAAAGTGAGTCTGAGAGTAAGATATTTCACTACCTAATGTTTTTTTGATGATATCATATTTTGAGGAAATGAAGTGTTGTGTAAGGTATTTTCTAATGAGATGAGGAAAGAATTTTAGATGTAAATGTTTGGAGAAATCAAGTTCTTTTTTGGTTTTCAAGTTTATCCGATGAAGAAGGGTATTTACATTACTTAATCAAAGTATATGAAGGAGATATTGAAGGCCTTTGGAATGGAAAATCCAAGAGCAATTGGAACACCTATGGTTACTAGTCAGAAGCTTTCAAAGAGTGATGATTCTTCCGAGGTGAATAAAACATTATACAAGTCCATGATTGGGTAATTGTAGTATGTCAAGTACATAGAAGACATGACATTGCATAGCAATTGGTATTGTTGCTACATTTTTTGTTAATTCTAGACACAATCACATGGTCACTGTGAAAATTATACTGATATATCTAAAAGGAACATAAGACTATGGATTATGGTACAAGAATATTGACAAGTTTGAGCTAAAAGTTTATATAGATGTTGATTGGGCTGGAAACATTGATGACAAAAAGAGCACAAGTAGAGGTGCTTTCTTTCTAGGAAGGAGACTAATTTCATGGACAAGAAAGAAGTAAACCTATATTTCTCAATCCACAATTGAGGCTAAGTATGTTGATGCAGTGGTTAATTGTTCAAATATTGTCTAGATCAAGAAACTATTGAAGGTATGAAGGAAGAGATTACCAAACTTCTTGTGATATTTTGTGATAACATAGATTTTATAAACATATCAAAGAATCCTGTGATGCACACAAAGACCAAACAAATTTCTATTGAGAGAGATGGTACAAGACAAAGAAGTGAGATTGGAATATGTGAACATAAAGGAGCAGATAGTCGATATATTCACTAAGGCGTTACCTAAGGATTCATTTGAGTACCTAAGAGGTAATTTAGGATTCATTGGCCTATATGAATCAAGTTGAAAAGAGATTGTGTATTACATCAAATGTTATGATCATAAAATATTACACATTGATGTAGAAGGTCACACTTTAGGAGCTAGTACTTAAATATTCTAAAGAGATGGACATAAGCATGAGTAGATGAAACTAGAAAGAGTCAAGCTAAAGATGATAGTGGAAGTGATTTTGAAATATTAGTCAACCCGTGATAGAGAGATGATGACATAAAAAAGAGGGAGATATATGTTATGAATTATGTCTTTGGCATTATTGCCAAAGAGGGAGATATATGTCAAGTTATCATTTAATATTTGTAGATGAAGAGGGATAATATGATTAGAGTTAGAAGTTGAATCACAAGAAGAGATATGACCGAGGGAGCCAATACAGTTGGTAATACAATTGGTGTTAGCATAGAAGATTATTCAATTATTATCATAGAGGGAGAAGTGTAAGTGAGTACAAGATGAGAATAAGAATGAAACTAAGGATATTAATATAGATTTGTACCAAATCATAGAGGGAGTTGTTATTGATAAATCAAGTGAAGCCTCTTGCATTTGCATGGTAACTAGAGGTATTTCCTTCAATGCCAAAGAGGGAGATTATTGGAAACTACAATTGGAACAATTGCTATGTTGTCATTTATATCAAATTTACTATAGAGTAATTTTCTAACAAGTGTAGAGTTCCATATTAGTCGATTGATGAAGAGGATTTGAAAAGAGGGATAACTAGATGAACTAGTGAAGTTGTTGAGTGAGAGGAGTAAGTATGTTGGAATTACAATAGGCACTTGATCATTATTCTTTGACAATATGATGTATTGTTTAATCATCATATGAATTATAGAAGTGTTGAGTTAAACACAAGAAAATATTAGTGAACAGTGGTTATTCAATGAAGGCTAATGAAATAGAAGATTAAGGAACTTAAGATATAGATGAGTAAATAGTATTGGCCAAGTGTTAGTTATGGATAAGCAAGATGAAGAAGCAAAGTATAGTAATGACTAATCATAGTGAAGAATGAGCTAGTCAATGTAAGTCAAGTGAGATAGAATAATAATGATCAAGCTAGATAGTGATGATTGAGAGAAAGAGAATAATAATGACCAAGTGTTAGAAAATTAACAACATATGAAAGATTCAAGTTTGAGGCTGATATAGTTAAATTTTTAGATTACTCAAAATATGTGGATGATAAGGATTGATGAGTTGGTTTATTAAATGCACTTTTGAATTTGTTATATGATCAAAGGCAAGGACTTCAAAAGAATTTTATAGAAGTATCAAGAAAGGAGTAGAAGGAGAAAAAGATGGATAGATTTGTTGAATCTAACCTAACTCTAAGATCCATGGTGATGTTTAAGGAGTAAAAGATTAAATTATCTATTTAAAGAGGCATAAAAGATGTTTTCTAAGGTTGTTTCATTGTTGATTGGAAATTTTGTGTAGATCTTGTGAAGAAAAGAGTAGCAAAGGAAAAGTAAGAAGATTGGTGAAGTGTTAGTGCTTGAAGGGTTACCAAGAAAATATGTGAAGGATATGATAATGAAGTCTAGTTAATGAACCATCAAATGAGTTGAATGGA
Organism: Cupressus sempervirens; assembly: GCA_028749045.1. Classification (NCBI taxonomy): domain Eukaryota; kingdom Viridiplantae; phylum Streptophyta; class Pinopsida; order Cupressales; family Cupressaceae; genus Cupressus; species Cupressus sempervirens. The sequence goes on along the minus strand of CM053793.1, from coordinate 283,111,703 downwards.
GATCTAAATTCATAAAGTAAGTTGTATTTGAATAGATCAAACGTGTTATTACTTTCTAAAAATTATGGAAGTTAAAATCATTTAATCAAGGTTGACCTAATAGTCATTTTGTAAATCCTATAATCACATGGGAATTCTAATGGAATGATCTAAATTCCTCTAACCAGGCCACTCCTAATAGGGTTTTTTAATGCTTTAAGATGGTCTCACCTAATAGTGTGCTTTGTAAAATTTGACAAGGTTGAATCTTAGACAAGTTCACTTCAGAAGAGTGAAAAGTTGTAGCATGTTACTTGGTGGTTTTTAACAAATTGAATTTCCATGTTAAATCCCGGTGTGGATTTTATGTGTGATGCAAGTTATTTACTATTGTTTTATTTATTTTTGGTTGACATATATTGAGCAGAGATTTAAGTGGTGAATGAATATGTTAATTTGTTAATGTATCACTATATTGACCAAATGGTTTAACAAGATTGAATAAGTTTTTTGAAGTTAGTAAAAGTTGAATTGGTACATCTAAACCTAAGGATAATTGATTTGACCCCCCCCCCCCCCCACTTCAATTATTGTAAATATTCTAAAAATAATTAGTGTAGCCTCCTAGGACGTAGGATAGTTCAACACTTGCACCACCTAATTCATTATCATATGCACCATTTGATTGATCCCAACTCATTAATTATGTACTCTTGGTACCTGAATACATGTTCTATGGTAGATAATAACATGGATGAGGATATTTCATATCCCATTTGTGTACACATGATGAGATTAGATGTCATGGTACCATTTTAGAGGATTTATTCTTCACCAATGGCCTAAAGACAATGATTTTTTTAATGGAGAGGAGATGCACCTATGTTTATTTGTGTTTATAACATGCTATTTATTAATCACTCAAAACATATAAATATAAATAAATTTTTATTTATAGAAGAATTTAAAACTAAGATATAAATATTTTATTATAGGTTGCAATAGCTACTACAAGTACACCAAGTTACATGATTTCTACTCCACACACACTTGTAGCTTCAACACTCAACATAAAAATATTTAATATGTTAAAAATAGAATAATATCTTGATTTGAAACATATTTTGGGATAGGTCAATCACCAAGTGGTTATTTTTGTATTATGCATTGGAATATGAACTCTCCCTCAAATAAAATATGATTTGCACAACTTAAACAGGATGAAGGGGTGCTAATGCAAGATCTAGATAAAAGGGGATTGTGTATTCCTAATTGAATAGAGTGTGATTATGATATATAAATGTATGTAAGATACAAATGATATCATAAAGTAAATGATTACCAATAATACATAATATTAGATCTAACACATAAAAGTAAGTGCTAGAGGAAAATGGAAAGAAAAAACTCACCTTAAAGCTATAAGAGAAGGAATAAACCTTAGATATTAATTTGGTTGTTGTAGAAATTTCATAAACATAAATGGTTCTAGATCTAGAAATTTGACACCTGTAACTCCCTACTATGAAAATTATAGATTATGAAGATAATTCTGACTCAAAGAAAGTCAACCTAGTCTTAGAGGCAATAAAATTGGTGAAATATGTGCAAAACTTGTCACAAGTCATGTAACTCTGAAAAATCTAGAACTAAAACGGCACCACCTACTCTAGCACATAGAAAAGGAGAGGAAAATATTATGGATAGGGGATTTCCTTTTTCAATCCTTTGTATTAGAATTGACCTTGAAATGAAATGGAAATTCCATGTCAACAAGATAAATGCAAGGATTCATCTTGAATGAAAAACCCTCGTGGATGGATGTTATGATCTAATAAAACCATGAATATTCTTTGAATTCTTTCTTGAAATTTTTGGAGGATTTTGGACTTCTTCAAAAATAAATGGATCTACAGTTGTCAAATCCTTGATCTTTGATGGATATATGCTTGACCACATCAATAAAGGAGAGAGAAGAAGAATGGATGTAGATTTTCTTTCTTTCTTGTGGATTCCTCTCTTGTCCATAATAGAAGAGATAAACTTACATAAATGAGAGAATATTTCCTTTACTTAATCTTTAATAAGAGGAGAATTGGAGATCTTGAATTGGATTATTTTCTTCAAATCTTAATAGAAATCCTCAATTAGCTTGATTTCACTTGCTCTTGAAATCACCAATAATTTTCTTGCATATAGTTACTCTATTATAATAATATGATCAATTTCATATGATTTTTGATGTCAAAAAGAGGGAATTTGATCTCCTTTTATACTCATTTTGAGATTCAATATTGTTGGTTCAACCAAAAATAAGATTAGAAATGCAAGACCTCTACATTAGGTCCAAATCCCACTTATACAAATCAATATCTGAGGAAAATGCCAATCTAGGCCGCCCTTGTCAAGGGAAAGACTAACTTATGCCAACTTAGTCCTAACATGGTTAATTTCAAAGTTGATATAGGGCTTGGAAAGTGTGAAAATTATAAATGAGAGAAAATGAAAGATGCAAAAAATCAAGCATGCACACACTTGGATCTTAAAATCACTCAACCACAATCTAATAGGTCCTAAAGCCTTCAATTATATGGATGCTAGCTTTTTAGACAATACATTTATGTTGGTGTAAATATGTATTTACTATTTACACTTAAGTCTACTTAGGTTAACGCATTATTTTATTATTTTGTATTAATTTATTTTGTAAGACAATTAGGAGTTTGGGCACCCTTTTGAGTTGTCATGTTGACAACACAACAGTACACAACTCTATTTCAGTACATGGTGTCTACAATACTAGAGTTTGCATCATTCACTGAGTTGTCATCTAAACAACACAGTTATTCACAAGTTCCCTTTTTAGCACATGTTGTCTACAACACTGATTTGCGTGTTACACCCTTGTAGGCTTATCCTCTCATCCTCGTACTTACTACCATGCATAATGGAGGATAACCCATATCTGGTGGACATGTGCCTAGTTGTATGACTTATCATGTAGCTAATTCTGATGCATTCTAGATGTATCTCAGAGGCCTTTATATATAGGCACTCCTAGTGTACTCTTAACATATATTGAATGAATATATCATCATTTTGATCATACTCTCTCTTTCTAGTCTACAATTGTGCTTGTGTTTGAGTTCTTAGTTCTTGGGTGAATTTTTCCCTAAGCCAAATTCTTACAACTTAGATCCCACTTTAGTTGGATTATGACACAAGCTCATCCCCATGGTAAAGTAGATCAAATTCAATAGATATTTCATTAATGTCAAGGAGAGATGGAAACATAAACCCCAAGTAACTTATTTCCTCATCCAATATAAAACTAAGATATGTGTGTGTGTGTGTGAGTGAGAGAGAGAGAGAGAGAGAGAGAGAGAGAGAGAGAGAGAGAGAGAGAGAGGATAGCCTAGCCTATTAATATTGTGTTTTAATGTGAACCAAAAAAAGAAAATGTTGCAAAAGATGGCTTAGAAAGTTCTAGAGTAATGGTAGGTCAATCCATCACGGATCTATCCTTGAGGAAAGTGTATCTAATAAGGAATTTGATAAAGGGATGACCTTTCCTAAGGGATTAATCTAAGCTTTCTTAGGGGTCGACAAGGAGAAGATAGGATATATCCTTAAGGAAAGTGTATCCTTTAATGGATCCAAAAGATGACCAGTCAAAGGACCAAATGTGAAGTAACCATTTGTGTGTAAAAAATGTAAACATAGAACAAAATATATTCCTAAAGTCAAAGATATTGAAAATGAATTAATAAAATAGATTTCTTTATTGGTTTGTATATACAACCATGAGAAATGTTCCTACTATGATAGACTTCCAATACAGAATAAATCAAGGGAAATGTACACATGACAAAAGGGATCATAAAAGGGATCTACTAAATTTAATGTCAAAGTGATTGCATGAAAAATGTAAAATATTATTTCAATATGAAATATCATCATCCCCCAAAAGTATTAAAACTAAAAGAACAATGGAAAATGAGAATATATGAGTAATGAAGAAGAATCTTTTTGGGTTGATATAATAGAGACAAAAAATAATAGGTAGATACTATTTTGCATCATTCTAAGAAGATAACACAAAAGGCACATTTATGAACAATGAAAAATTCACAAAATAGCATGTAACAACATATAGAATAAGAGAGATACAAATAGAGGAATGTTTATGATATATTTTTATCATTTATCACCTTCCACCAATGGAGCTTCAAGGGTCATTTAAAGAAATCTAAACAAAATAAATTCACATGTAGCACATCATGAGGGCAGTACATTAAAATAGGAAAACACATAAAATTCCACTATATACAAGGGGATATTTAAGAAAATCACCTTCCCCCCATCTGAGTCCATAGTGTTTAGTTAAGGTGAGAAACTCACAAGAGGACCAATATCCAACAAAATAGATATAACAATAGTTAGTTCCAAACAAGGACCCATACATGCAAATAAGTCACTTCTTTTCACTAGGAGTGATAGATAACTATTGATAAATAATATATGGTGATTCATGATCAATATCATTATCTCACACATCTCCTCAAAATCACTAGCATGATTATCCTTTTTAGAATCAAGAATATCATCATTAAGAGTACCCTCTTAATCTAGATTAGTTGTAACAAAATCTATGATACAAACAAATTTTTTGGGAAGAAAAGTGTGAGGTGTGTGATGTGAAATACTATCTTAAGAAATACATTGGTGAGATCTAGTACAAAAAAATTAATGATGATTATGTTTTCTTTTGCTACAGATTTGGTTTGGGATAGGATTAATCAATATCATGTTTGTTGATGACAAGAATTTGTGGGGAACTAATTACATACCACTATACAACCTTTGATATTTTAGAAGCTATATCTATGTACTTGAGGTCAAGAAAATAATGAAAAAGATGAAATTGCAAGAGGAGATTCACCATATTAGCTTGAAACTCAATGACTTTGAAGTACAAGTGACCTTAGAGTGGAAATCACATGGGTTATGTTGAATAATCACCACAAACACAAATATGATCATAAATAACTAGTATGACAACATAAAGTAAAGCATGTAATGATGACTTCAAGAATATAAATCCATCTATAAATATTCATTCTAGGAACTAAACTAAAGTTTTCTCAACACACAAACTACAATTCAATTGAATCATAGAATAACCAAAGGGTTGAATTCATATTTAATAACATTCATAATTCTAGGACATAGTTATAGCTCAACATATAGTAGTAACCTTTATGATTATAGAGATGAAAATATGATTGTATTAACTCTAGTTCTCCTAAAAGGAACTTCTAGACACTAGTAGATTTGGTTTTAATTTTTTACCTTAATTTTTTACTTTATATGTCATTTTCCATTTGATTTTAACTTTTTTTTTGTTAAGATCCTGAGTTGGTCCAAAATTTGACCAAGATGAGTTTGTTTGGTTGAAATTTTGACCAATATGGATTATAAACAAAAACAAAAAGAGAAAAGTGTGTGGGAGGTTTGATTTTCACTATGAGCTAATCACTCTTAGGTGTGGGAGAAGGGATCAAGCTCATTTCTCTAGTAAGTCATCGACCCCATGCCATTTTGAATTCAAGCTAAGTTGCAGGATTTCGAACACAAATGAATGCAAAAGGAGGTTATAACATCCATGCCCTCTAATCACAAAGAAATCAAGCTCATTTTTGTTTTTAGTACTGGTAGAAAGCAAGTGAATGCAAAAGGAGGTTATAAGTTGCATGATGTTGAAATAGAGCCAAACCCTCAAGTGAATTGTAGTGTCTTTGGTATCATTTCTACTTAAACTTTACCTCAAACCATATTGTTCTGTCTAGTGCAAATTTGACAAGGGTCTCTGGGGCATTGTAATATGGTTTGGTAAGACCAAAGTTTTCATTAACAATAGAATCTATAATGTTGGTATGCGATAATACTTATAATTGTGCTACCATGAATTTCAATTTAGTATTATTTGTTAGTGAGGATGCCACCATATAACACTCCTTTAACTCTACCTCATGCATGCCTTCAATTTTTTGGGTTTATAGATAGATAGAACTAGTATTTAATGATGTAACAATTTTGGTTTGATTTTGGATGTAGTTGCATGCTAAATGATGAGTAAGCAATATATGAGGTTGGATTTCAAGTAAGAAGAGTTCTTCCAAATTGTCTTGTAGTATAAAATTGTTATAGAGCTGCAATTACTCTTAGAGAATTGGTTGAATATTGGAAGAATTGTATGTTGTAAGATCTGATCACAACCCTATATTTTTGTATTAGTATTTAAAGTAATGAATAAAAATTATTATAATTTACATATACTATATATTTTATTGAGTTTTTCCATCCATTTTGGATGTGAAATTCATTTTCTATGTGTAGTTATAGCAACTCTATTTGATTCTCTTTCTTTTCAATAAACTTATCTTTGCGGGTTTGAATCATTGGTGTTTGAGGATTAAAGTTTGTTAATGAATAAAGATAGCCTATTTCCTAGTATATTTCATTGAAAATTTCATCTATAGAATTATTATTCTTATTCCATTGTGTAATTTTTATAATTCTGAAGTGTTTTACTTTGTCGAAAAGTTCCTGATCTCCAATTCAGCTTGATCCAAAAAGATTCTTTAAATTTTCTCATACAACTCCTTGACCTAAGCATGCTATGTGGTGGAAATGGGCCAAAAAATAATACCACCTACTATTTGGTGAAGTTAAGTTTCTTCTTTTGAGTTCAAGGATAGGGTTTCTCGTCTCTTTTTGCCTCTTGCCTCTTTCATCCAAGATACTTGAATTTGTAAATCTACTATTTTCTTCAAAGTTTCCTACCCCGTCGAAGTCCAAAGAATCTCCAAATTCCCCTTTTCTAAGATACTTTGAATTTGTAAATCTTCTATTTTATGCCAAATCTAGAAGGATCCAAATATTTATGCAGTATTTCAACTTAAGTACTCTAAGGTTTTTTGGACCCTACTAGTAGGAAGGAAGGCATATCATTAGGAACTTATCAAGCAAGTCTTCATATCTTTTTTTTGCAGTAACAAAAAAGATTTTTTATTGTGTCTTCAATCTCTTTTACTTCATGAAATGATGAAATTCTAGAAATCACCTCTATATTGGTTGTCTTTGACCACAACACCTCAATGCCTTTGCTAAAGCTTAGATCAAGTACTACTAGATGTTTCATATTTCATTCACATGGAAAGAATTTTAGAGGGCAATTTTCCCATCTTAGCCACTTCAAATTTGTAGGAATTTTCCTATAATATCCCTCTACATGAGTTGCATTAAGCCAAAGCAATTGCAATTGACACATTCCTTGAAAACTATGAGTTTAAAGTCTTACATCTTGATGAAGGTAGATAAGACATCTCACCCTTTATGTTCCCTAATCAGGTTGCAATCGATACATTTTATTAGCAAGTGATAGTATTAAATTTGAATTATTCTATGGGAATAGAAACAACTACTTTCATATGCAACACACTAATGAAATACAATGGAAATACTAAATAAATATATAAACTAGAAGCACATCTCAAATATTCTATCTACAAAAATGTTAGGTGCAATTTATAAGGAAACTGACTAGCACTTCACATATTTAGTGTAAGGACTAGAAAAGTATTGGGAGTAAGAATGAACTAAAGAGAACTCAAAACCTCGTGTTTTCTTTCATCAAAACTAGTTCAACCCCTTCTATCTTCTACAATCTACTACATTTCCTTGGTTTTGCTAATTCATTTGCTACAATAGCTCTTCCTATACTGTGTAGCTCACTATGCATTCCAAGTCTATCATGCTCATCTAGTTTAATGAGTGATTTTAGCTTCATTTATGGAAGGCCTTCATTTATATGTAAATGACTTGCTTCCCAAAAGCTAATAACACTTTCACTCTTTCTTTCCATGAGTATATTATGTCTTTATTCCATATGTCAATTGCTTTGGCCAAAAAACTTGATGTTATTAATAGACAATTTCCTTGGGTAGGTGTTGAGGAGAAAAATGTGTATTTCAATTATTAATTGGGAAACTATTTGTTCCCCCAAAGGATCAGGGAGGTCTCAATGTTAGAGACTCTCACCTTCTCAATATTTATTTGTTTTCTAAGTTTGGATGTAATGTTATAATTGTGGACGTGGATTTGTATGAAATATTGTTCTCAATATTTTAATATCCGCTTATATTAATTCTTAGGAATTAGGGACAATTAACTCACAAAAATCAATGAGAAACTTCCTTCCAAGAAGACTCTAAAATTCTTTTACAATACTTGTAATGATGGTAATTGACACCAATTAATATAAGAATGAAAGATTATGATTTACAATTGATACTACTTATAATATGATGCTATAAGATATATTACTTATCAATAAAATAGATTATCACAACTATATCAATAATATTGATGATATTTATGCCAAGATGATCTCTACTATATATTAGATCTGCACTTCTATTATAAAAATATGACTTGTATGAAGTCTTGTTCCAATTGTTGTTATTTGTTTCTAATATATCAATATAAGATATACTACAAGGCTTCTCAATGTGTTGATAGCCTATTGCAGCAACATGAGAAGAAAGAAGATGATTATGCAGTGTTGGATGATACTCCAAAAGCTGATTTTCCAACAATTCCTCATTATCTACAACAACTATAAAGACAAATACCACACACCCCAGTGAATATTAGATGGCCAACAAGGATAAGTAGACCTCAAGAAAGATTTTCTCCTTCTTTGTACTCTATTTTACTAACAGATGTTGGTGAACCTAATGTTGAGATAATGGGTGTTGCACACATTGCATAATATTGTTATATTTTATTTTATTTTATTATGTAATGTTGTGCCTATATGGACGTGCAACATGTAAAGATTCTCATGAAATATTCTTGATGAGTTGTATTGTAACATTGTGAAAATATTTTATGTAATTATTTAATATTGGGAAAAAGAATTAAATGCCCAATATTAAATGTGGGGTTAGTAGGTTAGGTAGCACATGGTTTTAGCACATGGTTTATGTAATACCACTTGGTGGTTTTGTGGGACTTGCTACTATATAAGCAGCCACAAGGGTAGTTGTTGTAGAGAGAGAGAGAGAGAGAGAGAGAGAGTGACAAGGAGAAGACAAAAGGAAAGAGTCAAGCGGGACAAGGCTTGACAGGTTAGCCAAGGGAGCATTTGTGAAGGTTGGAAGCATGGCATGGGATGTGTGGATTCATGCTTGTTCACATAGTTTGCTCGGTTGTGGCTATGGCCATGAAGGCTTCCATGGTTGTATGGCAATGGTATTTTTGCTGAATAATACATGGTGATGGATGCTTTTGGAGGCTGGGTTTTTCCCTCAATGAGGGTTTCCCAGGGTATATCTTGTGTCACATTTTATGGGTATGTTGTCTATTCTCTTGCATGTGGATTTTTAATTCCGTATTTATTTCAGATCTATTATGGGTTATGTGGAAACGGTTATATTCTTTGTTGCCAAGTTTCCTTACAAGTGGTATCAGAGCCTGGTTTTGGCCTGGTCATTGGTTCAAATCTCCTCGGTGCCTTCCTGACCCGCGTAAGCACCTGGTATGCGCATCGAGGGGGAGATTGTTGGGTGATGTGACGCGTTCCCCTGCCTATAGGTGGTTAATTATGTGGTGTTTCATGTTCACTAACAGTCATGGCTTTTGGTGCAACGGCAAATGGGCCCTACAATTGGTATCAAAGCTATGGTTTTATTATTGTAACCCTAGATTGAATCCATGGGAATGCATGAGAGGATAAAAGAAAGGGCAAGATATATGAATGATTTATTGCAGATCAGAGGGTTTTGGGTTTGCTGTTATGATGGGATGTTAAAAGATTTGGGCATGTGAAATTGTTAGAGAAAAAGATTTTTTGGATGTTTTATTTAAAATGAGGGCTTTGGGGGGTAGCTTGCAGAAATGACCTCTTGGGTAAAAACAGACCTCACCATTGGATCCGAGTCGACATTTCCATAAAATTTGATATATAATATGCCCTAGTTTGGCCATGTTCAGAGGAAATAAAAGAGTTTTTTAGTTTCAGCCCATGATGGCCATCAAATTTAATCCCGTTAGAATTTTTGTCACTGAAAAAATTAAAACTGAAAAATCGCATTGAAAATGGTAAAAAGACTGTCTTAGTAAAACGGCCATAACTTTCTCCCAGAATATCAGATTTCAGAGTTCTTACAGGCGTTGGAAAGCTAATTCAGAGCACTACAAGATGGTGTAGGTTTGGTTCTATGATTTTGAAATTTTTTTAGGTTTTAAGAACCCTAAAGATAGATGTTCTTTATTTTGAGCACGAATTGGGGCATAACTTGGGCATACAGAGTCAAATTTTGCACTTCGAGTAGTCAACGGAAAGCTCTTGGAGAGCTCTACACATTGGTTTAGATTTGGTGCAGGTTTGGCATGATTTATTTATTGATATATTGATCTGAATAGTTTATAGGTATATTTTGACTATGCTAACATTATGAGTTTATGGCATTGGAGATTTAAGATTTGATGTCATTGTATACTCAGTTCACATTTCAGATTGGTCTCATGATGATATGGTTATCATTGTTTGGTTTGGATATGCATGATGACTTGTTGGGTCTACAAGTTTGTGCAGTGTTGTAAGTGGTCTATACTTACAGGTTGCATTTATAGCTTGGTTATGGGTTTTCTTTGCCCATTGATCTTTCATTATTGATGCATATTCTGATTGGTGGCTTGAATTTGGGTTGTCTATGCCCTAAGTCACATGATTTACTATTTTCTTTATGTAGAAGGGATGAGATGTTGTTACCAGGTACAGTCATGGTGGAGGATTGTGGTTGACTATTTTATGCTGACAGGTTGGACATATTGAGAACCAGATGCTCGGTTCATGGATGTGATCATGGTTTCATAGATTTTGGCATGACATGATTAGATATATAGGTACATCCTTGATATTCATTAGCTTGGATTTTTTGATTCAGTTATGGTGGTATATCTTCTTGGTTGAGGATCATGGTTATTTAGTTTCTTTTGAGGAGCTCATGATGTGCACTTTGAGTTCTTTGATGGTTTGATGCCTTGGTTTATTCTCATGGTTAGAGAATGGTATTTTCATCATGATATCATGGATAGCTTGGATACACAATTTAGTGGGAGCTTGTGACAGTGATGGGGTGACAGTGCAGGATTAGTTCTTGGTTTGGTTTATATCTTCTTGGTTTGGAGAGGATGGATTTTATGATGCCATGGGAGACTTGGTACCACGGTTGAGTGGGAGTTGTTGGCATTGATATATTTATTGAGTGTTTGCAGATGTTGGAGGTTTGTCTTAGATCTTGTTGCTACAGAAGCGTCTTTGACATTTGCATGGTGCACTTGTTATCTTCATGGTGTATGAAGATGGTTAGATCTTGAGGACTCATGGAGTTCTTGGTTATCTTCATGGTATGTGGAGATGGTTCTTCTTGGTATGTGGAGATGGTTTTCTTCATGGTGTGTGGAGATGGTTGCATCTTGAGGACTTACAGGGTTCTTGAAAAAGGTGTGGTTTATGCTTTTATTTGGCATGTTATCCTTGGTATGAGGATGATTTTATTATTATGTCATCGTATACTCTTGATACGCATTTAGAGTTGTGACATGTTATGGTGTGTTCATATGGAGCATGCTACCTCTTTAGTTGAGATGGTAAGATCATGTTGTCATGTTTATGTTCCTGAGGCCATGGTTGGAACTTTGACATTGATCTTGGTTTAGTTTCTTGGTATTGAGTACATTGATCATAAGCTGGATACTTCATGATATTGCTATGTTGCATTTGGATTTGGCATGGATTGATTGGTTACAGGTGCTCATGGATACTTAGAGATGATGGTGACGCTGATTTCTCTTGGATTAGAGAAGTATTTGTTGAGACGGTTGATGGTTCTAGCAAGAAGTCCGAGGGGCAGTCACCTGATATGGACTTGAGAGGAGATTGTTCTTAGATGAGTCTTGGTTGGAGACTTGGGTATTTTGATGAGCATTCTCATTCCCCACTCTTGGTCTACTCGGCGGTTTGCTACTTGAGAGGTATAGCCCATTATTTTTTCTCAGGTGCATTATATTTATGCTTGTCTTTCATGGATATGGATCTTGAGCTATGGTACATGAGTTAGTTCTAGAGGGTTCATTTGAGAGATGGTTTAGCATTGGTTATCTCCATGTGCATATGTTGTTATGCTGGTTGAATTTGGGAGATGGTTTTATATTGGGCATTTTCCTTGGATTAGGAATGTTTATTCCTTGGTTTAGGAATGGTTTATGAGTTTGATCTTCTTGTGAGAGGCTTAAATCCATGATTAGTTATATGGTATGGTTTGGGTGTTGTTGAGGCTTCTTGTTGGGGTTTTATGGAGGAGATCATACTTGCACATTTTACATCTAGAGGTGTGTGTAGAGGGATGTGTGGATTCATGCTTGTTCACATAGTTTGCTTGGTTGTGGCTATGGCCATGAAGGCTTCCATGGTTGTATGGCAATGGTATTTTTGCTGAATAATACATGGTGATGGATGCTTTTGGAGGCTGGGTTTTTCCCTCAATGAGGGTTTCCCAGGGTATATCTTGTGTCACATTTTATGGGTATGTTGTCTATTCTCTTGCATGTGGATTTTTAATTTTGTGTTTATTTCAGATCTATTATGTGTTATGTGGAAATGGTTATATTCTTTGTTTCCAAGTTTCCTTACAAGTGGTATCAAAGCCTGGTTTTGGCCTGGTCATGGGTTCAAATCTCCCCAGTGCCTTCTCAACCCGCATAAGCACCTAGTATGCGCGTCAAGGGGGAGATTGTTGGGTGATGCGATGCACTCCCCTACCTACAGATGGTTAATTATGTGGTGTTCCATGTTCACTAACAGTCATGGCTTTTGGTGCTACGGCAAATGGGCCCTACACCTAAATGTTATGATGAAGCTCCCAATCCCTAGGCTCGTCCACCAACAACAAGTCCAATATTATTATGATCCAGTAATTACAAGCTAATTAAAATTTTTAATCCCTTACAACTCAATACTATCACAAGAACCAATTTTTGCATCACACATTATGAAAATCCCTAACCCTAAGCCTTTTTATACAAGCTTTTTACTGTTTACAAAATTAGGGCTAGAATAATAGAAAAAATAGTAGTCGACACCTTTTACAATATAAGGTCATTTTTGGCTTAAGGGGTACTACCCTAGAAAACCCTCATGGGGGCATTTCCCCTTGACCCCACCCTGTATTATGACAAGGAGCACACCTAGGCTGCTACGACCAAGCAAGCGCACTGCCCCTTGACCCCATCTTGGAGGCACTGCCCCCAAACCCTCATAGAAATAATCTAGAGGGAAATTGCACTAAATAAACCTCTAAGTCTAAATAGGATCCACAACACAACATAGCTGACTCTAATATGGCACTAATATGCTAAAGTCTACTTTTATCGCTTATAGCAATGATGTATCTTGTTTTTCTTGATATATATTATAAGTACACAAATATCTCAATATCACTTATAGCATTGATATAGTTGTTTATTATCTATACTTGTCTCCAACATCACTTATAGAAATGATATTGCTCATTTTGATATGTACCTTATACGCATGTAATTGTCATCATTATTGCTTACAATAATGATATTGCTATGTCTACCTTGTCTTTGGAAATATACAAGATAGTGGGCTCTTCATGATTACTTTCCTTCAGTGTTTGCAAAATGATTTTCGAAAGACAAGTACTCCCTTAAGCAATCCAATAAGGATAAATAGCTTATAATAATTACTCAATGGTGTCTTTAAGAATGGGATTGATTCTTATAATAGATCTCATTATTATTGGATAATTATGCCCATAGGTTGGGATAACAAATTTCTTTCTCAAAATGGGCATTTAATGCTTAATCACTATCTTTGAATAGTTATGAATAATCACTGTTGATTAGTTTTTTTACTTCACTTGTCATTATTCTATTAATCTTCCATAGGTGGTGATAAAAACAAAATCATTTTGATTGTTGATAATGTGACTTTCTATTTGCTAATAGGAAACTACATACACATGTACACACACAAACACACACACACGCACGCATGCACACTTGTGTGTGTGTGTGTGTGCGCGCACACACACACACACACACACACACACACACACACACACACACACACACACACACACACAAAACTATGGTTGCATTTATGTTGTTTGATGTGAAAATGGGAACACTTGAATGGTGTGACAAAAATTTTCCTTTGATTTTTAATCTTCCTAATCAATACCTCTTGTACTGGTTATAAGTGATGGGTGATTATGATGATCATTTGAGCAATAGATAAGGTGATAATCTTGACTTGCTTGTTGTTGTCTAAATTGTCCCTTCCTAAAAAATCCCTCCTCCCCCCACCCCCTCCCCCCTGCTTCCCTTTAGATATTTTGCTTCACCTTATTATAGAGTATTGCTCTTTTAGGATGAGTTCACTACAATTTTGGGAGGAGAACATCACCTTAGATGAAGAGAAATTGTTGCTAACAAGAGAAGCCATTGCTAATTAATAGAGTTAAATAATATTTTTTTTTTAATGTTAAAATAAATTCATGTGTCCTTAATATAGGAAACGAATACCTTGATGATGTGTGTCCCAATGAAGGCCGACTTGGCCTATTTAAGCCAATAAAAACATTTTATTTCTCCTACAACAAGATCGACTTGTTTTTATGGTGAACTGAAGGCATGTTTTTATCTTTTGATCTCTCAAAGCATCTCCCTTTTCTTCCTTGGTCCTCTTCTTCATGGGGCATAATTTGAGCATGGGGGAGGATTGATTCATCCTGCTATCCCTTAAGGAATTATCTTGATTTGTCTCTGAGTTTCAATTTCATTCTTCAAATTTTTTCCATCTTCCTTGTTGTTCTATGTGAATTATTAGATCATTAATTATCTTGTTCTCTTTCCTCATGACTTTGAGAGCTAAAAAAATTTCTACATTTTCTTAGAATTTTTGGATGATATCTTTTACATGTGACCTTTGGTTTCTTTCATGTGGATGCTCTATCACAACATGGCATGGAAGTTTGTAAGGTATAATATATACCCAGAGAGCCTTGCAGAGAGGTAGAAATAAATATTGTTCATTTACACATTTGTTTTATTATCATAAAAAGTGGAGGTCTTATATGTTTATTCCTCTTTGAAACACTATAAAAAGTTGGGTGTTGTGTTATGTTTTTATCTTCTAGGTACAGTAGAGAATCTATTTCCAAGCTTCATGTTGTGGATGTTATTATCATCACAACAAATCCATTCAAGGAGCCCACATTGAAGTAAGAAATAATTTACTATCTTTTTTGAATTGATTATTCAAGAGCTCTATAACATTTTTGGTTGAGTTATTACATGATTATAGATGTACAACATTGGAGATGTTGGGTGTATGGAAACTATTGGGAAGGGATCAAATGCACTCCAAGGCCCTCTTTATGGAGGAACCAATTGATTTCATAGAAGAAAAGGCTTGTATGGGTTGCCACTTGAGATTGATCAACACTAGAAGAAAGGAAGTGAAAGGCAAAGACAAGATAATAAAAAATCTTTGGCATTAAATTGGTTTAGAGATTGAAGTTCAGTATATGCAATGTTGTTTTACCAAATTCAAATATTTCACATGAAATAATAATATATATTACTAAATGTATTTTAATATCTTAATGTTTAGAATAGTATTGTATACTAATAGTAAATTTTTAATTTTTTTTATATTTAGGTATAATCTTAATATCTTTGTTGACTTTTTTTTGTTATTGATTATTTGTTGTGTACTAACAACACTGTAAAATTGTGGGAGTCCTTTGGAAAACTCTCTAGACCTAATTAAAAGCCAATAAATTATAAGTTTAATCCTATTTGAAGAAAGCTTTCTAGAAGTTACTTTTATAGTTGTACGCCACTTTGTTTTCAGGTGCATGACAAATATAGTGTCTAGTAGATGTTTGAGGCAATTATGATAAGGACTCCTCTTTTTTATTTTATTGCACTCAATCTTGTTTTAATTTATTTTTTAAGAAGCTTCATCAAATAATGCATTACCATATTTTATTAAATAAAGTCTATTTATAGAAAATGAAAGGTGAGGAGCAGTCATGTAGACATGTGGTTGGAACTGTGATGCATTAAAGGCTTATAAAATTTGTTTTATAAACCCTTTAAATAGTCAATCAATAAAATGTATCATGTTTCCTAAGTAGAGATTCCAGACTTTGCATCATCTTGTTC
Source organism: Cupressus sempervirens (assembly GCA_028749045.1). Lineage (NCBI taxonomy): Eukaryota > Viridiplantae > Streptophyta > Pinopsida > Cupressales > Cupressaceae > Cupressus > Cupressus sempervirens. Next base: position 283,095,395 of record CM053793.1, on the reverse strand, counting down.
ATTTAAGGCATTGAGGAAAGGATATAGACAATCCCATGCCCTAGTTCAAGTATCCCATGCTATACTAAGTGGCATTCCATGAAATAGTCATACCCTTCCTTCCCTGGTTAAAGAGGAAGCTTTGAAGGTTGCTAGTTGCAACTATGAAACCAAAACTACTTGAGGCAAAGTGCTAGAAGATGGAAAAACTTGTTTTTTTTTCTTAAAAATAATTCCTACAGAAAGATTTCCCATCATCTTATATTAATCTTATCATGTCCATTATCCATTTGAAATGTTTTTTTAAAAATTAGGATTTGATTGTGTATCTTTTTTTAGCGTCAATTTTTTGGATCACACTCCGCAATCCATCATCAGGATAAGAGAAAAAAAGAATGAAAAAGTGAAATATGCAGAGCAATCCTCTTTTTCTTTTTATTTCTCTTTGGTTGGGCTTGTTCTATAAATTTCACTTTTCAATGCATTATCTCATCCTAATGATGGATCATGAAGCGTGATATGAAACATTGATTCTAAGAAAACATACACAATCAAATCCAAACAAAAATTTATAGATGACCTTATATATTAGATATTTGATGCAACCCACAAAAATCTTCCACAACATAGATTCTAACTCATTTTTGACTGGTTGTAGATGGGATGGATGTATGGATCTTGTCAGTGAACAGATTCTCTTTTCCTACTAAAATAAAATTCCAATCTATACTCAAGGCTGGAAAATTCAATAGAGTTCACAACAGTTGGGTAAATGTTGTGCTACTTGCTTCCCTCTAAATTTTTACTGGTACAGCTCCCTTTAAAAATGTTTTATCAATGAATTTAAAAGAATCAAAATTAACTCAATGCACATTTTTGCTAGAAAGTGCTTAAGGGACACTCATATACTCATGGGTACTCAGGTAATGAATTACATGTTCAGAAGATCAATAAATGAAAAGCTCATAGTCTTTCCACAAGCAAGCAAGATTTAGTTATGAATTTAAACTTTGCAACAACTCAAACCAAACTTGGGGAATAATAAATAGAAATGAACAACAAAGAAATAGTAGTAGATATAATACAAAATTAATCATCATAGCCCACAAAGTAACCATGACTAATTTTTCTTTAAACACTAAGTTTTAAAGCACAACAAAATATTTTGTGTGTGTGTGTGTGTGTGTGTGCACGCGCATGTGTGTGTGTGTGTATCAAAAAGACTTCTCCAAGCACCAAGTCATTAAGAGAGCATCTTCATATATATTACTATCTATCTATTATTATTTCCACATAATCAAAATAGTACTAACTTTATTAAGTATTCTTAGGCTACTGAAATTCTAACCCTATTTTAGCTAAATGCTCTAGCATTTATAGTTTTTTACAAACCCAAAATGGCCTCCATTAAAGCCCAACCTTTTGTTTGGAAATAGTTATGAGAAAAAGAAATAGTTTTCAAAAAATGAAACAAAAGATAACTATCTTCAACTAAACACCTTCGCCAATCTTCTCTCCATCTGTCATGGTCTGCTTGACCAGTTTCTAGCTCCTGAAGGCATTTTTAAATTCTCGCATTGCATGGGAGTGAGCAATTTTCAAGCTAAGTAGCTTTGATCTACAAGCGTCCTTTTTCCACATAAGATATTTAATTATGCAACTTTCTCTCGACGTGAGGTTCTTGTTTAGATATAGCATTGATTCAATTTTGGCTAGGGTGGTGAAGTCTTTGGATGTGGGTATGTTGTTGTCCTTGATTCCTATCATGACATCATTAAAAAATTTGGTTAAAACCTCGAGGTTTATATTGCCATCTTTAAACTATAGGATCCTTGTCGAGTTAACAATTCGCATATCTTTTAAGAGTTCTTTATGCATCCCAACAATATTAGCCTCCACTAATTGCATTTCTTCAATGGCTCCTTTGTAAATCGACTCCTTCCAACCCATATTTCTTTTGAGGATGAATGTGCATGAGTCTATAGTTTTCATGGGGTTCTCATTCAGAAACTTCAACACTCTATATTTTTCAACTTCATGGACATGGAAAACAATAGCTATGCACCAATTTTGATCAACCTCCCACACTGGCACAAGGGTTTGAATTTCACCAAACAACACCTCTCCTTCCTTGTACATGGTAATAAAATCTAGAATAAATTTACTACCTTATTTAACTATGGATCCCACCCATTCTTGTACTGCATCTAAGAGTAATTTTCCCCTTTGCATTTGCTTAACCAATTGTTGGTTGTTTGATGAATTGAGATCAAAAGATTGTGGAGTATGAACCAATACAAGGGTGCCTAAATTCATTAGAGAATCTATATAAGTAGCCATTTTGATTACCATGCCCTTTAGTTCTTTCTTTTCTTTCTTATCCCTTTCAGACTGAGTCAGCATGTGGTCTACAAAAAATTTAAAGAAGTGATTACCAGTACCTCTGGTGATGGCCCCCAATTCTATAGTGGTGACTTTAAAACCTTCTACATCAATTTCTCTAGACTCATCTTTTTGTTTGTAGGTAGCCACCTCTATTGTTACTTTTCTAGTCACAAGGTCCTTGATCAAACATGCATCACTCTTCATATTTTTTCTTTTAGAACCATGGGTTGCATATTTGGTGACGATATCTTTAACTTGTGTAGACACTAGTTGAAGACTTCATTTCTTTCTAACTAAATTAGACAACCACAATGGAATGGTGGGAGTAAATGTAGTTCCTTGATTTCCTCTGGAAGGAGTCATGAAATTAGGTTGATCTAACTTAGGGGCCTCTATTAACTAGACATCACCATCTTGAGTATCTGAGAAGGAAAGTTCTTCTCCTTGATCTTGTTCTTGAGTCATTATTTTCTCCTTCTAAATCTCTTGTTGCATGAGTGCCTTGGATTTAGTCCTATACTTATTTCTAGGGGTCATGATTTTTTTAGGAGTCATTATTTCTGCTTATTGGAACTTAGGGTGTTACCTACAACATGAGACAAAATTGGGATGTCAAAAGTTAATGTTTCAAAGAAAGAAACCACTTTTGGGGACTTTGTTGTTTTTTTTACATTGACAGCTTTCATAATTCTTCTTCTTAGGTAGTTATCTGTATGGGTGAGAATAGATTTGGTTCTCGAGTTTATATCATCTTCTTCACCCTAACTCTAGTCCACTTCTAATTGTTTTAGTTCACTTGCCTCTTCTCATCTGGGTTCAACAATATCTAAACCATCCTTAACTACCCCTTCCAATTGAAATCTTAATTTGAGATAATTAATTTGTAGCTGTGTCAGTATTGAATGATCCCTCTATATCACTTCTTCCTCACCATTACAATCTTTCCATAGATCTTCCAGATGGGGAACTATTAGTGACTGACCTTTTAAGCCAATTGTTTTAGCTGCAAACCTTTTTGCTATCAAAATTCCTCCTTCCCTAATAGGATCTAAAATTAAAGCTAAGTAAGTTATTTCCAACCATCGAAGCATTGATCATATTACTATAGATTAAGTAACCAAGTTTGATAGGGGAAATGGACTCCCACTCCTCCTAAGGTAGATTATCCTTAATCATTGAAAACAACTGTCCACAAATCTCAACTATGATAAAACAATCTAAAGCATACCGAGGTAATTTCATAGGTTCTTCTTCAAATCCCCATATTTGTAAGTATGTGAACTTAGGGAATTGAATGAAATAGCTCCCATAAATTGAATCAACTTTTGGGCCTCTAAGGATATCCTTGACATGGGTGCTTTTCTAAGGTTCAACTACACACTTTCTATTAGGACATCATGTGTTTTCTTGAAATCTTCCAATACTCTATCTCTTTGAAGTAGGGGATAATACTAATAGATAGTCACGTCTTCATTCCAAGTTTCATGAGGAAGGGAAGTAATATTTATGACACATGCAATGCAATAGGTCAAATAGGAAGACATATAGAAATCTTTTCTAGATACCTTAGAGTGTTTAAGTTGATTTCTTAATGAACTAGCTATCAATTCTACCCAATCCAACAACTGTTCTCCTTTTAGGATAATTTCTATACAATGGTACATCCAATCTTCAAAGAGAAAAACATATGCAGTGCCTTTAAGCCAATGCAATAAAACCATGAGATCATGAACATGAGGCTTCATATGATCTTTGGTAATTATTTTGGGAAATCTTGAACTACCTTTATAATTAGTTTCTATCCATTTCCTAGCCAACATGTTATAGTATTTGTCCGTGCTTTCTTGATATTCAACCAAGGACTGGGTAGGGCTAAAAGCAACAAAGGTACATTCAGGTAGATGCAATACTAATGAGATAGTATCCCTAGAAATGGACAACACTAGTTCCTTGTCTTTATTTAGAATACCCTTGGTTCTTATAGTATAATGATCAATGCATGACTAGAGTAGCTCAAAACTCAAAAGGGCAGGTGGAAAATTTTTAGCTTCAACTAAACCACTTGTTAGAATTTCTAAGCAACCATTAATTTCATCAACTTTCTCAAGGAAATTTCCTTGTAGCTTTTCAACCTTGACAACTTCCAAATTAGTATCATAAATTATAGGCCTCTTATAGTCTAAACTAGAAATATTTCTGAAGAAATGCAAAACAGGCCTCATTCTAAGCAAAGGAAATAAAAGCCCAACACTACTTTTGTTCTTCAAAACACACACAGAAGAAAGAACAAGGGATTTCTTGTATTCTCACCTATAATCTGTTAAGAGAAAACCAAACCTCTTTTCTTTTCTTATTGTTGTTCCACCTTTAATTAGCATCTTCATATGATAAAACAATTAAGTCAGAAACTTATGATTTAAAAGGGAAAGAGACATACTAGCGAAAGTACCACCTCATAATGAGCTATTCATGGCAACTTTGTTGTGGCCTAATTTTCATGCTTGAAACTATAACAAGACATGTTTATTAAATGATCATCTTCACAAGTGTCCTTGCAATAATTTAAAAAAATTGACAAATAATCTGACTCCCAAATGAAAGATTTACCTTCTTTGATCATGTTGACAACTAATCTTTTGTCTCAAACAAAAATAACTCAAACAAGATTTTCAATCATTACTTCTGACATCTCAGTTAATTCCTTAGGAATTGGTTGTTCCTTGGGAATCATTAGCACCTGTACACAAAAGCCTTCAGTGATAGAACTGCTTTAAACTACTTTGAACCAAGGTTTGAAGAGGTTCGAAGAGGTTCATACAAATTCCTTCAGTATGTTTAGCGGCTCCCACCTGTAGAAAAGGTTATTGTCAAAATCCTTTGGTTAAATTGCTTTGAACTACTTTGAATTGAGGTCCAAAGAGGTTCAAAGAAATAGGAAGTGTGGCAGATGTCATAGGATTAACCTCTATAAGTAAAGCTTGGCAATACTTGTACAATATGAGACTGAGAAAGGCTTGTTTGATGTATGTTTTTTTGGTTTCAAAGGAATTGGAGAAAGTTTAAAATTTGGCGACTCAAAACTAAGGCTAACAAATCTACAGTTGAGGATGTTATGATGGGAATGAAGATTCATAGTCTAGTTTGCCTTTTTATTAGTGTCCAACCAAAGTAACCAATTTTCATGGCATGTGCAGCAACCATTGGTCCAAATACCCTTGTTTAGTAGAAGAGATGGGCAATAAGACTACTTGAAATATTTGTGAGCAACCTGTGTCCTTTCATTGGACTCAGAAGAGGTATTGGCCTAAGGCAAAGGATGCTTTATGTTTATTTCTACCTATGGGTTGTTTGGTCAATACCAATTATTTAATATGCCTTAGCTCATGCCATGAGTATACTATATCATAAATCATTCCTACCCAAGGTTAATTAAATTTCATTTTATATTAATAACATCTTATCTGTCTGAATTGAAACACACTATTAACCTATTAGCCACCGATATCATCATATGGTTGTGGTGTGAACAATATATTTTGAGTTTTGATTCAGATCATCTTTAGGACAAGATAATTTTTGAAAAAGGAGGTCAATTTTGACTATTTAACAATTAGACCTTAGTGTATGATGTTTAAGCCACCCATTTGATTTATTGAGGTGGTGCATATTTAATCATATTAGTAAATGAGTCTATATGATTTCAAATGAACAACCCAAAAAAATTAAATCATAAAATACATTGCTTAAATTATATCATAAAGATGGGTAATGAACCACTCAAACAAGTTAAAACTTAGAATGTGTTGCTTAAACGATATCAAAAAGATGAAGTCATCTTTATTTACAAATTTGTATACCATCATTTTCATTTTTTAACACTAGCTTTACTGCTAATGCAAATTACAGAGGTTTCTTTTCCAATTGCACTAGCACTCTTCCTTTCGGTCTATGGATATCATCTTGTGTAGTACATTATTCTTGGGTTTTCTATGATAGAGTGGTTGAATAACCAATTCATGTGGATCATTGTGTGCACATCTTCATGATTTGTTGCATTGTTTGATGTTTTCGTAAAGTTGTTGGGAGTGTTTGAGATAGTATTTGTTGTGACTCCAAAGGGGTCAGAGGAAGAAGAGAATGGTGTTGAGTATGAGTTACATTTGATTCCTCTGCATCGTCCATCATACCAACTACAATATTATTATTAAACTTAGCAAGCCTTGCTTGGAAGATTGTTTCAGTTGTGGGTAGTGTCAGTGAGATCAAAGAGAGGTTGTTTATAGAGTATCTGTGTAGTGTTTGAGTAGTCATAAATCTCTAGCTATTTGTGAAAGGATTGGTTAGAAAGGGAAAGAGAGGCATTCCTTGGAGTGTTATCATTAAATCTTTTGCTTTGGCTATTTTCATAAATGCTACACTGGCTTAATTTAGTGAAGGGAGTTTTTCCTATTTGCCAATCTCAGTTATTTAAATTATATGAATCTTCCTAGAAATATTCTTCTATCACGGAATGATTTATCTTTCATCCTTTCTAGTGAGGAACTCTTCTTACATTAACAACATGTTTATAGTTTTGTACCATTTCTAAATATATATTTGTGGTCCACTAAATTCTTCGAATAAGAACAATTAGAAAATGACAATCTTTATAATTCAAATTTTAGTTAGAGAGGTTCTAGGTACTTGATAAGTATGTTGTGTGTGCCAATTACAATTGATTATCATTTTCCCCCTTGTGAACATTTATGCAATTCCTTTCTCAACAATAGACATGCAATATTGTTTTCTATGTTGCTTGTGTAGGTCTCTTGCAGGCATTTCTTGATATGCTTGACATGATTTTTCATTTTAAAAATAAATAGCTTCATGCTAAAATATTTTGCTACTTTCAATATATAAAATGTCAATAGTTTAAAATGTAAATTTGAGATGATAAGTTGTTTTCTTTGATTATTTTGTTAATAATAAAGTAATGACATATAGCTTTTAAGGATTTTTTTATAACTAATGAATCATCTTCCTTTTTCTATTCGATTACAGGAGGCAACTTCTCAAAGAGAAATGGTAAACACTTTCACTTTACTATTATTCTTTAGTATGGTAAAATCTATATGCATGGCTCTCTGTAGGTGCATTGTATCCCTTAATACTATATTATTAATATAAATAATTAATGTGGATCTATACCGAGACATTCATTTTTTTTCTTTAGTTCCCTCAATAACGTGGTATTAATTCCTTTTAGATCAACAACTTTGTATAAAAGCTAGACAAGTCAATGTATACACCAATCATATTATTTAGGAATCATGTCTAAAAAAGATAGCAATAGAAAAACTACTAATAGCAACAAGTAAAGAGGCATCATAGAGTGTTAAGCTCTAGTTTGCATCATAGTGAAGAACACATTGAATGACTTGGGTATGGCAAGATACTTCTCGTAGTTTTGTTCCTAGAATTTAAGTCTAATCATCCTCGCATGCAGAAAGAAATTGGTAACATGCATCTATTGTAGTGTCCCCTATAGAATAACTTAAATTCTACCCTAAATCTAAAATATCTAAAAGGATCCAAGGTTGTGAGAAACCAATAATTTCTAAAGGTTATATAAAATTATATAATTGGTTATAGAAATTTGCTAGTTCACCCTTGGTTTTATTCAAACTTGAACTCCTTTACACTAGTATTTATTAATGAACACCTTATACATTGATAAAGGAAGGTAATAGATAATATTATCCACACCCAAGTCTACGCCCTTGGCTTATTTGAATTTGAACTCATTTGCTTTAGAATTTAGTAATGAACACCTTATATGTTGATAGAGGAAGATAATAGATAATATTATCCACACCCAAGTCTAATATGATTTAAGGTAATCTATTTTGAGCACTAGTTTGATATTGAGAGTTGACAAGAGTATGAAGTTTATGTTCCTAATATATTTTGATGTGTATAAGATATTACTTATCCAATTATTGTTTTCTAATTAAACCTCTATATTCTGCAGTGGCCTACTGATGATTTGTCTAATATAATATCACAATACTAGTGCATGATTATTTTGGTCATAGATGGGTCATGTATACTCTTCACTGAATGTGTGCTAGGTTGTGAAGCCTTTCCTATTTGAATTCTTCAAATATGTAACTGATAATTTTCCTCCAACCTTCTAGATTTTATATATATATATGATTTCATTGTCTTTCTTCCTCAATATGTTTCAGTGGACTCTTTCTTGATAACATTAAGTGAACTTGCAAACACGTGAGTAGTTGTGTTTTGCATTGTCTCTGCCTTGTACAAGTCACATTAACTAAAGCACTGAAGGCACGAGTATTGTAACCTTCATTCGATAAAACATTGATTTGTTCATATGAAATGTTGGGTTTATCTTTATTGTTATATCTTTAGAGGTGGATGGTGTAACTCACCTAGACATTGTGGTTATAAATTGTATAAGCATTGGCCACATTAATTCCACCAAATATTTAGCAGATGTTGTGAAACCCTAACTTGACTTTTCTATATATTTCTTTGAAGCTCCACCTCACTCGAACCATCGAATGAGAATAGGAATCCATTATTCAACATTTCATTTAACTATTAATGAGACTTATTTCGCATAGGTACATAGGAAGTCTCAATCAATAGAAATGTTGTTTCTTCATTCGATGTTTCATATATCGTTATAGTTACAGTGATTAGGCTTCATGAGTCAAGGTACACTATAGTGATTTTAGTATGGTCAAAAGAGATTTTGGATACTATATCACTATAGAATATAATGAACTCTTCTATCATTATACGGAGAAGGCCTAATCTTGACGTAGTGATGAGAAATGAGGAAAGTATATCGCTATGACATATATCGATCCCTTTTATCACTATGCGAAGAAATTGCAAAAATAATATAGTGATGAGAAATAAAGGAGGCTTATCGTTATAACATATAGTGATCATCGGCAAACAAAAAACAAATATAATTATTATAGTGATGAACGATAGAGATGTTGTATTGCTATAAGTCACGACAATGAGTTTTTTCGATGATAAAAAAGGAGGAGATATTGCTACAGAATATAGAGAACTCTTCTATCACTATATGAGGAAGACCTAATCTTGACATAGTGATGAGCGATGAGGAATGTATATTACTATGACATATAGTGATCCCTTTTATTGCTATGTGAGGAAACTACAAAAATAATATAGTGATGAGCAATAAAGGAGGCTTATCGCTATAACATATAGCGATCATCAGCAAACTAAAAATAAATACAGTCATTACAGCAATGAGAGACAAAGATGGTGTATCACTATAAGTCATGGCAATGAGTATTTTTGTTGATCGAAAAGGATGAGATATTGCTATAGAATATACTAAATTCTTCTATCGCTATACAGAGAAGGCCTAATCTTGACATAGTGATGAGCAATGAGGAAAGTATACTACTATGATATATAGTGATCCCTTTTATCACTATGCGAAGAAACTACAAAAATAGTATAGCAATGAGCGATAAAGGAGGCTTATCGCTATAACATATAGCAATCATCGGCAAATGGAAAATAAATATAATCATTATAGTAATGAGCGATAGAGATGTTGTATTGCTATAAGTCATGGCGATGAGTGTTTTCGATGATCGAAAAGGAGGAGATATCACTATAGAATATAGCGAAGTCTTATATCACTATATGGAGAAGGCCTAATCTTGACATAGTGATGAGAAATGAGGGATGTATATCACAATGACATATAGCGATCCTATTTATCGCTATGTGAAGAAACTACTTAAACGATATAGTGATGAGCGATAAAGGAGGCTTATTGGTATAACATATAGAAATCATCAGCAAATAGAATACAAATATAAACATTACAGTGATGAGAAATAGAGATGTTGTATCACTATAAGTCATGGCATTGAGTGTTTTTGGTAATAAAAAAGGATGAGATATCACTATAGAATATAGTGAACTCTTCTATTGCTATATGGAAAAGGCCTAATCTTGACATAGTGATGAACAATGAGGAAAGTATATCGCTATGACATATAGCGATCCCTTTTATTGCTATGTGAAGAAACTAGAAAAATAATATAGTGATGAGCGATAAAAGAAGCTTATCACTATAACATATAGTGATCATCGGCAGACTGAAAAAAAATATAATCATTAAGGCAATGGGCAATAGAGATGTATCGCTATAAGTCATCGTGATGAGTATTTTCGGTGATACAAAAGGAGGAGATATTGCTATAGAATATAGTGAATCTTCTATCGCTATACAGAGAAGGCCTAATCTTGGCATAGCGATGAGTGATGAGGAAATTATATCGCTATGACATATAGTGATCCCTTTTATCATTATGTGAAGAAACTACAAAAATAATATAGTGATGAGCAATAAAGGAAGCTTATCACTATAATATATAGTGATCATTGGTAAATGAAAAATAATTATAATCATTATAGTGATGAGTGATAGAGATGTTGTATCACTATAATTCATGGCGATGAGTATTTTTGGTGATCAAAAAGGAGAAGATATCACTATAGAATATAGCAAACTCTTTTCTCGAAAAGGAGGAGATATCACTATAGAATAGAGTGAACTCTTCTATCGAAAAGAAGGAGATATCACCATAAGTCATGCAATGAGTTCTTTCAATGATCGAAAAGGAGGAGATATCACTATAGAATATAGCAAACTCTTCTATCAAAAATGAGGAGATATCACTATAAGTCATGGTGATGAGTGTTTTCAGTGATTGAAAAGAAGGAGATATAATATAGAATATAGTGAAATCTTATATCACTATATAGAGAAGGCCTAATCCTAACATAGCGATGAGCAATGGGAAATGTATATCGCTATGATATATAGCGATCCCATTTATTGCTATGTGAAGAAAATTCTTAAACAATATAGCAATGAGCAATAAAGGAGGCTTATCACTATAACATATAAAAATCATCAGCAAATGGAAAATAAATATAATCATTACAGTGATGAGCAATAGAGATGTTGTATCACTATAAGTCATGGTGATGAGTTTTTTTGGTGATAAAAAAGGAGGAGATATCGCTATAGAATATAGAAAACTCTTCTATCGCTATATGGAGAAGGCCTAATCTTGACATAGCGATGAACAATGAGGAAAGTATATCGCTATGACATATAGCAATCCCTTTTATTGCTATGCAAAGAAACTGCAAAAATAATATTACGATGAGTGATAAAGGAGGATTATCACTATAATATATAGTGATCATCAGCAAACAAATAAAAAATATAATCATTACGGTGATGAGTGATAGAGATGTTGTATTGCTCTAAGTCATGGTGATGAGTATTTTTGGTGATCGAAAAAGGAGGAGATATCACTATAGAATACAGTGAACTCTTCTATCACTATATGAAGAAGGCCTAATCTTGACATAGTGATGAGCGATGAGGAAAATATACTACTATGACATATAGCGATCCCTTTTATCACTATGTGAAGAAATTGCAAAAATAATATAGTGATGACCAATAAAGGAGTCTTATCATTATAACATATAGAGATCATTGGAAAATAGAAAACAAATATAATTATTAGAATGATGACTGATAGAGATGTTGTCTTGAGTGATAGAGATGTTGTATCACTATAAATCATGGCGATGAGTGTTTTTGATGATTGAAAAGGAGGAGATATCACTATAGAATATAGCAAACTCTTCTATCAAAAAGGAGATATCGCTATAAGGCATGGTGATGAGTATTTTTGGTGATCGAAAAGGAGGAGATATTGCTATAGAATATAGCGAACTCTTCTATTGAAAAGGAGGAGATATCATCATAAGTCATGGTGATGAGTGTTTTAAGTGATCGAAAAGGAGGAGATATTACTATAGAATATAGTGAACTCTTGTATCAAAAATGAGGAGATATCACTATAAGTCATGGTGATGAGTATTTTCGATGATTGAAAAGGACGAGATATCGCTATAGAATATAATGAACCCTTCTATCAAAAAAGAGGAGATATTGCTATAATTCATGATGGTGAGTGTTTTTAATGAGCAATAAAGGAGGCTTATTGCTATAACATATAGCGATCATCGGCAATTTGGTTGAGATTTTGACCAAATAAAAAATTGTCAAAGTTTTGATGACAAAAATGTTAGAGTAAATAATTAATATTTAATTATTTATTCTATTGCTTAAGCTTACTTAGGTCATGCATTTATTTAATATTTCATATTTAATGCATGTAGTGGTTAGTTGTTGACAACACGGGAGTTTGTTCCCTTCTTGTTGTCACACTTATCTTCTACCACCTTCCAGCTTGTTCTACAAGCTTCCATGAGCTCTTTATATTCGGGCTCTCTCTCATTGTATTTGATCAACATCACATCATTTCTTATTGTAAATACATTTCTTCTTGTGTTTGCATTATGATGGCTCTCATGTCCGTTTAGGTTTTTTGCTTGTGCTCCATGCTCTTCCCTTCTATGGCTTCTCTTTGACAGGTTTTGCATGCAGGTGATCTTGGCGTCTTCGGAGTTGGCTTTTCTCAACTCCAACATGGTATCAGAGCCTTCCTGCTACTGCTTCGTTGAAGAAATTTTGTAGCCGTGATTTGGAGTCACAAACCCTAGTTTGTTTGTGCAATTTTTCTTCAAATCAGGGGATCAGCATTTTTTCGGAGCACTTTCAGCCCAAACAGACATCACCAATGGATCTGGAAGGTCGTCTGCAGTTAGGATTCATATAAAGTTTTTCGATTTTGGAGACAGAGCTCTGGGAGGCAATTTTTTTTTGCTTGCAGGGGTCTGCCGTACGGTCGTACGGACGTAGCGACGGATTTTATATATATATATATATATATATATATTGCAGCGCCGCCGTCGTGCCACCTGCGCACAGCCCGCAGCGGCCGCAGCAGGCAGCACCGCCCACGCTCCGCCGCGGCCCGGCCTCCTCCCGGTCGCCGCCTGTCCGCTGCCCTCCGCCAGCGGCTCCTCCTCGTTGCCACCCTGTGGCCACCTCCTCCTGGTTTCGCCGCCCCTGCGGCCACCTCCGCCAGCCAGCTGTGCAGACCACTCTGCAGCCGAATCAGCCACTGCGGGGGTGACACGTGGCCTGGGTGCCACGTGGCACCTTGCCACGTGGACCCGCCACATCACCCCTGCCATGTCAGTACTGCCATGTGGCACTCTTTTTTTGCTGCAATGGCCACCAAACCGTCAAATTTAATCAGCTGACTTGCTGACGTCAGCGCTGCATCAGCCCTTGCATGCACCTCTCCCGATTGCTTTTGGACCTACCTTTGGTTTTTTGGCCATAACTCTTGCATACGGAGGTATTTTTTCGATCCGAAAGAAGTGCCAGAAAGCTGGTTCCGAGACGAAGATTTTGGTGTAGGTATTTTTTGGTTTTGATGCTTTTTTATTGCTTGTTTTCTCTGTTGAAGTCCGAAGTCTTGTTTTTGACTCCGACATGCATATCTTTTACATCCCATGTCAGTTTTTTGAAAACTTTATATTTCTGGAAAGCTGGTTCTGTTTAATTTTCAGAAAAGTAGTCCTTTTTCTTTGTTTTTGGCCTCTACTCTTTCTATCATAGTTTTGGCATTTTTTCTCTATGGTGGATATTTTGAGTGTTTTAGGCCCGAGGATCATTTTCCTGGCATGGTTTGCTTTCTTTTCAACTGTACTTTCTTTTGGTTCAGCTCTTTTTCAGTTTTGATCATTGTAGCTATCATTTTGAAGTACTTATTTGTATCACACTGAGATAAATTGTCACTTTTATATTTTGGGAGTCATGAACGTTGTTTTGAGTCAGCTGTGCATGCACTATTTCATAAAGCACCATGGGGGGGATTATTTGTTTGTTGTTTTAGGCATTCTCCCTTTGTCAAGTGAGTGTCCCTTCCACGACATTAGCCCCATGTCGAGTCATTTAGACCGTGTCTTTATCGGTGTTTGTACCTCTTTACTTCTCTCCTCGTTCTTGGTTCGTTTGCAGGAGATTTGGCTCACCTTCTCAGTTGCCTGTCATCACACCCTGTCTGCATTAAGGGGGGGTTATGCTGTGTTCTAATGCATCCATGGTTTGATGGTTCGATAGTGTGAACTATGTATTTAGTGGTTGATCCTATATACAAGGCGATTGCAGTGGCTGGCTACCTATGCATTTCGGTGAGATGGATCATCTACCATATAGACATGCTCAGTTCGTGCCTTCTTCTTCCATGGAGGTTTCTTCAGATCAGCAGTTTGGCAGATTTGCGACTTCTTCCTACTTCAGTGATGCTGCTTCTTCATGATCACTCCTTGTTCCTATTTTAGGGGACAATTTCCCTAGTTGGAGACTTCTTCCGTTCTTCACTAGGTTCTTACCTCTTTTTGGGGGAGGGTTTTTCCCATGTGGTTTTCTCTCTTTCCTCGCTTACAAAGGTTGCATTCTTCTTGCATTGTACATGGGTACCTAACATGGCCTCGTTGCCGGGACCCATTATGCATTTCATCTTAGTTTTGTGAGCTTAAGGCATTTCCCTAAGTTGCACTTAAGGGGGGGTGTTAGAGTAAATAATTAATATTTAATTATTTATTCTATTGCTTAAGCTTACTTAGGTCATGCATTTATTTAATATTTCATATTTAATGCATGTAGTGGTTAGTTGTTGACAACACGGGAGTTTGTTCCCTTCTTGTTGTCACACTTATCTTCTACTACCTTCCAGCTTGTTCTACAAGCTTCCATGAGCTCTTTATATTCGGGCTCTCTCTCATTGTATTTGATCAACATCACATCATTTCTTATTGTAAATACATTTCTTCTTGTGTTTGCATTATGATGGCTCTCATGTCCGTTTAGGGTTTTTGCCCGTGCTCCATGCTCTTCCCTTCTATGGCTTCTCTTTGACAGGTTTCGCATGCAGGTGATCTTGGCATCTTCGGAGTTGGCTTTCCTCAACTCCAACATAGCGACAAAATAGTTTGTCAAAAATTTGACCAACATGAGTAAAAAAATTGACCAATTTTCATCAAAGAATGAGTCAAAATGTACTAGTGAGAGGAGAGAGGGTTTATGATCCTCTAATAGATATCCAACTTTTTCTCTGAATTTTTCAAGAGGCTATATATAGCTTGAAAGGGAGAAAGCCTTTGTAATTTTTGAAATAGATCTTTAGTTATGAGAATGGTGTTTCCATCCTGACATGACTAATGAGCAACTTTTTTTTTTTAGCTCCTATGGGATAAGCCATTATACATTATATCTTGTGTTGAGGAGTCATTTTATATTTCTATTTTTGGAAACTACCACTTCCAAGTGAACATGAACTTTTCTTGAAAAACATCATGCTCTATCATAAATACACCACACATGCCTATAGTGTGAATATGTACCCTAAAGGTGACCATTTCTTGGAGACATGTTCTACTCATGGAGTTCTCTAAATTTGAAAAGGTTCTACATTTTTATGGTGTGATGCTTATATGCATGCATATGAAGCGTTTCTACTACAAGAAGCCACAAACATGTTAACCAAACAGATGGCTTGTGGGGCACCACCTTCCTCCTATCAAAGAGCTTCTATGGGGTTGACATGTGTTGGGGTAAAATAAGGCAATGCTCCATTAATGAGAGCTTGAAGGAAGAGGAGAACACATGGAAACTCGATGGAAGGAAACTAGATAGGGAACCAAGCATGAAAATCATATTGTTGCACATTGGAATACCTTTACAATGTTGAGAATAGAGAAGCTCTCCAACATTGGGACATTTTCTTTTTGAGCGAGAAAAATGTGCTCCTCTTATTGTCCCTCATGTTTTGGAATAAGATCAAATGAGGGAAACCTAAAGATTAATTTTAGAGATAGATATCTTAGGAGGCATCCTCTTGGTAGTTCTCAATCTAATGAATTAGTCTTTGAGCACACTATTATTCTCTACAATGATGGTAACCTACTAGTTTGAAAGTGGCTCCTCCTTATATTGTGAAGAGATGATCTCCACCTCTTATATTTCTCATGAACCAAATCCATAGGATTTATTGGTATATTGTAGACCTCCACTTTTTGTTTCTACAACTCATGATACTTTAGTGAAGGAGAAGAGGATTTTTTATTTATGGATAAGGAAAAAAATTCTAGCTCATCCAAAAAAAACTCTTTTTCATCTGATTCTTGTTTCTCTATTGCAGTTAAATATGCATAGGTTGTAGGAAAAATTAGTGCATATGAGGCAAGAGCATCCTGGGGTAGTTTGCAATCATGTGTGTAGGAGAATCAGCTTAGATTTGTGGACTTATGGTTCATGCAGTTGAGGATGTATTTGATACATGTTGGGGAACCTTGTTCTAAGTAGACATAATTATTGGACTAATTATGTTGGATTTAGAGCCTTTTTGATGAACATGTTCCTATTTCTTGGGCACACTTCAAAGATTGTATTCATGAGCTTCAATATGAGGGATTTGGGTTATGCACTCTTGGATTTGGATCATTGGATGGCACATGGACCTATGCCTAAGGGTACATACTTTTATGTTTTCATATGAATTAGTTATGCATTATAAACTTGGGGCTTATCCTAAGTATTTAGTTATTTCATGTATCTTTCCAAGCCAACTTGTGGCTTGAGGGTTTATTTAATGTAACTTTCTAGGATGAGCTATGGCTTGCTTTGGTATAAGTAGAGGGTCTTGTCTTTTCATTATCATTCATTCAACATAGAGAAGCATGGGGTAGCTAAGAGGAGTGAAATTTAGCACAGCTAGTAGCAAGTGTGGGCTTAGAAAATAAGAAGGATGCTTGGTGTCTTACAAGCACAAGTTTAGATTCTTCTTGGGGTTTCTACCAAATTGGGGATCTGGGCTAGCTAAGGTTTGGATTTTTTGAGGTCTTGCAAAACTATTAATGTAATTGCTTTGTATTTTGGCCATAACTCGAAAGGCCTTACAACAAGTCATGTTGGATGTAAATCTTATTATTCTATTATGAGAATATGTTATGCAATTGATTTGAATCTCTAAGTTATTATTTTTGATAAGAAAAATAGGTTTTATAGGGATCTTGAAACCCAAGAGTTAAAACATATCATAAGGTTGATAATAAGCAGTTAAAGCCTAGCCAGAAAAAGAAGGCCAACCAAAGGGTCAGTTCAAAAGACAGACAAAAAGCCGAAGGTTGATAATAAGTAGTTAAAGCCCAACCAAAAAATGAAGGCCAACCAAAAGGCCAATACAACAGACTGACAAACTAGCTAGCCAAAAAACTACAACAAACTAACAGTCCAGAAGACATGAAAAGAAAAATGAAAGTTATTCCTCTATCTTTCTCTCAACCTCCTGCATCATTTTTGCTACTTCATAGACTTTGTTAATCTCCTCAGCCATATGTTCCTACTTCTTCTAACCATCCAACTCCATGTTGCTAAAGGTAATGTCAGTTGTCACATCTTCTTCCATTTTGGCTCTTTCTTGTCCTTTTCCTCGTTCTCATCCAGAAGACCTTTAGCTTTCAACATACTAATAAGGGACAAAATATTATCATTGATAGAAGTCAGAATGGATATCATCTGGTTAGCCAAATTATGATTGTAGTTCTCCAAATTCTAGATTTTCTACTCAACCAAACTAAGTTGATCCTCCTATTCATTCAAATTACCACAATCTGGCATCTTCCTTTTGTTTTCTAGATGGCCTATTTTTTCTCTGAACTCCTCCAACTCATGGTAAAGCCATTTGATTGACATAAAATTTTCAATCATGCTATTTCTAGAATTATTAAGCAAATTCATGCCAATCTCCCTTGCATTATCCATTATGACCACCATTGTTGGATCAATGAGATCCTCCAACTAGAGTTGACCCTATTTATCTTCTAAAATGTGAGGGTTCATAGCCTCTCTTACTATACCCATTTTGGAAGTTCTAACATTAAATTTTCTCTAGGCCATGCACCTATCCTTAATTACCACCTCTCCTCCCTCACCATCTTTCTTCTCCTTGTCCTATTCCTAAGGGTGAATAGGGGAAAGAGGAATGGCAGAGAGCTCTGGCCCAAAATCCAAAGTCCCCTTTGCTTCCTTCTCTTTGGACATCCTCTGTCTTTTAGCCACTAGCTCAACCATCTTAGTTTCCACCTCCTCTTAAACCTCTTCATCAATTTTCATATCTTCCCCTTGTTGAGATAATGGGTGTTGCACACATTGCATAATATTGTTATTTTTTTATTTTTTTATTATGTAATGTTGTGCCTAGATGGACGTGCAACATGTAAAGATTCCCATAGAATATTCTTGATGAGTTGTATTGTAACATTGTGAAAATATTTTATGTAATTATTTAATATTGGGGAAAAGAATTAAATGCCCAATATTAAATGTGGGGTCAGTGGGTTAGGTAGCACATGGTTTTAGCACATGGTTTATGTAATACCACTTAGTGGTTTTGTGGGACTTGCTACTATATAAGCAGCCACAAGGGTAGTTGTTGTAGAGAGAGAAAAAAGAGAGAGTGACAAGGAGAAGACAAAAGGCAAGAGTCGAGCGGGACAAGGCTTGATAGGTTAGCCAAGGGAGCATTTGTGAAGGTTGAAAGCATGGCATGGGATGTGTGGATTCATGCTTGTTCACATAGTTTGCTCGCTTGTGGCTATGGCCATGAAGGCTTCCATGGTTGTATGGCAATGGTATTTTTGCTGAATAATACATGATGATGGATGCTTTTGGAGGCTGGGTTTTTCCCTCAATGAGGGTTTCCCAGGGTATATCTTGTGTCACAATTTTGTGGGTATGTTGTCTATTCTCTTTCATGTGGATTTTAATTTCGTATTTATTTCAGATCTATTATGGGTTATGTGGAAACGGTTATATTCTTTATTGTCAAGTTTCCTTACAAGTGGTATTAGAGCTATGGTTTTATTATTGTAACCCTAGATTGAATCCATGGGAATACATGAGAGGATAAAAGAGAAAGGGGCAAGATATATGAATATTTTATTGCAGATCTAAGGGTTTTGGGTTTGCTGTTATGATGGGATGTTAAAAGATTTGGGCATGTGAAATTGTTGGACAAAAAGAGTTTTTCGGATGTTTCATTTAAATGAGGGTTTTGGGGGGTAGCATGCAGAAATGACCTCCTGGGTAAAAATAGACCTCACCATTGGATCCGGGTTGACATTTCCATAAATTTTGATATATAATATGCCCTAGTTTGGCCATGTTCAGAGGAAATGAAAGAGTTTTTTGGTTTCAGCCCATGATGGCCGTCAAATTTAATCCCGTCAGAATTTTCGTCACTGAAAAAATAAAAAATGAAAAATCGTACTGAAAATGGTAAAAAGACTGTCTTAGTAAAATGGCCATAACTTTCTCTCAAAATATCAAATTTCAGAGTTCTTATAGGCGTTGGAAAGCTAATTCAGAGCACTACAAGATGGTGTAGGTTTAGTTCTATGATTTTGAGATTTTGTTAGGTTTTAAGAGCCCTAAAGTCAGATGTTATTTATTTTGAGCACGGATTAGGGCATAACTTGGGCATACGGAGTCGGATTTTGGACTTCGAATAGTCAACAGAAAGCTCTTGGAGAGCTCTACAAATTGGTTCAGATTTGGTGTAGGTTTGGAATGATTTATTTGTTGATATATTTATCTAAACAGTTTATGGTATATATTTTGACTATGGTAATATTGTGAGTTTATGACATTGGAGATTTAAGTTTTGATGTCATTGTATACTCGGTTCATATTCAGATTGGTCTCATGATGATATGGTTATCAGTTTTTGGTTTGGATATGCATGATGACTTGTTGGATCTACAAGTTGTGCAGTGTTGTAAGCGGTCTATACTTACAGGTTGCATTTATAGCTTGGTTATGGGTTGTCTTTGCCCATTGATCTTTCATTATTGATGCATATTCAGATTGGTGGCTTGGATTTGGGTTGTGTATGCCCTAAGTCACATGATTTTATAATTTTATCTTCATGTAGAAGGGATGAGATGTTGTTACCAGGTACAGTCATGGCAAAGGATTGTGGTTGACTATGCTGATAGGTTGGACATATTGAAAGCCAGATGCTCGGTTCATGGATGTGATCATGGTGTCATGGATTTTGGCATGACATGATTGGATATACAGGTACATCCTTGATGTTCATTAGCTTGGATTTTCTGATTTGGTTATGGTGGTATATCTTCTTGGTTGAGGATCATGGTTTTTTAGTTTCTTTTGAGGAGCTCATGATGTGCACTTTGAGTTCTTTGATAGTTTGATGCCTTGGTTGATTCTCATGGTTAGAGGATGGGTTTTTCATCATTATGTCATGGATAGCTTGGATACACGGTTTAGTGGGAGCTTGTGACAGTGATGGGGTGATAGTACAGGATTAGTTCCTGGTTTGGTTTATATCTTCTTGGTTTGGAGAGGATGGATTTTATGATGCCATAGGTGACTTGGTACCACGGTTGAGTGGGATTTTTGTTGGCATTGATATATTTATTGAGTGTTTGCAGATGTTGGAGGTTTGTCTTAGATCCTGTTGTTGCATAAGCGTCTTTGACATTTGCATGGTGCACTTGTTATCTTCATGGTGTGTGAAGATGGATAGATCTTAAGGACTCATGGGGTTCTTGGTTATATTCATAGTGTGTGGAGATGGTTCTTCCTAGTATGTGGAGATGGTTTTCTTCATGGTGTGTGGAGATGGTTGCATCTTGAGGACTCACAGGGTTCTTGGTAAAGGTGTGGTTTATGTTTTTATTTGACATGTCATCCTTGGTATGAGGATGGTTTCATTATTATGTCATGGTATACTCTTGATATGCATTTAGAGTTGTGACATGTTATGGTGTGTTCATACGGAGCATGTTATCTCTTTTTAGTTGAGATGGTAAGATCATGTTGTCATGTTTATGTTCTTGAGGCCATGGTTGGAACTTTGACATTGATCTTGGTTTAGTTTCTTGGTATTGAGTACACTGATCATAAGCTGGATACTTCATGATATTGCTATGTTGCATTTGGAGTTGGCATGGATTGATTGGTTACAGGTGCTCATGGATACTTAGAGATGGTGGTGATGCTGATTTCTCTTGGATTAGAGAAGTATTTTTTGGGACGCTTGATGGTTTCAGCAGGAAGCCCGAGGGGCAGTCACCTGATATGGACTTGAGAGGAGATTGTTCTTAGATGAGTCTTGGTTGGAGACTTGGGTATCTTGATGAGCATTCTCATTCCCCACTCTTGGTCTACTCGGCGGTTTTCTACTTGAGAGGTATAGCCCATTTTTTTCTCTCAGTTGCATTATATTTATGCTTGTCTTTCATGGATATGGATCTTGAGCTATGGTACATGAGTTAGTTCTAGAGGGTTCATTAGAGAGATGGTTTAGCATTGGTTATCTCCATGTGCATATGTTGTTATGCTGGTTGAGTTTGGGAGATGGTTTTATATTTGGGTATTTTCCTTGGATTAGGAATGGTTATTCCTTGGTTTAGGAATGGGTTTATGAGTTTGATCTTCTTGTGAGAGGCTTACATCCATGATTAGTTATATGGTATGGTTTGGGTGTTGTTGAGGCTTCTTGTTGGGGTTTTATGGAGGAGATCATACTTGCACAGTTTACATCTAGAGGTGTGTGTAGAAGGACATGATACAGGTTATAATTTGCATGGTTTCTCTGGTCTTGGTCATCTTCCTGGATGTTTAGTTTTGCCTACATTGGATTTGAGATTGGTTAGAGATTATGATCACTGGTTTGTGCTCATGTATGTCATGTGAGAGATGACATGGTTATTTCTTTCTCTTTCCTCTGTTGGTTGTGGTGAAATTGGGAGAGCATTGGAGACTTGTTATGAGAGTTGTTCTTGAAAGATATCAGTTTATGTATTGTGGATGTCCTTGATGCTACATGGATTCACTTCTTTGAGATGTGTTGAGTGGATTGGTTATAGATTTGATATTATCTTTTGCAGTGGGAGCTTCTTGGTATATATGTGGCAGGTATTGCTCTTGAGGCTTGTGATTGCAGGTTATAGATTGGATATGTCAGTGATATGAGATTCACTTGTTATACCTTTGAGGTATGGATAGTTGGATGGGTTTGGCACTTTGATGTGGGTGTTATTTCAGCTATGGATATTTTGACAACTACGGATACATGTGATTACCTTTTGGATCAAGTTTTTGTGCTTGGAATTTCAGTTGGTACAGAATTTTATGATCTTCTAATGCGACAGGTTGGGTGGTTTTCTCTTTGGATGGCTTCTATGTATGTCCAGTGGCAGTGGCATAATAGGAGGTGAGATCATTCATGTTTGAGATGCTGGATACTTTGATTTTGTTGCGGGTACCAGGATGGAGCACTTGGTATATTTTGATCCATGATGGTGGATGTGCTGGGAGGGATTGTTCCCTTGTTCATTTATGTGGCTACAGATTGACCCTATGCAATGTATACAACAAGTGGGAGATTGTTGAGATAATGAGTGTTGCACATATTGCATAATATTGTTATTTTTTTATTATGTAATGTTGTGCCTAGATGGACGTGCAACATGTAAAGATTCCCATGGAATATTCTTGATGAGTTGTATTGTAACATTGTGAAAATATTTTATGTAATTATTTAATATTGGGGAAAAGAATTAAATGCCCAATATTAAATGTGGGGTCAGTGGGTTAGGTAGCACATGGTTTTAGCACATGGTTTATGTAATACCACTTGGTGTTTTTGTGGGACTTGCTACTATATAAGCAGCCACAAGGTTAGTTGTTGTAGAGAGAGAGAGAGAGAGAGAGAGAGAGAGAGAGAGTGAGAGAGTGACAAGGAGAAGACAAAAGGCAAGAGTCAAGCGGGACAAGGCTTGACAGGTTAGCCAAGGGAGCATTTGTGAAGGTTGGAAGCATGGCATGGGATGTGTGGATTCATGCTTGTTCACATAGTTTGCTCGGTTGTGGCTATGGCCATGAAGGCTTCCATGGTTGTATGGCAATGGTATTTTTGCTGAATAATACATGGTGATGGATGCTTTTGGAGGCTGGGTTTTTCCCTCAATGAGGGTTTCCCAGGGTATATCTTGTGTCACAATTTTGTGGGTATGTTGTCTATTCTCTTGCATGTGGATTTTAATTTCGTATTTATTTCGGATCTATTATGGGTTATGTGTAAACGGTTATATTCTTTATTGCCAAGTTTCCTTACACCCCTTCCTCATTGTACTCTTCATCTCCTTGGCTTGATGATTTAGACCCGTGTCCTCTAGGGCTCTTCCAGCTCAAGGTTTTGGTTGATGAGGGTGATTTCTTTTCTAAATCATTGGCCTTCTTTCCAGGCATAATGTTCTCTTCACCCTCCAAACTAATACTTTGGACATCCTCTGAATTAGATGAGAAGCTAGAGCTTCTCGTGTCCACAAAAGCAACTGTGCCCTACTGGGGGATTTTGCTTATGTCTAAGCCTTGAAATGCTCATAAATTAGAAGCAATAACCCCTAATGTACGGCCAGATTTGTAGAGGGTTTCTTCTTATGCCCAAAAATACTCTTACACATTGAAGTATATAAATAAAAAGGGAACAAAATCTTGACACCATAATGAAAGTGATTGAGTAATAAAAAATGGTGTGTTCTTACTCTATCAAATCTAGTGTCCAAGTAAATATACTCTATAATGGCTTGTAAAAATATCTCCATAACTTCTTGATAAAATCTATTTCATAGTATGTTTCACACTTAACTAGTTCATTTCTCTCCTCTATATTCTTTGCAAATTCCTTCACAGCATTCACTAACACCTTCTTATCTCTATAAAATTGCAGCCCCTCTATCAAAATTTTAGTTACAAGAGAAATGACTTCCTTAGTGATCTAAAATGAAACCCCATCCACTTTAACCCTCTTATCCTTCCATGAATCAACCATACTGTTGGTGATCATAGGGTCGAAACCATGAAGTTTAGTAATATAGTTGGCTATACCACCCTTCTCTAGTTTATCCCAGACTTCAGTCCTTTGCTTCCATTTTTTTGCTTCACCAACAGGTTCCTTCCTACTTCTTTCCCCCACCATTTTTTAATCTTCCATGCTAACTATTCTCATAAACTCTGACCTCTAATAGCCCTTCTCCAGCCTATGAAAACCCTAATGGCCACCTTCTCCAATCTCTAAGTTATTGTTATTCTTCTAACATGTGGTTATTTTCTAGGGGCTAAGACATTTCCTTTGGAGATTCTCTTTTCTTGTACTACATCATATGATATCAAAGCTGGTTGAACTTGTGGATTGTTGCTTTGGTTTTCAAAAGATCTTGGAATATGCACTCAAGAAGATTGGACCCTAGGGAAATTACAAATCTTTGTGATGTTGTGGAGACTAATATTTCAAAGAAGGTTAAAGTGCATTTCAGATCTAAGATGGAGTTGATGAAGAATGATCTGTTTGCTGAGATCATGAGGGTTATAGTTGGCATACCAAGGAATGTGGGTATTGAAGATGGTTATGCAAAAGTTGGTGAAGACTTTAAAGTTGTTGGATCTAGTGGTGAAGACAGCGTTGATTGGATGGAGAGACCTATGGAAGATAGAACTAGTTGATTGGATAGATCTAGAGCTCAGTTGAAGCTAAAGCACAAGATGGATATTTCTAATTTCTCAGGCACTTTAAATCTCGAAGACCTAATTGATTGGATTAGTGATTTGGAAGACTACTTTGAGTTAGAAGATATTGGAGATCTACTTAGAGTGAGGTTGGCATAGACTACTAAGCTGAAAGGAAATGTTGGTTTATAGTGGAAATAATTACAAAGAGATATAGAAGAGGAAGGTGAAATGAAGATAACTAGGTAGATATTGATGGTAACAAAATTGAAGGCTTATATCAATCTAGTTGATTATGAACTTGAATTGTTTAACAGATTGCATAATTTGAAATAGAAGGACTTGTCTATGAAGGATTACATTGAGGACTTCTACAAGTTAATAATTCAGTCTAGACATAGAGAACTTTCTAAGGAAAAGGTGGCTAGATACATTGATGGTTTGAGATTCAATATCCAAGATGAGATTGGTATGTTGAAGATTGATTTAGTTGAGGATGCTTATCAATATGCTCTTAGGACGGAAGAGAAGTTGAATAGAAGACATCAAGGTAATTCTCAAGGGACAGAGAAGGATGATCACTTGGTGAAAGATAAACAAATTGTTGAGGATGATCCAAAACTTATTGAATAGAGAAAGAGAATAGGTAGAGGTGCATTTAAGGGTACTTGTTTCAAATGTGGACAAGAAGCTTACAGGTCTTTTGAATGTCCCTAGAAGGTTGGTGATAAAAGAGTTGTTGTGGTAAATGAGAATGTGGATTCCGTAGATTATCCTAAAGTGGAGGCAAACATGTTGGTTCGACGAGTGCTTCTTGGTAAGAAGATAATAGAACCTTGTCAAAGGGGGAATTTTTTAAGGACTTGTTGTAAGTCTAGAGGCAAATGCTAGAATGTGATTGTGGATGGTTGTAGTACTAATAACCTAGTCATTGAGGAGATGGTTCAGAAAATTGGCTTGAAGATAATAAGACATCCTTGTTCTTATAGGGTTAGTTGGTTGCAAGATGAACATGCTTTGTAAGTGAGGGAGTGATGTCTTGCTGATTTTCAGATTAGGTAGTATGTTGATCAAGTGTTGTGTGATATTGTGGACATGTCTTCTTGTCACATATTACTTGGTAGACCTTGCCATTATGGTTGTAGGGTAGTGCATGATTATATCAAGAATGTATTTACCATTGACAACAACAGCAACAAGCATTCCTTGATTCATTTGTAAAATGTAAAGTTTTGTAGGAGGAGCCTAAATTTGAGTAGCCAAGATGAGTTGAACTATTCTCGAAGGGTTAGTGATCAGCATGAGAAACATAATTGTTACACACCAAAGACAGATGTGAAGATGAAACTTACAAGAAAAGATTTACAAAAGTGGAACAAAGGAAAGGGTGTAGAAGTTGATAGCTTGGAGGACATGTATGTGAAGAATTAGTTGGGGTTTGCATGTTAAACTCTAGAAGATGTTAAGAACATATTTTCTTTGTAGCTGGAGTGTATGATGTGGGAGCATCTTGGGGTAGTCATCAATCCTGCATACATGAGCATTAGGCTCAGATTTATGAAATTATGGTTCATGAGGTTGGGGATGTGTTTTAGACATGTTGGTGAACCTTATCCTAAGTGCACATAATAATTGGAGCAATCGTGTTGGAGTTGCAACCTTTTTGGTGGCTTATAATAATGTGTTGTTGTTTCTTGGGTAGACTTTGGAGATTGTATTCATGAGCTTCTATTTTGGTTTATGTGCTCTTGGATTTGGAACATTGGATAGCACATGGACCTATGCCTAAGGATACATACTTTTATGTTGTCACATGAGATAGTTGGATGGCACATGGACATATGCCTAAGGGAACATAGTTTTATGTTGTCATATGAGTTAATTATGCATTGTAAACTTGGGTCTTGTCCTAAGTATTTATTTATTTCATGTTTGTTTCCAAGTTGACTTGTGGTCGAAGGGTTTATTTAATGTAACTTGCTAGGCTAACTTATGGCATGGTTTGGTACAAGTAGAGGGTCTTTTCTTGTCATTATCATTCATTTAGCATGGAGTAGCTAAGAGGAGCGAAGTTTAGCAAAGCTAGTAGCAAGTGTGGGCTTGGAAAAAAAGAAGGTTTCATGGTGGCTTGCAAGAACAAGTTTAGATTATTCTTGGGATTTCTATCAAATTGGAGACTTGGGCTAGTTGGGATTTGGATCTTATGATGTCTTGTAGACTTGTTAATGTAATTGCTTTGTATTTTGGCCATAACCTAGAAGACCTTGCAACCAAGCATGTTGGATGCAAATATTATGATTCTATAATGAGAATACGTTGCAATTGATTTGAATATCTAATTTATTGTTATTCTTCTGCCATGTGGTTATTTATTGTGGGCTAGGACATATGCTTTGGGAATTCTCCTGCCTTGTACTGCATCAACATATCAACATGTTCTTCATCAAGGAAAGATCTATCCTTGGGAGCTTATTTCTTATCCTCCATGTTATGGAGGACTTCCTACTACAGAAATTGTTTTTCTTCTTCTTCTTCTTGCATCAGATACTTTGGTTTTCCTAAAGGCTCAAAAATTAATATGTGTTCCTCAAGGGAAGGAACAAACTTGAGTTCTTCTTCTTCATCTATAAAAGAAGGAAGTTATTCAAATAATAGGACCCAATCCTCTTCCCTTTATTCCATCTCCACCTCTGTTCCTCCTCTAGCCCTGGTAGTCTAGGCTTTGTTTTAATTTCCCACAATAACATATTAGGACCATCAACAGTCCATACAATCACTCCACCATTGAAGATTGAAATAGAAATAGATATGGAAGGTTGAGAGGGTGATATTTCTTGCATATGGAGTAGATAAGTTACAATAACATGATCTTGTAATGGAGGAAACATCTTGAAGCTAGGAATGATAAATTTTGGAGAAGGGGTTGCCTTTGTTTCTTTGGTCTAAAAATAAGCTAACTTATGCTATATTTTCTCTTATTCTGCTATAGAAACTTGTCTTTCATCAAAATGTCTTTGTTGTGTCTCCCGCTCTTTCTTTTATGGGAGATGGGCCTAGTATGCCATCTTCTCCTATTATTGATCTAGCTTTTGTTGCCTTGATGTTTCATCAATCAAAATATCCTAGGCTTGTAATTGTCACTCTATTCCTAAAACTTCATGTCCATCTCCAAATCCATCTTCCTTTTTAAGTACAAAACCCTCTCATTTTTTTCAAAAAACCTCAAGTCAATCCCTTTTGGAATTCCAACATCATGTGTTCAAACTTTTTGTATGGGGATGTTGGGACTAGTGGAGTAGGGGTAGGAGGGTAGTAAGAATTTTGAGCATATTGTTTTTAAGTGGAGTGGATAAGTTGCAATAACATGATCTTGTAATGGAGGAAACATCTTGAAGCTAGGAATGATAAATTTTGGAGAAGGGGTCACCTTTGTTTCTTTGGTCTAAAAATAAGCTAACTTATGCTATATTTTCTCTTCTTCTACTATAGCTACTTACCTTTCACCAAAATGCCTTTGTTGTGTCTCCCTCTCTTTCTTTTATGGGAGATAGGCTTGGTATGCCATCTCCTCCTATTATCGGTCTACCTCTTTTTGCCTTGAAATTTCATCAATCTATTTATCCTAGGCTTGTAATTGTCACTCTATTCCTAAAACTTCATGTCCATCTCCAAATCCATCTTCCTTTTCAAGTACAAAACCCTCTCATTTTTTTCATGAAACCTCAAGTCAATCCCTTTTGGAATTCCAACATCATGTGTTCAAAATCTTTGTATGGGGATGTTGGGACTAGTGGATTAGGGATAGGAGGGTAGTAAGAATTTTGAGCATATTAGTCATTTGATGATGCAAATGAATTTGGGTCATAACTAGGTTGAGGCTAAGATTGATAGAATGAGGGATAGCATTTTGATGAAATGAGGGGGTAGTGATTATTTCTATGAAATAGATCAATGATTAGAACTTCATAAAGACTACAAATTCACATTTATTTTTGAAGATACATAAAAGATCAAAAATAATTGTTGTACATACCAACATTTGGTCTATTTGAAACTAGTAGTTTTGCACTTAGAATCGTTGGGTGTTTGACTAAATGCCTCCAAAGGATGATATGACCGAGAAAACACCCAAATTCTCAATGAATAGATATTGAATTGGCTAGTGAACATGCATATATAGCCAAGTGTCCTAGCAGGCTTGCCAAAAACTATTCATACAAAATTTTGCACCCATTAGCAACCTATTATCTTTGGTAATCTTGTGTAACATGGAAACAAACTCCAAGTGTGGGATTTGTGCTTTGAGGTTTAATCTTTGGAGAAAGTTGACTTCCTTACAATCAAGATGCACCTAACTACAATTTTTGAGGAAAAGGAAGAAGGAATGCATGAAAAGTAAATTTTGAAAGGAAAATATTATGAAGTTAAGTACAACTATATCAATTAAATTTTTTTTGTTGAATTATTAAATAAATTAGGTTCATGGTTTACTCATAAGTAAATTATTATTTTATCAATATACTTACCATTAGAGAATTGCTAAAACTTTATGTATTGGGGTTTGCTTTAGATCATCAATAAATGTGAAACTCTAACCCTGCATCAATTAAACTATGTTATATTTTTTGAGCAATTTAGTCAAACTAAATACTACCTTTTAATGAAATTGGAGCATACAATTATTAGACAAAACACAAAACAAACAATTTAAACCATGTGTAACCCTTTCAACCTATTTGATTCATTGAGGGAGGTTGATTGTACCGATTGTGTTGGTGGGACAACCACATGACTAACACTAGTCATGATGCCCCTAATTTTAAATTCTTGTCTTACTATTTATCAATTCTACATTGCGTTCCAATTACTGTGTACTTCAATAGTTAACTTAGTAAGTGCAGTGCATTAAAAAAAAGGTGTTGTTGGTGTGCTTTTCCCTAATTTTGGGCAAGAAAAAAAATATTAGCATTATTTATCTATCAAATCATCAAATCCATATCCAATATCAAACATGAGTGATCGATCATCTTTTTAGTCCAATGAACAATGATAATATCAAGCATTCTTTAAATTGCTATTTTGCTCTCAAATTTATTCAAATAGGGGAAAATGTATGCACCTAAAAATGGTCAAGGCAAACTAATTGAGAAAATCCTAGCAAAGTGATTGAATTAAATTAAAGGATTCAAAAGCATAATTATGTAATTAATTCAATCGATTCAATTGAATAATAAATCCACTATCAATTATTCTATTTAATTAATGTTAATAATGAATCAATTTTATTCAAATAAAAAATCACATGGCTAAGAAAATTAATAATCTTGATTTAATTAAATGCCTCAATATCTTTCAACCAAGCAATGTCATGTGTCACTTAACTAACTCAAAAAAGACAAACAATTTGGCGCAAATTAGCCAATGAAAGAAAAGTAAAAGGGTCGCTCATATGTCTTTGCAATCTCAACCATCCATTTCAAACCAATGAATCTTGGTCATTCAATTTGAATTCTATCATCTCTCTCCATTAAGAAATCTATAAATCAACCTAAAATCAAGTCATTTGGCATCTAGATCATTTGCATAGGGAGGTCATGTTAATTTGAGATTTGAAATTACATTAGAAGAAAGCATCAATAATCTTAGTTGAATTTCATCGTCTAAATCACTTTCACCATAGAATTGAATCATGTAGATCATAGTTGCAGCATTTGGTTTGCATTTCATAACATAATTCATCTAGCTTGCATCAATTGCAGTCCATTTCATATCAATTCCATCATTGATCATCTCAACCACATCAAATTTGCATAATTAAGTGCACGGATAATTGAATCTTTCATTTCATGATTGTCAATTTATTTAGATTTATATGCATTCTGAGAGCATTTACATAATCTAATGGATCTTTACGACTATGAAACAATGTGATAGTTTCTAATGAGTTTGTGTATTTGATTTGATTTGTATATACTAATTCATTGATCTAATATCCTATTGATTGTTGTGTTTTCTAGATAAAAATACAAGTCAACACACAACTCCCTAATCTTCCACTTCAGTTCTAGTTTAAATCTTGTTTTGAAGCAATTGGTAATTTATTATGAGTTTTATTGGGTAAGCACAAAAGGCTTGCCTATTTTCCTTCATGCTACATCTACTCACGATTCAGCTGATCTTGATACCTCGAAAAACTCCAATATATTTTATTCTAAAAATTGTTGATCACAATGAGAATCAAATTTTGGTACTACAAATTGCTCCAAATGCACATAAGATAGGTAGGACACATGCTTAAAAAAGATTTCCCTTCATAACTACATTATGGAAAAAGATGAATCTACATCTACCCAAAAATGGTTTACTCGAAAAATAGGTTTGAATTGCAATCTCTACTTACAGTAGTTATTTAATGAATCACAAATGCTTGAGGACATAAATGTCAATGCACCCAACTACTAATGTTGGGATTGTCAATGAATGTTGGGCAATTCTAGAAAGAAAAAAAAAAAAAAAAAAAAAACTTCACCACTCACTAAACATGCACCTTCATTTCCACCCAAATGTAGCCTAATACTTTAATTTTTTTAAATGAGACCCTTTTTGGATTGTTTCCTTCAATGTAATGCACGCCCCTTTAAGGATCTCTCCATCATTTTTCTTATAGTTAGAATTTATACTAGGTGAGAAATTCCCAAGATCATAATTTACCTATCAAAAACATAACAATAATAATTTGTCTATCTATACATGTATGTTCTTTTACAATATATATCATACATAAAGACAATATGACATTTCTCAATTTAAAGTACTCTATATAATTACACAAAAATTACAGAATTGAGTTAG
This sequence comes from Cupressus sempervirens, assembly GCA_028749045.1. Lineage (NCBI taxonomy): Eukaryota > Viridiplantae > Streptophyta > Pinopsida > Cupressales > Cupressaceae > Cupressus > Cupressus sempervirens. Next base: position 283,063,576 of record CM053793.1, on the reverse strand, counting down.
TTCTTAAAATTATTAAATGACTTGAAATTATACAAGCATCACCTGATTTAAGCTCTATGAAGGTGTCTCAAATAGTTTATTTTCTTGATAATTCTTTTACAATTTACCTTATTTCTAAAAACTCTTTTTTTTTTTTAATGGAGGTCACCTCTTAGACTAAGAGCATCATTCTCCAATTTAATCCAAAACAATATATATCATATACAAAAAATAATATTATATTTTAACAATTGAAAGTATTTCATATGATTGCATAAAAATCATATAATGAGATAATTTTTTCAAAGGCATACAATGACTTGAAATTAGATTCAATCCAAGTGCCCCAAGTGATTTTTTTTCTTCAATAACTTTTCTATTTTAGGGGATCATAGATTAAACATCAATTGAGAAGATATACATATTATTTTAAAAAGCACTGCGGTCCAAAAGGTTTCCTCTTTTGAACTGCAAAAATCATTGGTAGAACCATGAAACTCAAAATCTTTACACCTAAATGTCTAGTAAAAGTTTCTTCCCAAACATCAAGTTCTTGAACGATGAATCAGATGATTTCCTATTTTGAACCACAATAATTATTGACAGAACCATCAAACTCTTAAGCCTGAAATGTGTAAATGACGACCCTTTTTTTCAAACCAATAAAATAATTGGTCGGCTTCCGTTCACAATTGTCTAGTCTACATACAGGTTTTAAGTGCCATGTTAAATTGTATACATCATTTGTCTATATTCGTTGTCAAAAAAGTTTAGTATATATATAATAGTCGATCACATATGTACTAATTAGTTGATCATTTTTTAGTTTTTTTTATTGTTGTTGGTCCATTTCTGCATGAGTACTATTTTTTGAGTGAGGGGCGAACTTTTTTAAATGACACTTTTAGACAACCTCACACTTTAGAAGTTCTAGAGAGAGCTCCGTAAATGTGGGAAAGCCGAAAAGTTAGCTTTAAACTCTTCACTTGCCTATGAAGGGTCACCAAAAAAATCAGCAAATTTTAACATACAGATTAAGAACTATAGATATGCAAAGTTAGCCTAAACTACTACTCGTTCTTTTCCCCTAATACACTTCCTATACTTCCTCCTGGAGCATATCTGGCCTAGAAACTGCAGCATGATAAGCCTGCAACTTGTACTAATGGACTGAGCTTTGCCTCCTACTTGTACAAAAAGATTTGTTTATTTAGTTTCCTGGCCGCATATATAACCTACAGAGATTAATGCAACATACACTGTACTTTCTCGCTTGTTTGTATGTAGCCCAAACAGATAAAGGAAATAGTAATACTTGTATATAATAGACATCTCTTATTTGTGGATATTCTTGGATTATTCTGCTACCATAGCAGTCCTGTTCATGTAGATTTTTTATTTTGTCTCTTGGTTATCACCATGCCTCTGTCTATGCCAGTTCTGATCTTGATGTCCGATAGGGATGTTGACCACTACAACTGACTTCAATCTTACTGCTGTCGTTGTATGGTAAAAGGCTTTCAGTTCAGTTACTACGGTAAAAGTGGGATTTTTTTCAATCTCACAAGCTTCCACTTCAGCGAGAGAACGTAGGATAATTGAGTAGGCAGGTTTTATCCAGTGGTGGACCCTTGTAGTTGGAGAAGTAAGAAGGATTCGATTATGAATGAATCTAGTTGGAGAACTAAGGAGGATTGGATTATGAATGGATTCCTTCATAATGATAATTAGGCTTTATTTATCTGATGTTTGAGTTCATATTATTCTTTTTGGAATAAATTATGTATGTTTTCATTTCTACAATTTTTATTATATTCTATGAATCATCATCAGAAAATAAAGACACCTCATGTGAATTGAATGAATGAAAGATTTTTATGACATCTATGAGATCAAACAGCCTAGGAGATCAAAAGACTGTAACACTAAGCATTTTCAATATTTCTATCTATTTATAATTTTCTGCTATGGATCTTAACTAAAACTCCAGCAGTTTGGTTGATCTTGCCAAGTTCAAATAAACTATGCATGCTTGCCCACTTTTAAGATGACATTATAATAGATACTGATATTATTGTATATTTCATTTTGAATGAAAATGTCATTCCGTTTCAATTGCTCCCATTCTATAAAACATATGCATCAACAATCAGCATTACAGATTTTTAATTTTGTCCAATTTACTGCAATTAACATGTTTTCAGCACTGGTGATACACTTCTCCACAAATATCTAATTGAAAATGACGGGTATACACTCCTCCGCAATTCAATCCTTGAAAATACAACAAAGCTAGATGCTTATGAGTAAGACCACTAAAAACAATCTTAGATATGTCAGCCACAACTTAGTAGGTCGAGTACTACTGTTCAATAAAGTAATGGAATTGACTTGTTAGTAGTCACTGCATAAAAGAACATAGACCAAGGACTTACATTCATTGTGGGACATTATAGCAACTCCAAAATGGTAGATTTCTAACGTAGTAAACTTCCTTTTTAGGGAAACTCAAGATTACATCGTTTCAAAGTGAGAAAACAATGGAATTTCATCGAGCCGAGTCCATGTTTATGAGAAAGGAGCACATTGACCGCACCGTGAAATTGTTTTTATTCAAGAAAGTGGTATGAACAAGTTAGACAACAAGGGCCAACTCTTTTCAACAGATGCCCAGGTGGGAGATTTAATAAGACGAAAAAATGTCCCATAAGGATCTGTACAAGCGAAAAGGTGATGCCCAACAATAATATTGTACAGTAAGAACATGAAGATGGAACAAATAAGGGACAATCTTTACAAGCTCGCACTGATATTTGGTGTGCAGAGCATCCGTCATATCCTCCATTGTGTAAAGGTTCATGTTTAAAGAGCACTCAATATTGTAGCTGAAGCTTAAAGCCATTTCCAGAAGAATTTGCTGCAACTGGTGAAGTCTTCTCATGGTCTAAAACCAGCAGTGTTTATTCCAACCCACTCATAACGGCCAGGAAGAGGCAAGTCATTTACAGGATCGTAGTTGTACCTAAAAGCAATAAATCATGTAAGAACTTCCATAGAACAGAATACCGGCCACATAAGTGTTGTGAAGTGCACAACTATAAGACATGTAAAGGAATAGGGCAATAGTAGATGGAATGCCCCAACTACTTGTGCATGGACATGAAATATACAAAGTTTATACATATAGTAAACCCACACAATGCATCTTAACACGGGTGCCAAACTGTTCCTCAATGCATTGAATCCTAATCCCACATGTACTGCGGACCGTATGCATGATTGAATAGACTAGCCAGTAAAGGAGGCATACTTTGAGGGAAACATGAGGTTGAAGTGAACCATGTAATACCTTTCTATGAAGAATCTTTGTTGTTGTTGCTCTGCTCCTGCAAAGAACTCCTCCATTTCTCTGGAGGTAGGGGCATCTCTCTGATTTCCACCTTGCAATCTTCTTCTACCAGAGCTCCGACATGAAGGTCTTGTTGTAGAACCAGGAGCTTCCAAAGTCTCCCCGTCTCCTATAAGACTAGAAGGAGTACTTTCTCTCGTATGCCTGCAAATAACCGCCATTAAAGTCCATATAAATTTTGAAATCTGAAAACTAAGCCCCAAAAATACCAATGGAAAGTTGAAACAAAGTTTTGACAAATCACAACACCGTTGAACCCAAGTAGCAAAAACATATTTAAGAATGAACAGTAATGAATAATTATGCATACCTGTCCCTGCCTTCTTGATCTATGGCATTCTCTCCAAATGAGCCCTCAATGGGAGTGAGGGTTTCATCCTCATAAACTTGCAACTGTCCTCCTTGTGATCTTATGCTACTCTGAGGCACAATATTTTGTATTTCATCGTTAGGTTTCTTCACCTGCTCCTTTCTTTGAGCCCTAACGGACTTCCTCTTTGAACATACCTGGGAAAAAGATGTAGAGTTGCTCACTGCAGATGGGGAACCTCTGCTGCCACTATGAATACTTCTCTTCTTAGCTAAACTACTAAGCTTAGTACCCTTGCTTTTGGGTTGCTGCTCTTTTGAAACCATGAATGCTGAATGTGAATGCATACGCTCTTGTCTTTCATTTCTACTCCTTTCTGAACCGCTGCAATATAGTTTCCGTATTTTTTTCAAGTGGGTTTCTTGTGCTGCAACCGCACAACACGGACCAGTTGATTTCTCTAGCTTCCTACTCCGGAGCTCCAGATATGAAGATGTATTGATAGGAGGAGGCTCAATGCACATATTGGGAGGCTTGCTGTTCGGAGTTGCTGAAGCCTTCTTATTTTGGTTCTGAAGAGCAAGAAGAGTCCTAGTTCTAGCTCTAGTTCTTACTCCTCCTAGAGAAATCTGAGAAGAAACCTCCATGACCGCAACCTCCCCTGCTCCTTTGGCCTTCCTCATGTATTTCCCCATCCTCCGACCCCCTGGGGGAGCCACGGTTGAACCCAAAACTCCTTCCAATACAAAACCCTCAAATAGCTTGCACAAAAAATTCAGCTCAGCACATGATAAAACTAAAACGCATTTTTCATGTTCCAACCACAGAAAAAAGGGCTTCTCTGCTGTGAATATCGCTTCTTCAACTCCCAACCTGCTACTCGGCCTCTTCTTTAGCCACAAGATGTCAACATAATCATTTCGACAAACTGGGTGTCCTTAATAATCAGTTCAGCCAACCGGCTGTCCCCAGTGGAATCAGTTGAGCATATTACTTGGCAGCCATTAGCATACCAAAATCTCGGCAGAGTAGAGCAGGGCTGTAAGGAAGCTTTTTGTTTTTCAAGACTGAAAAACGATCAAAATAGTAAAGATTTGGATGCTATATTAGGGGCAAGGCCGTTATGAGTCGTAATGTGGGGGAAAAGCGGGAGAAAAACGGACAAGGGGAGGAGCGTGAAGCTTAAAAACGAGACAGTAGTAGAGAGTTGCGCAAACTGGAAGAGAGGGAAAGATGTAACAGGAGGCACGAGCGTACTAATGAATCCCCTGACAAGCCATAAAAATATTTGTAAGAGGAGGAGAAGATGGCAACCGGAACGCTCCTGTATGGTGAGTGCCCAGGTTGGAAAGCATTGCAAAGTCTTTAGCATTGGATACCTTTAAACCCTCTTCGGACAAGGCCGCTGGAAAGGTGCCCACTTCCTTGGTATTTGTGATAAACCCCATCATCATCATCATCTTGTTACCCCTTTCCCACGACACTGTAGTCCCCTTAAACCCACTGCCTTTTTAACCCCTTAATCAATGCTTCACTACCTAGTCATATTGGGGGCTCCAAGCAGAACATGTAAGTTCAATACCTAATGCGGCCCCTCCCTTTCCCCTTTCACAAATTCAATCCCATCATCGATTCATCAGTCGTCATGCAATCATGGGATTGACGAGAACTTTTTTTGTAAGAAAAAGGGGCGAATGCACGGATGTTGCATTTAGGTGTGTGTTTGAATGATGGTGTGTGTTTGAAAGAAACCATAAACCTAAACAATAGCCTAATCATGATGAGTTCATGCAACTTGTAAGCTCACCTCCACTAGTACCCAACGGCTATTTTTCAAACTATCAGCCCTTCCTCTCCCCCATTCTTCCGTCTATTTCAGATCATCTTGAAGTCAGTGAACAAGGTGAGCATTTCAATGAGACACCAATAGTGCACAGTCAGCAAGATAAATCCGCAACCAATGATTTTCTGCCACGTAAGCAAGTTTTTTTTGTTGCTCTCGTTGTCTTGTGCAATGGGAAAGATTTGTGGGCTGCTGAAACCAGATTCTTTGATATTCAGTCAGAAGCATCAGAGATACCAAATGTTTTGCAGATACAGAAGGATTAGACCCCTTTAGAAATTTTAACTTTTAGATGGATACTTCATGGTAGGTACTCTTTGCAATGGGTGGCTAACCATTGGCCACTACAATGCTTACACGTCAGCAGAATATATGCTCATGTCAGATATAATTTCAATAGACGCTTGACTAAATTATAAAAGAAGTCATCATCAAACAGACCCGGTTACAAGCTCCTGCAGCAAGAATCAAATGGAAAGAAAAAGACCAACATTCCATTACTGTAGTGGGTTGCCCCCACGGCCCAATCATATTCATTTTAATATCACATCTCTACTGAAAAGTTTCTCCTAGTTGATGTAGGTACCTCTAGGGGGAATGTACCATTTATAGCTAATCTTAATGGTATATCTGAATTTAAAACTTTGTAAATTGTTTTTGTATGGGCTACAGGAAGAGACTCATAGTGTTAGGGAGTCTAATGAATGTGATAGAGTAGATATTATAGATATCTTTCTATAGTCCATCACACATGTACTAGTAGTGGATCAATTTTTTACTCTTTTTGGTTGGTGATTGATTCATTTGTGATTGCTATTGGGACATTTCATAAGGACTACTGGGACTATTAGTATTTTTGGTGAGTGACGGGTAATGGTGCTTTTTGACCACTTCGCATTGCATGGCCTCTACATAGAGCTCCGTAAATGCCCAAACATTGAAATCTTAGCTTTAAGCACTTCAGTTACCTACAGAAATACATAAAAATATGCATAATGTGACTTACAATTTAAAAGATCTAGATCTGTGAAATTAACTAACAACTACTAGATCTATTTCCCTAGATTAATTATAGTTATTATTATGATTTTTAAATAATAAACTTACACACTAGAAGATTTGTTATACGTAGTCATTTTGACCCCTCCCCAAATGTAAGAAATGTAGCTAAACCTGTAGCTACTATTCCATTTACTCATTTAACAGTCAAGCTACAAGCATTGGAATATCAATTTAAGTAATTGGTAAGCATCTTGGCAAAAGCGACAAGAGCAGCAGAAAATGACAGATTCCAACAAGATGCTCTTCTTAAAATAATACTTCCCCAGGCCCATAAAACGATGATGTTTATGCCTGAAGCAGAGGATTTCATACCTCTTTTCTTCTGATGCTTTTAAAACATCACCCTAGTTTCCTTAAACTGTAATTAATGTGTTATCATGGCCCCTAAACTTTTGTGTTAGACAAAGTGAAAGCAGCAATGATAAAACCATCTGAGACGCTTGCTGGTAAAAGCACAGAAACAGCCCCCCAAACTTACGCTAAATCCAGCTTGTCTGCTCCATAAATGACAAGAATTATGTATCAACATGGATTAACACTTTTTAAACCCCTGCCCACACGTGATATCAGTTCCCTCTCTTTTACCCGTTTCAATTTTTTCACAGCAGGGTGCAAATGCAAATATATACCCATTTACTAGATTTTAGCTGGGGATGCCCACCAAACAGGTCAACACGTGAGCAAAGGCATGACCTTTGTCCATCTATTTGTATTGTCCATGGGTCAAACAAAACTGCCCTCATCATTAAAAAAATGAGGAGGTAAAAATACTGATATTGTTATAATGATTTAATTCAAATTTATTAATTTGGTTTACAAGAATCTATTTTGTGGTATGCTTAACATTCATTATACCGAGGTGATGTTCATAGGGGCAAAGTATTAGGCTTTCCTCCAAGGTTACTCATTCCAATATCGGACAGCTTAAACAGCACACAATAAAGTTTCATTCCTGGAGTAAAAGTGTTATATATTCAAAGTTGACTTATTTTCCAAGCTTAATTTCTTCTTTTGTGTGTGATGTTTCAGGGTGACCAATAATACTACTTCAATTCAAGCACATCTCACATGTAAATGTATGGTACACCTAGCACTTATTACATCTAGGTGATGTTCATAGAGGTGAAACATTGGGCTTTCTTAAGAGGTCACCCATTTGACACTACCCTACAATCAAGTGCATATCTTGTGAGCATAAATTTTGAACTTTCATTCCTTGCATCTAAGTGAGGCTCACATAGCTGAATTCAGCATTGGGTTTTCCCAAGTGGCCACCTATTCTAGTACTACTCAAACTCAAGCACACTTAACCTTGACAGTACTACTCGAGTGTGTCTCTCCTAAGAATAAATGGTAAACTTCGCACTCCTTGCATCTAGATAGTGCTCAAAGATGCGAAGCATTGGGCTTTCTTTAGAGGTCACCCATCACTATACTATTCCAACTCAAGTATGTTTAACCAATATTACAACAATTGAAGTATAGCTTTCGTGAGAATGAATGCTATACCTAGGACTATTTACGTCTAGGTGATGATCACATAGGTGAGACATGGCTCTTTCCGAGAGGTCACACATCCTAGTACTACTTAACCTCAAACACATTAGATCAGTACTTTTCCAACTCAAACATGGTTAACTAAGTGAACCACTACTCATAAAATATACAGCAAAAAAAATTATACTCTAAAGCTTCACAGTTGAATTCTAATAACAATATCATAATAAAAATACTCTCTACAATTTAAATAATTTATCAATCATAAGTCACATTCCCCCAAGAGCATTAATAGATGGAGTGGACCAGAGATACTTAAAAAATTAGAAGTGGCGTGCACATATGCTAAAGCAAATCCGTATCTCTCTTCAGCATTCATATTTTATTATGAACGCATTAATTTTCTTTTCCTGCTCTTATTCTTTACTGCTTATGGGGATGTCAATAATATAAATGCTAAACCCAAGTCAACTGTAGATTTGTCACACGTTTAGGATTGTGCTGCAACTCTAAAAAAATTCTGGCTTGTGCAGAAAGTTTGGCAGGTGAATTTTTATGCTTTTGAATGAGGTTGTGAATCTGAAATGGGGATTTTTGTTTGAGCATGGCAAGCACTGTTCTGAATGCAACCATAATTTATCTCTTACACACTATCATTGCCCTCAGCAAAGACAAATTATTCTGAACTGCCTTTTCAAGTCATCTACACAATTATTAAATATGACACACAAGTATAATTTTAAAGAGGGAGTCAGTTTGTATCGACATGGAAATATTTTTGGAAAATTGTTCACAAAGATGAGAGTGCATGAGGCGGTGAAGATCTACATTACCTACCACTATAACTTTCTCATGCAATTGTTTCTTTTAAACCACCCCTAACCACTCCCACCCATTCATCTTTTTGATGTCACTCTAACAAATAGTTTGTCCTCAATGTTTGTCGAGTAAAAAAAAGAAATTGTACTAAGTGGGAGCTTGTGTTATCAAGCGAGCATGAAATGTTGGTGGTTAGGTATTAAAGGGCAATCAGTTTTTGAGCCCCTTTTTTATGCATCTTATGGGTGCCCCCATGGCTTGATTGTGACTTTGTTGTTGAGTTAACTGAGTCAAGAGATATGCCATGGTCTGTGGTTGGTTGAGTTGAAGTTTGGATAGTTGGGTGAGTAGGATTTGAGATATTCTATTGTCTATCTTACAGTGTGTGGTTAGTTGAGTCAAGGTTGAGATGGTTGGGTGAGTTGAGGTTTGGATGGTTGGGTGAGTGAGGTTTGAACAATCATATGAATGGTTGGCGGAGTGGAGATTTGGACGGTTGTGTTGGTCAAGGTTTGAACCTACATCAATCATCTATGTCTTTCAATAGTCAAACTACACGTAAAATAGTTTTAAAGCACTTCTTATATGTATGTATGTTATTCTATTTAAAATAACTTTAGTTTAGATAGATTTATAGGTGAGATACTATCTATTTGACAAAATTGTTGAATTTTTTACATTTAAATTTAAATCATTTACATTTGATGTGTTTGTAACTCATTCATTTGTGCAACAAAAAAATTGAATTTGATGTCAGAAACGTTTGTAAAGGAATCTTCAACTCATTTGAAGAAGACATGACAATTGAATCAAAAGCAAGATAACATATACATACACTCTTGTCCTTTATTTTTACTTTTTTATTATTTATTAAAAACAAATTAATCAGTAATGGGTCGAAGCGTAGATTAATTGCTATTATTATTTGTTGTAATTAATTTTTATTGTGTATTAAACTTGAGTAGATTCAAATCCAAGACCTCCCACATTAGAGGCTCACAAGTTACCATTGTGTTGTAGGTGTTGTGATGTGGAGCCTAATCAAACTCAAAGGTATATTCGGCACGATTTCCCCCAAATTATTTCTACAGGGGTTTGGGCGCAGCACCCTCAAGACAGGGTCAAGGAGCAATGCCCTTGCAGGGTCCTGGGGTAGTGCACCACTTGTGCTCCCTATCACAGTATAGGGTAAGGTCAAGGGACAACGCCCCCAAAGCCAAAGATGACCATATATTGTAAAAGGCATCGACTACTATTTTTCTATCGAATGACTTATTCTAGCCCTAATTTTGCAAGCGACAAAAGCTTGTATAAAATGGCTTAGGGTTAGGGATTTCATAATGTGAGATGAGATTGCGACTTCTTGTGGCGGTATTGAGTTGTAAGGGATTGCAGTTTGTAATCACCAGATAATAGTAATATTAGAATTGTTGTTGGTGGACGTAGCCTAGGGGTTAGGTGAACCACGTTAAATCCTTGTGTCTTGTGTTCTCTTCTATGTGATTTATTATTTTCTGATATTGGTTATATTTGCATGTAACTATTATTTATGTCTGTGGTTAATCCTAACAGTAGGCACTTGCATATTGTCCTTTATAATTTTGTTAGGTATAGCACAATGACCTTTCTTCTACATCATAGTCTAGATTGGCATTTTATCATTCAATTTTATTGTTTACTAATGTACAAGGAAGTTCTCATGATCAACTGCAACATAGAGATTAGAGGTCAATTGGTTTGTCAATGCATGGTATAATATTTTAGTATACTTCATCATTTTTTTTAAAATGGTTTTCATAATAAATAGGTTTATAGTTAAGATAGTGTCTTTCTAATAAAATGTTGTCACAATCTCTTTCCTTTTTTTTTTTTCAAAAATTTAAATCATTCTTACATTTGGAGTGGTTGTTGCATTGATTTGTATAATAAAAAGTGTAATATGATCTTTAGGGAATGTTTTTAAAGGAATCTCCCCATCATTTAAAGAAGGGGTAACTGCTTAAATCAAAATAAAAATTGCACATCAATAAGTAGGAGACATTTTCCAGAGTAAGTCAAATTGTGATGTTGTTATTAAGATTCAATTGTGTAGGTTTTTGAGTCAAAAGCATTGACCGGTGTGTCATGAGAAGTTGTTCTTATGAAGCTATCTCTCATGAAAATGAATAGAACACTTAGCACTTGTTACATTTAGGTAATGCTTACATACATGAAGCACTAGAACTTCCTGGGAGGCCACCCATCCTAGTACCACTCCAACTTAAGCACAATTAACCACAAAATTTTCTCTATGGTTAAACAAATTTTGGTTGCAACCCCACTTTCATGAGTGATGGATTCATGTGAATGACTTCTCATGATACATGGGTCAATGAGATTGACTCAAAAAAAATACATAGTCAAATCCTAATAGCAATATCGCAATATTTACACATCTTTTTGTTAGCACTTTGTAAGTCTGGTACAATTACCTATCTTTCAAGGTCAACATCTAGTACTATTATCTCTTAATTTTTGTATATGTCTCAAGGCTTGGCTAAGGAACACTGATTCATCGACTTGAATAGGACTTAAAATATAATATTATGTTAGAGTATGTGTAGGCTCATGAGGGGCCAAAAAGTGGCGATATGAAAAAAAAAACAATTTTCATCTAAATTTGATGAAATGAAAAGGGTTTCTTAGGGATATTACCATCTTTCCATCGATATAATTGCTATCAAATTATGAGTTTAGTAAGTAATTATTACTTATTTTGTAATGGAGTTACTAGGTATGTGCAAGATCATGGTGTGCCAAAAAGTGGCAATATGAAAAGGTGGAGTTTTAAATAGTCTAAAAGTGTTTCAAAATCTATTTTGACTTTATTCCACCCATCTTGGTACCAAAGCAAAAAGGTGATACCAACCCATCTCAGATACGTGATCCCATATCAGGTACTTGAAACCTGTGACCAAAAATTTAAATCAAAAAACCTGAGCACATTTTTTCATTGTTTCCTTGCTTGTTCTTGCTTTTAATTGGTTTCTAGGGCCTCCATTTCGAGTATACAATCCCAAATTGGATTTAGGATTTAGGCAACCTCAAGTAAGTTATTTTTTTTGTTTATTTGATTGTTTTCATTGATTTATATTTAAAATTAGGTTTTTTTATAGAAATCACTAAAAAAAAATTAATTAAAACCTATTAATACAAATAATAATTTTTGGATTCTTTGCAATTTAATAGGCATGACTTACCCAAATGATGTTGATAACACTGATCCCATAAAAGTGTTATCAAAATCTGCTTTGATAAAAGTGTTTCAAAATCTGCTTTGACTTTTTTCCACCCATCTTGGTACCACAGCAAAAAGGTGATACCAACCCATCTCGAATACGTGATCTCATATCAGGTACCTAAAACCTGTGACCAAAAATTTAAATCAAAAAACTTGAGGGCCATTTTTCATTGTTTCCTTGCTTGTTCTTGCTTTTTGTTGGTTACTAGGGCCCCCATTTTGGGTATACAATCCCATATTGGGTTTAGGATTCAGGCAATCTCAAGTAAGTTATTTTTTTTGTTTATTTGATTGTTTTCATTGATTTATATTTAAAATTAGGTTTTTTTTATAGAAATCACTAAAAAAAATTAATTAAAACTATTAATACAAATAATAATTTTTGGATACTTTGTAATTTAATAGGCATGACTTACTTGAATGATGTTGATAACACTGAACCACTAAATAATGTTCCTCAAAATCCTCCACCAAACGATCCAGTACCTCCTCAAAATCCTCCACCAAATGATCCAGTACCCCCTCAAAAGCCTCCACCAAACGATCCACTACCCCCTCAAGACCCTCCTCGAATTGAAGATTTGATACAAGAAAATCTTACCAAACTAAGGTGTTTTCAAGCCACATATAAAAATATACTTGCATTGGCTCCCATAGTATCCATGTTAAACACCATAATGGATAATATTTAGACACTTACTAATGAACAAAATGTTGTTCTTCACTAGTGTGAGAAAATGCATGCCATGTTTGATGAAGGGTTGGACTTTGATGAGGTTGTGGCCCTAAAGATAACTAAATATGATATAGTTAACCTTTTTGTGAACCCAAAAATTGGTAAAAAAGTAGAACACAAAAAGCCTGAATTATCAATTAAATGGTGCACAAATGAAGCTATGTGTGCAAACTCTTGGGATTGTTGGTGGATAGTTCTTAACAAACCTCCACACATCAATTTAGAGGTCCCATTCTATTTCATTAAAAAATTCTATTCTAAATTTATGTTGGGCCTCAAGGTGAACTACTAGAGCATGAGGCCCAACATGGGTGTAGGAGGAGGAGCAAACCCTTTTCCTAGTGGAAGAAAGCTAGCACTTTTATCCCCCCTGTTGATGTGTCCCCCCTCCTCCAATGCAACATCCTGATATCATTGCAAAGATTAGCTCTCATACTATTAGAGTCATCCATAGATTGAGTAGCTCATTGATATCCTAGACTAGGCCATTGTTGCCTCCCCATTTTAATGATGCTAGCATGAGTCGGCGAACTTATCACATGTTTGTGTGCCCCATACTTTCATAGCGTGCAAGAATATTTGTCTAGGTCCCATGGGTGATCATTTTGAGCATCACTTTCTATTTGAGGAGGAGGATACAACACACATGCTTACTGAGACTACACACCCTAATGTGAGAGAGGACGGGCATGCAAAACTATGGGGTACTTCTACGTTGGTACATGTATACATTTTTTTGTTACAACATAATTGATTTAAAGTTAATTTTATAATAGAATAATTTTAACCCATATTGACTTATACATGTACGTGGTCTTTATTCATGTTTAGTTGATAACTGAGGATGAGCTCAAATCTAGGTTGATGATGTCACACTCTCGACTATTTCATTTGGCCTTGAGACATCTATGGTACATTATGTTGTGTTCTCATTGCTTTTTTATTTGATATTGGAACATATATGGTATCTAATCTTTATTTTCTCTTGCAGCTATCACCTTTCAGTGGGGGGCAGAGTATGGGGGGTGAGGCATAACCCATTGACAAGGGAAAGGTAATTAGGCATTTTTAAAGTGATTAAACATCAATGCATTCTTGTAGGTTGTTTGTGCTAATGAAATTTAATTACATTCTTTATTGTACAAGGTGCAACTACTATTGATGAGTCTAGAAAGATTCGACATCTCAGACCCTCTGGCATTTCCATTTGTAGCAAGAGTCCCATCATATGTATAGCTATCGTTTATTTGTTATTTTTTTATTTTCATTAAAAAAATTCAAAACTGATTTCCATGATATTAATAACTAGGCTTGTGTATGTCATTGGAAACACCTACTGCACATGAGGCTAGACGTTAGAGTTTTGTATATTTTCTCATGCAACCATTATTTCTAGAGGAGGGGTTGACAAAGGTAAGTTTTAGTTTGAATTCTTGATTATATGTTATAAATTTAGTATTATATCAATTATAATGTTATAGTTTAAGTTGTAGATCCATCTGACAACAATACTTGAACATATGCATGCCACAACCAATGAGGTTTGAATATTCTTGACATATGAGAGGACTCTTGACCATTGTAGGAGGTTTAAGTTGTAGATCCATCTAACAACCATACTTGAACATATGTAGGCCACAATCAACGAGGTTTGAATATTCTTGACATATGAGAGGACTCCTGACTATAGTAGGAGGTTGATGAGAGAGTTATTTGTCATGAAAGTTTAAAACTACAAATCTTCATTAAAAAAAGGATCATTATGCATTTGAGTAATTCAATGTTAGATACATAGAATTATATAAATTCAGTAGTCTAACATTGGGTTTTACTTTTGTGTTTATGTAGGAGGCATCCAATCCACCTGGTTCAGTGGAAAGGCTACATTTTGATGATCCACCAGCAGCATAGGATAGTATAGTTTTCATAGGATGTGTCATGAGACATTTCAAGGTGGCATATGCCATGTTGTATATAGAAACTTTGATATTATACACTTTTTAATGGCATGATCAGACACATTTTGTTTATGGATCTATGTATTTTGATATATATTTGTGTAATTTGTCTATGGATACATGTATTTTGATATATATTTGTGTAATTTAGCTGTAGATACATGTATTTTGATATATATTTTTGTCATTTATGTGCACAAAGATATACATTTTAATTTATTATAGTATTGTTCAATTTCACGCATCATGTGTATTGTTCATGTTTATGGAATATCATTCATTTTGATCATGTTTGTTATATTCTATTCAAATGTACTAATTTGTGAAGAACATTTTATCAACCTTTATTATCAAATTTTAATGCAATGTTTAATTTGAAATGATGTCTACAATCCCTTAAGATGTCTACAATTAGCCAAATCCATGACCAATTTGGTCTTAGGAGCCCATCTTTGGTCTTAGGGGACACTTTTGATGTAGGAGCATCCTAGGTGTAAGAGCAATCTTGCATCACCCAAAAATATTTGTATTTCAGTCTTTTCTATTTTAATAAGGACTAGTAGATAGGAGGGTTACTATTTCTGAGAACTTCCTATTTTTAGTAAGTTTTTCATATGAGCTCATAATGTTCTCATTTTCTACAGGAAGGTTCATTTTAGAGTTATAATCCTACCAAAAAAATCTCATTGCTCCAACTTAAGTATCAAAGAAGTTATTGCAAATTTTTGGTGAAAAAAATAATTGCGAAAAAATCTTCAAGCTCACCATTGGAAGCCTTAGAGTTCTCCAATGAGGTCCAAAAACTTGACAAAAGGGTGCTAGCACAATTTTGAGCTTGTAGATCACAAGTTGATGTTTTCAAAAAGTGATTATAATAGCCAATCGAAGCAACGGTTCAAGAGTTATGACCTTCCAAAGTTGGGCTACCCAAAATATCTAAAATAATTGTCAAATATATATTTGGTCAATTTTATATGTATTGTTAGGGTCTTTCGGCCCTAGGTATTAAGTTTCAATGTCTAGAACCTTCTCAAGTGGCTTAAAATTATCGATTTAAGAAATACTCAAACATTGTCTAGGATAACTCTGGGTGTAGTTCGCAACATTGTCTTACAAATTACGGTAATGAAGGCATCCATGTGGGTTAGCATATTGTACTTGTGAATTATGTAGTTTTGCATTTTTGGCAATTAAGAAGTCCATATTTTGTTCTTGCATTTGTTGTTGTTTCTTTATTTATGTTATGGGTTTATGGTATTAAGGGGAGCACCCTTCATCAAGTGGTATCAAAGGTAGAGTTCTTGAGTCTATGGACAAATTGCCAACTTTGAGACAGTTTGCACAAAGATCATGGTTTGGGTTGACTATGTAGACAGATTGCCGATTGTGAGGCAGTTTGCACTAGGGTTTCAATGAAAACACAAAAATTCCTCCATGATGAGAGCGTGGCAGAAGAGCTATAGGTGTTACACCTGAGGGTTTTAGAGCCCTCCAAAGACAAATGCAAGCATTAGAAGAACAAATGCATAGAGGAATAAATCTTGTCATAAGAGATGAAAGTGAGGATGAGGAAGAAGAAGAAAATGCCAAATCGGAGGCAATTCTAAACCTAGAGGAAGAGAGACTTTTTAAGGTCATCTCTAAGATTGGAAAAAGACCTAAGTTTGAGGTTCCTACATTTTCAAAAAATCTTAACTTGAAGGAGTTGTTCGATTGGATCAATGAACTGGAGGAGTAATTTAAGTATGAAGATATTGATGATCCTAATAGGGTCAAGTTTACTAAGGCGAAATTGAAGGGACATGCAAAGATCTAGTGGTAGGAGGTTTAGTTAGAGCAAAATAGAAAGGGAAAGGACAAAATCACCAGATTGGATTGGATGATAGCTAAATTGAAGCGATAATTCATTCCCATGGATTATGAGCTTGATCTTTTGAAGAAGATGCAAGGGTTGGAGCAAGTGGGAAAATATATTCAAGAGTATACTAAAGAGTTCTACCGAGTTCTCATTAGAACCGACCATGTAGAAGCTAATAAGAAGAAAGTGGCTTGTTATCTTAAGGGGTTAAGGCCAAGTATTCAGGATGAGGTAAGTTTGGTTTGAATGAATAGTATTGAGGAGGTAATACCAGTTTTCCCTAAGAGTTAGGAGGAAACTGAGAAAGAAGTTGGACAACAAGAATAGTGGAAGAGGTCCCAATGGAAGATCTGGCAGACAATTTTATGGAGGTTGTAATGATGATTAGAAGAACAATGATGAGGTTGGAAGAAGCAGTTAGAACCAAAGAGTAAATAACTCAAATTGTTTCCATGATTAGAACAATAGAGATCAAAGAGGAAGAGATAGAGGACAATGATCTAGAAGAGGAGGCTTCTGTAGGAAATGTTTTCACTACAAAGAAGAAGGGCAGAGAGCATTTGAATGTTCCCAATGCCAAGAAAGGATAGAATGAAGAACAAAAGGTCAAGCTAGAGTTGCACATGTTGATGAAGATGTTAGATCATCACATTTCGAAGATGTTGAAAGAGGAGAAGTCCTAGTTAATAGAAGAGTCTTGCTAAGTGGTGAGAATGAACCTGATCAAAGAATGAGCTTGTTTCACACAAGGTGTAGATGTGAAGATAAGTGTTATGATGTGATCATTGATGGTGGAAGTACTAACAAACTAGTGTCAGAAATGATGGTCACAAGGTTAAAGCTGAAGAGACAAAAACACCTATGTCCATACCATATTGTTTGAGTGCAAGATGACCACAAGGTCATGGTCAATGAGTCATGCTCAGTGAAGTTCAAGATTAGAAGTTACCAGGATGAAGTACTTTGGGATACCATACCTATGGACATGTTTCATATGTTGTTGGGTAGGTCATGGCAATTTTATAGACAGGTTGTACATGATGGGTGAACAAATACCTACACTCTGATCAAGGATGGAGTGAAACATAAGTTGAAGCCATTGAAGGAGAAAGAAGAAAAGGTATATAGTGCTTCCAGAATATGTTTTGTTGATGGAAAAGAGTTTCTCAAATATATGAAGCATGAGCATATGTGTTTCACTATAATTCCAAAAGATAGTAAAGAAGAAGTAGAGGACGTACCTAAAGAAGCTCCAGATATGTTGGGAGAGTGTTATGATATTGTATCAGATAATGTACCATATGGATCGCCCCCAATGAGGAAGATTAGTCACTAGATGGATTTGGTTCTAGAAGCTAGTTTTCCAAACAAGGCAACACACAGAATGACACCAGTAGAAAGTGAAGAGTTGAACAAACAAGTTCATGTGTTGTTGCAGAAGGGGTTGATTCGAGAGAGTCTGAGTCCATGCATTATACCAGCCATATTAGCACCAAAGAAGAATGGAGAATGGAGGATGTGTATAGATTCTCGTGCTATCAACAAGATCAAAATCAAGTATAGATTTTCATTGCCAAGGATAGATGGTATTATGGACTACTTGAGTGGAGCTAAGTATTTCACAAAGATAGATCTGAAGAGTGGGTACCATATGATTTGTATTAGAGAAGGCGATGAGTGGAAGACTACTTTCAAGATAAGGGAAGGACTATACTAGTGGTTAGTCATGTCTTTTGGGCTAACCAATGCACTAAGCACTTTCATGAGACTCATGAATGAGGTACTGAAAGAGTTTCTGGGTAAGTTTGTCATTGTTTACCTAGATGATATTTTAATCTTTAGTAAGACATTAGAGGAGCATTTAATCCATATTCATGAGGTGTTTGATAAGTTGAGGGAAGAAAAGTTGATGATAAACTTGAAGAAGTGCAGTTTTGTAAAGGAGTTGGTGTACTTGAGATATGTAGACTTAGCAGAAGGTTGAAAATGGACCTAGAGAAAGTGAAAGCTATCCTTGAATGGCCTACTCCAAGGAGCGTGATAGAGGTAAGATATTTTCATGGACTGGCTAGTTTTTATAGAAAGTTCATAAGAGGCTTTAGCAGTATTTATGGACCCCTGACTAAAACAATGAGAGGGGATAGAAAAAAATTTAAGTGGACAGTAGGAACATATAAGAGTTTTAATATGTTCAAGTAGAAAGTTACTGAACAACCCATTTTAGCACTTCTTGATTTTAACAAGGTGTTTCAAGTAGACTGTGATGCTAGTGGTACTGTAATAGGAGTTGTTTTGAGCCAAGAAGGTAGACTTGCTACTTATTTTAATGAGAAATTGAATGATGCAAAAAGAAAATATTTTGTTTATGATCAAGAATTTTATGCTATAGTTCAAGCATTGAAGAAGTGGAGACACTATCTTCTTCCTAAGGAGTTTATTTTGTATACTAATCATCAAGCTTTGAAATATTTGAATAGTAAAAGAAAATTGAACCAAAGAGATTTAAAGTGAGTTGAGTTTTTTCATAGTTATACATTTGTTTTGAAACACAGGAGTGGGAAATCTAATAGAGTTGTAGATGCTCTTAGTAGAAGACAACTTTTGCTAACAACAATGTAGATAGAGCTGGTTGGGTTCAAGGAACTTAGTACTTTGTATCCAAATGATCTTGATTTTGGTGAAGCATGGAAGGCTTGTATAAAACCTATTACACTTGGTAGGACAAAGTGGTTGGTTTTTATGATCCAGGATAGTGTGTTACTCAAAGGAAGCCAGTTGTGCATTCCCAAAAGTTTAATGAGAGAGAATCTGATCAAGGAGAAGCATAGTGGAGGATTGGCTGGACATTTTGGCAGAGACAAAACCATATATTTGTTTGTTGAGAATTAAAACTGGCCATAGTTGTAGCAAGATGTGAAAAAGTTTGTACAGAGATGCAGATTATTTCAAATGGAGAAAGGAGTGAAGCAAAATACAGGGTTGTATTAGCCATTACCTATACTAGAGAAGCTGTCGGAGGATGCCAACATGGATTTTGTTCTTAGATTATCGAGGACGTAGCTTGGGCATGATTCTATTTTTGTGATGCTTGACAGGTTTTCAAGGATGACACATTCTATTCCTTGCAAGAAGACTAGTGATGTTGTTCATGTGGTAGAGTTGTATTTTAGAGAAGTGATGCGACTACATGGTCTGTCAAAGAGTATAGTTCTAGATTGAGATACCAAATTTGTTAGGTATTTCTAGTGTACATTATGGAAGAAGTTTAAGATAGATTTGAAGGTCAGTTCATCACATCATCCAAAGACTAATAGACAGACAGAAGTTGTGAATCGTAGTTTAGGAAACTTGTTGAGATGTTTGGTTGGAGATAAGCCAAAGGGTGGGATATGATTTTACCACAGGCGGAATTTGCATATAATAATTCTGTCAACATGAGTCCTGGTAAGTCATCATTTTAGATTGTATATGGGAGTAGTCCTAGAAATGCTTTTGAATTGAGGTAGTTGGATAAAGGAGAGATAAGTAGTGCCGAAGAAAAAGAATTTGCTAAACATTTGAAGAACATCCATAAGGAGGTAAGGAAGCACATCATAAAAATGAATAAATAGTATAAGTCTAAGGCAGATGTGAAAAGGAGGTATAAAAAATTTAATATTGGAGATGAAATCATGGTTCATTTGAGAAAGGAGTATTTTTCAGTGGGTACATATAATAAGTTGAAGATGAAGAAGTTTAGATCATGCAAGATAGTGAAAAGGCACGATTCTAGAAATGCTTATGAAAGGGAGTTGCCTATTGAATTGAATATTTCAGCAGTATTTAGTATTTTAGATTTGATAGAGTATTATGAAGGAGGTGATGGAGATGAAATTGCAAAAGCATAGGGGAGTATTCTAGCAACAAGTTCAGCTACAAAGGAGATTGAGGAGATACTAGACAATTGTATTGGCAAAAGTACAAGCAACAAAAATTATGAAGAATACTTGGTCAAATGGAAAGGGAGGCTAGTAGAGGATTCCTCATGGCTAGCAAGGTAGGAGATTAACTATCTTGGTTTTCCTCTGAACACCTGAGACATGACGGAGTCACTTCTTAAATTACCTCGAGTGTCTTATGCAAGAGCATCCTGGGTGTAAGAGCAATCTTGCATCACCCAAAAATATTTTTATTTCAGTCTTTTCTATTTTAATAAGGAGTAGTAGACAAGAAAGTTGCTATTTCTAGGAACTTTCTATTTTTAGTAAGTTTGTCATACGAACTTAGAATGTTCTCATTTTCTATAAGAAGGTTCATTTTAGAGTTAGAAGCCTACCATTAAAATTTCATTTCTCTAGCTTAAGTATCGAAGAAGTTATTGTAGATTTTTGATGAAAAAAATTTGTAGAAAAATCTTTAGGCTCATCATTGGAGGCTTACAGTGCCTAGATGAGGTCTGAAAACTCAACAGAAGGGCATTAACGTGGTTTAGAGCCTATAGATCATGAGATGGCATTTTTTAAAGTAGTTATAATAGCCAATCAGAGCAACAGTTCGAGAGTTATGACATTGCAAAGTTGGGCTACCTGAAATATCTAAAATAGTTGGCAAAGATGTATTTGGCTGACTCTATATGTATTGTTAGGGTTTGTCGGCCATAGGTATTAAGTTTCACTATCTAGAACCTTCCTAGGTGGCTTAAAATTGCCTATTTAAGAAAGACCCAAACATTGTCTAGGATAGCTCTGGGTGTAGTTCACAACATTGTCTTGTAGATTACTGTAATGAAGGCACCCATGTGGGTTAGCATATTGTACTTTTGAATTTTGTAGTTTTGTATTTGTGGTGATAATAAGAAGTCCATATTTTGGTCTCGTATATGTTGTTATTTCTTTGTTTCTATTATGGATTTATGGTATTAAAGGGAGCACCCTTCATCAACTTCAATGTGTAGCGGTCACAAATGTTATAGGGGCTATGTGGTCAACATAGGAGTGGCTATAGGGTTCACTTGTCCATGCAAAGCTAACTACACTGGTGATTCGATTCTATGATCAATGGTTGGAAAGTAGGGTAATGATGCACCAATGAAGTGACATACAATGTAAGATTTGGCATCGAGTGAGATTGTTGTGCCAAATCTAAAAAAAATTGATTTCTCTAAAATGAGAGAGATTATTGTAGATCTTGACATTATTTTCCTATAGTATTCAACATTTCACTAATATCTCTCACGAGCTCTAAGTTATGACCCTTAAAAGATCGATCTCCAAATGTAGTTAGAGCATCTTAGAGACTCTTCGGTACAGGGTGGCCGCGAACATTGTAGGCTCTTCATGGTTATAAGAAGGGTGTTACTAGGGTTTTCTTGCCCATCTCAAGGTAATGACATCGATGATTCAATGTTATGATTAGGAGTTTCAAAGTTACGTACTGATGCACCAATGAACCAAGGCACATTGCAATTTTTGGCATAAGGTGAGATCATTGTGCCAAATCCAAACAAAATGTGATCTCTCTAAAATGAGAGAGGTTATTTTATACCTCAACATTACCATCCTATAGAATTCGGCCTTTTACTGATATCCCTCATGAGCTCCAAGTTACAACCCTCAGAAGATCAATCTCCAAATGCACTTAAAGCATCTTAGACAATCTTTGATATGGGGTAGTCGTAGACGTTGTAGGCTCTCTATGGTCAAAATAAGGGTGTTAGTAGGGTTCACCTACCCATCTAGAGCTAATGGCATTGATGATTCAATGCCACGATTTCAAAGTTATCTAGTGATGCACCAATGGACTAAGACACATTGCACATTTTGACATCGAGGGAGATCGATATGCCAAATCCAAATGGACTATGATCTCTCAAAATGAGAGATGTTTTTGTAGAAATCTACATCACCATCCTGTAGAACTTGGCATTTCATTGATATCCCTCATGATCTCTAAGTTATGACCCTTAGAAGATCGATCTCTAAACGTACTTAGAGCATCTTAGAGACTCTTTATTACTGGGTGGCCATGAATGTTGAAGGATTTTTGTGGTCAAAAAAAGGGTGTTACTATGGTTCACCTGTCCATTTGGAGCTAATGGAACTAACGATTTGATTCCATGATCAATGGTTTCAAAGTTACGTAGTGATGCACCAATGAACTGAGATACACTACAAGTTTTGGCATTGGGCAAATTCGTCATGCCAAATCCAAATAGAATGTGATCTCTCTAAAATGAGAGAGGTTATTATAGACCTTGACATTTTCATCCTATATCATTTTATGTTTCACTAATATCCGTCATGAGCTTTGAGCTATGACCCTTGGAATATTGATCTCTAAATGCACTTAGAGCATCTTAGAGACTCTTCGATGCAAGGTGGCCGCAAATGTTGTAGGTTCTCTGTGGTTGGAACAAGGGTGTCACTAGCATTCACCCACCTATTTGGAGCTAATAGCATTGATGATTTGATGCCATGATCAGTGGTTTCAAAGTTACATAGTGATGCACCAATGAACTTAAGCACATTGCAAGTTTTAACATTGTGTGAGATCATTGTGTCAAATCCAAATCGAATGTGATATATTTGAAATGAGAGAGGTTATTGTAGACTTTGACATCATCATCCTACATAATTCAACATTTCACTAATATCCCTAATGAGCTTCGAGTTACAACCCTTGGAAGATTGATCTCCAAACACACTTAGAGCATCTTAGAGACTCTTTGGTACAAGGTGGCCACGGACATTGTAGGCTCTCCATGGTCAGAACAAGGGTGTCTCTAGGTTTCACCTACCCATCTAGAGCTAATGTCACTGATGGTTCAATACCATGATTAGTGCTTTCAATGTTACATAATGATGCACCAATGAACTAAGGCACATAGAAAGTTTCGGCATCAAGTGAGATCACTATGCCAAATCCAAATAGAATGTGATCTCTCCAAAATGAGAGACATTATTGTAGACCTCAACATCATCATCCTATAGCATTCAATGTTTCACTGATATCCCTAACAAGCTTCGAGTTACGAACCTTAGAAAATCAATCTCCAAACCCACTTAGAGCATCTTAGAGATCTTCGGTGAGAGGTGGCCATGAACATTGTAGGCTCTCTGTGGTCATAAAAAGGGTGTCACTAGGGTTAGTATTAAGTAAAAACATCATTTTTTAGCTCCCTCAAGTTTTGGCATCAGACACAGTGCAAGTTATGTGTTAGTATTAAATAAAAACATCATTTTTTAGCTCCCTCCACATTAATTACATTAAGTAAAAACATCATTGTAGATTACATTAAATCAACAAGTTTGTACTTACAATATCTCAAGTGTTTCATAATTATGACATCAATACACAACTACCAAAAATTGTAGTATAAAAAATAGAATAGATTTTTCTTCATTCTGCTCCTTATTTGTTTTTTATCTTCATGCACGACTACTCTTCATGATGTACCTACATTCTAATACCATAAAAAAATATCTATATTATGACTACGTGACAATAAGTTAATTGATTTTAAACAAGATAGTCGTTGGTTCACCGAATCATTATGAATAAAAAAACATAAGAAGTAATTATACCTAGTCGAGTGTTCATGTAGGGTCTTCTCTCTGCTTGAGGGTCTCCAATAATGCTTCATGATCAACATTACTAATAGTAAAAAGTTCTTTTACTTTTGGTCATCCCTGATGCTTTAATAACTTCACATTTACTACTATAATAAGATGTGAATATATGAGAATTGTTTTATGCTTCTGATAGTCTTTGAATGTGGGAGTTCTATTCCTTCTAAGCATGTATATCTACAAGCATGTTCCAGAAACAACAACTAAACTAGTCGGATATGTAAATCCGTCATCATCTGTAATTGGTTGTGCAAGCTTTTTTTTACCTCTTACACAACATGCTAACCGATAATATAATTTCTCATCATTCCCCTATGGTGTAATGAATGCAAAGAGTTGTCCTGGCTAAAGAAGATTTGATAGATGGTTATACTTAGCTGACCTTTCCATGTCACCATTTTTTATAGAGGGTATGAGAGAATGGAGTAATATGATGTGGAGCCCATTTGTCCACCCACTCACTCAACTCACAATGATCTGAATCATACTAAAAATAACTAGGACAAAAGAAAGCTAGTTGTCATGTCCAAATGGTCCATGTGCTAGAGTGAGAGGTCCAGAATGAATGCATTTTGAAGAGTCTCTAACAGTAGCACAATCTAATATATCATCTATGGATCCCTCCTTAACCAACCAAAAGAACTTGCTTACTACTGAATCAAGAGCCCCCCCTTGTGATAATTTTGAACTACACCAATCAACAATACTATTAGCATCAAGAAGCTCTCCTTATAAAATCTTCAATTACTCCTTAACTAGATCTCTCTTCACACATGCCCCCACTCCATCATGTTCCCCTTTCCCATGGCCAAACTCAAAAAAACTCCATATATGAGGCACCCCCTCTCTGCATGCATCTTACACAACCAATAAAACATGCAAGCATTCTTGAATTGACTTGTGCAATTATCTCACCAAATGATATATGTATCCATAACGATATCATACATCATGCTCCTGCAAGAAATCAAAATAATTCTCGAAACAATTTTGCACAAACATGTGAGAGTGAGATCTATTATCGCTCATGTAAAAATGGTACTCTCTAATAATTTTCTAATTATATTCCGCACTATTAGGGGCATTCATGTATGTTATGTGGACAAAAATAACAATCTAAATGGAGTTGTAATACTGAGATTATGTCTCATTTTGGCGTTCCAATATGTAGTTCTCTGCAAAGTCAACGACTGATATAATAGTTCCAACGAGAAATTGTTACACATTCTAAATTGTTGATCCAACCATTGAGACTTGTGACTATGGCTTGGACACTTGTAGAAAAGATTTGTCTTGAAATTTGAAATAAAATTAGCCACACTGATTTCTTTTGCAACCAATTCACATCTAGAGCCCTCACCTCCACTCTTCAATATCTTGATTCAATACCTTCCTTTTGTGTTAAGCCTTTCTATGAATACTACTCCCCATTCATATGATAATACCTAACACCTTATAAAGTTTTGTAGCCACCTTTTCAAACAATGGGCCCCAAAAAAAATTTTGTCTACAAAAATATGGTTGAACACTGTGAAAAGGAAAAAAAAAACATGATTGTTGGGTCTACAGTGACAGAGAATATTTTGGTAAAAGTCTACTAGTAAAGTACTTTGGGTACCTGATCCCATATCAAGTACCCGATCTCATATCAGACATTTGAAATCTACATCCAAAATTTGGAGGGAAATCAAGTGGGGACAATTATATAAGTATGTAGAATTTACTTATTATATATTATTATATAATATAGTTATTATATATTATTATATAATATAGTTATTATATTTTATATATTATTATATACATTTATTATATATTATTATGTATATATATAATCATAGATAATCACACACACACACACATATTTTATATATTATTATATACATTTATTATATATTATAATGTATATATATAATCATAGATAATCACACACACACACATTATAATTACATATACTTTATATATGTATTTATTATAATTTACATATTAGTATTAATTATAAGTACATAATTATCGATCATATCCATCAAAGGGGGTCGTAGGCTAACCTACGAAACCCTTTGACCCATTTCATCATGACATATGTCCCTAGGGGTCCTAGGACCCCTTAGGAAATATTTTAAGTGATCATATGGATTGAAGGGGATCGTAGGCTAACCTATGACCTTCTTCAACTCATTTCATCAAGACATATGTCTAAAAGGGTCCTATGACCCCTTGGGACATATTGCAATTGATCATATGGGTTGAAGGGGGTCGTAGGCTAACCTATGACCCCCTTCGACCCATTTTATCATGACATGTGTCCAGGACCTAAGGGTCCTGGGATATGTCCTTATGGGTCCTTGGACCCTAGGGACATATTGTAATTGATCATATGGATCAAAGGCATTTTTAGGCTAACCTATGATCCCCTTCAACCCATTTCATCACAATATGTATCTCTAAGGGTCCTAGGACCCCTAGGGACATATTATAATCAATTATATGGGTCGAAAGGGGTCGTAGGCTAACCTGCGAACCCCTTTGACCCATTTCATCATAATTTGTGTTCCTAGGGGTCCTAGAACCCCTAGGGACATATCGCAATATATCATATGGGTCAAAGGCCATTCAATCCTTTTCATCACAACATGTGTCCCTAGGGTTCCTAAGACCCCTAGGGACATATTGTAATTGATCATATGGGTTGAAGGGGGTCATAGGCTAACCTACAACCCCCTTTGACCCATTTCATCATGACATGTGTCCCTAGGGGTTTTAGGATCCCTAGGGACATATTATAATTGATCATATGGGTCCTTTGACCATTTTCATCATGACATGTGTCCCTAGGGGTCCTAGGACCCATAGGGACATATTGTAATTGGTCTATGGGTTGAACTAGGTTAGAGGCCAACCTATGACCCCCTTCAACCCATTTTATGATGACATGTGCTCCTAGGGGTCCTAAGACCCATAGGGACATATTGTAATTGTAAGAATCTGCCTTAGGAAAGATTTTACCCAAGACCAAGGAACTCAAAAACACAAGAACAAATTAGACTAGAGTATGATCAAAATAACTGTATAGTATTCAATTCTATGTACCAATACACTAGGAGTGCCTCAATATAAAGGCCTCTGAGATGCATCTAGAATGCCTCAGAATCAGCATCATGATAAGTCCAACAACTAGGCACATGTCCACCAGATATGGGTTATCCTCCATTATGCATGAAAGTAAGTGCAATGATGAGAGCATAAGCCTACAAAGGTGAAACATAGACATCAATTTTGTAGACAACATGTGCAAAATTAGGAGTGCAAAAAACTATGTTGTCTACATGACAACTCAGTGAATGATGAAAATTCCTGTGGTGTAGACACCATGTGCATAATTAGAGTTGTGTACTTTTGTGTTGTCTACATGACAACTCTAGAAGATGCGCAAACTCCTAAGTGTCTCATAAAGAGAAATAATAAAATAATGGAAAATAATAAAACAATGCACTAACCTAAGTAAACTTAAGTAAAGTGTAAATACTAAATACCTATTTGCACCAACAGTAATCAATCTATGGGTTGAACAGGGTTGTAGGCTAACTTATGACCCCCTTTGACCCATTTCATCATGACATGTGCCCCTAGGACCCCTAGGGACATATTGTAATCGATCATATGGGTCGAATGGGGTCATAGGCTAACCTACGATCCCCTTCGCCTATGACCCCCTTTGACCTATTTCATCATGACATGTGTCCTTAGGAGTCCTAGGACCCCGAAGGACATATTATAATCAATCATATGGGTTGAAGCAATTGTAGGCTAACCTACAACCCCCTTTGACCCATTTCAACATGAAATGTGTCCTTAGGGGTCGTAGGACCCTTATGGACATATTATAATTGATCATATGGATCAAAGGGGTCGTAGGCTAACCTACAAGCCTCTTTGACCCATTTCATCATGACATGTATCCTAGGGGTAGGACCCCTAGGGACAACATATTGTAATCAATCATATGGGTTGAAGGTGGTTGTAGGCTAATCTACGACCTCCTCCAACCCATTTTATCATGACATGTGTCCCTAGGGGTCCTAAGATCCCTTGGGACATATTGTAATTGATCATATGGTTCAAAGGGGGTAATAGGTTAACCCCTATCCCTAGGGATAACATGTTGTAATCAATCATATGGGTTGAAGGTGGTTGTAGGCTAATCTATGACCCCCTTCAACCCATTTGATCATAACATGTGTCCCTAGGGGTCCTAAGATCCCTTAGGACATATTGTAATTGATCATATGGTTCAAAGGGGATCATAGGTTAACATCCAACCCCTTCGACCCACTTCGTCACAACATGTGTCCCTAGGGGTCCTAGGACCCCTAGGGACATATTATAATTGATAATATGGGTCAAAGGGGATCATAGGCTAATCTACGCCCCCCTTCGACCCATTTCATCACAACATATGCCCTTAGCGGTCCTAGGACCCCTAGGGACATATTGTAACCAATCATATGGGTCAACTGGGGTCGTAGGCTAAGCTATGACCCCCTTCAACCTATTTCATCATGACATGTGTCCCTAGGGGTCATAGGACCCCTTGGGACATATTGTAATCAACAATATGTGTCAAAGGGGGTCATACGCTAACATATGACCACCTTTGACTCATTTCATCATGACATGTATCTCTAGGGGTTCTAGGACCCTGGGGACATATTGTAATCAATCATATGGGTTGAAGGGGGTTGTAGATTAACCTATGACCATCTTCGACCTATTTCAACATGACATGTGTCTTTAGGGTTCCTAGGACCCCTAGGGACATATTGTAATTGATCATATGGGTCGAAAGTAACCTACGATGCCCTTCGACCCATATCATCAGTACATAGGTCCCTAGGGGTCCTAAGACTCATTGGGACATATTGTAATTTAATAAACTATAAAAATATTATGTAATAATTTCTAATACGATGTTAAAATATATATTATAGTAGTATATTTAATAATATATAGATAATATTTCTAATACTATAGATAATATAAAATACTATATAATAATATATAGTACTATGATCCTAATATACTATCTTATCATATTTAATACCATATATAATATTATAACAATAAAATTTATTATATAATATATAATAATAATATAAAAATAATAATATTCAAATATCGTTATATCATCAATCTAAAACATATTTAAATATGTTTGTATGACTTTTGGTTTAAAATGTAGAATTCATCCCCAATATCTCAAATTTGAAAATTTGTATTTTACCACCACATTTCAAGTACTTGACTTTAAAATGGGTATCCAATTTTAGATTGGGTACTCGGGTAAAAGCACAAACCTGCATCACCCTTTTGAAAAGGAAAAGGCTAACAAAAATGCAGTTGTTTACATTCAATGACACAAAACTGGTATTATTATTTAGAATTTTAAAATGAAGTAAACTAATGAAATGTGTAGAAATGGATGAATTTTAGGATTATAATTTTTAATGATTATTTGGAATAATAAATTATATATTTTCCTATTTTTTAAAGACAAATTTTTATTTCTGAAAAATATTAGAAATTAGGGGTCTAGTTCCCACCACAAAACTATATGGAGCTAAACTTATTTTCCTTTGATCTTAGATTATGTTATCTACAATATATGTAGCTAGAACAATAAAAAATAAAAATGGGTTTTATACCTATGTTTTCTCTTTTAAAACGATTCTAATTTCAACTTATTCAAATCAATAGTTTTCTGTTAGGAACCTGTGTGTTCCTTCTGTTTATTTTGTTAGAGTAGTGTTGTTGGACGCATATGCTTTGTAAGTCGTCCCGTGAGTATATTTTATTATCCCACATGCATAGGTAGTATTACTTTTCTAGATCGTACTCAGTATATAAGAATAGGTTGAGGCCCTTGATGGGCGCGGACGAATTTATTGTATTGAGCTTGCTCAAAGGAGGTTACCCCCTCGAAGTGGCCTGCGATCAGTAGATTCATTCTGAGTTCTGCTATCACTTTGTATTCTGTTATTTCGAGCATTCTCACGATATTGCTATAAGGAGGTTCATCTCATTTTCATCTCCCACCACATTTTTCAAAATAAATCTATTCCAACCAAAAGAAAAATTATAGATTCTAGAAGAGGACTCTCTCCTCTAGAATGTCATTTTAAAATTTTTTAAAAATATTTTTCTTTCTCAAAATTGACATCTTCTCAAGTGTTAAAATACGTACTTGTAGAATTTTTTAATTACAATATATACTATATCTAATTAAAAACTATGAACTCTATATGAGAACATTCTTGACTTTGAGATCTATAAAATGGTGTCTATATTTTATTTAAAAATATCATAATAAATATAGTAAAGGTTATTGAAACATTAGTTTTCTGAAATAATTGTATTTTTTTAGTAATTGGATACTAACTAGTATAAAACATGCATTTAATAGACATTTCCAATTGGAAAAGTGTTAGACCATATATAACTTAGCTAGAATAATTTTATCAAGATCGTATGTTTGAAAAAAATATTTTTTAGATAGAAATACTCAAATTTAGTCATTCTGATAAGTCAACTTGAAAGGTGACATAGCTTTGTACTTTTACCCATGGTCTGATTCCATATTAAATACCTGATTAGGCCTAATATTAACCAAACCTATTTGGTCAACTCAAAAAAACATGTTTCAGCCATGTTTTC
This sequence comes from Cupressus sempervirens, assembly GCA_028749045.1. Classification (NCBI taxonomy): domain Eukaryota; kingdom Viridiplantae; phylum Streptophyta; class Pinopsida; order Cupressales; family Cupressaceae; genus Cupressus; species Cupressus sempervirens. Next base: position 283,032,507 of record CM053793.1, on the reverse strand, counting down.
CTAACGTTCAGACTTTGATTGGCCATCTGGCAACAATTTTTCATCCAAATTCAATGAAACAAAAAGGGTTTCTTGAGAAGACTCTCAAGATTCTATCGATATAATTGTTGTCAAATTATTAGTTTGATAAGTATTTAGTAGTTAATTTCTAATGAAGATTCCTTTAAAGTGATGAATGACATACTGATTGAAAAATAACTATAATTTTCAAATAATTTAATATTTTTGAAATCTAAAAGTTGTGTCACATTCTATGCTTCACCTGTTATAAATTTTATTTTTGTTGTAAAGTTTTCAATTAGTTATGGTGGTCAAACATGAGAGTTTTTTTAATTCTAAAAAAGTTAAGTTAGAAAATTCATAATTAATTATTTATCTAGAATAAAAATACCCAAAAATATGTATCACATCCGAACATGAGTCTAATTCTTATATCTACAATTATAATGAAAAATATTATCATTTGATTTTGATTAAGGTGGTCAAACATACACCTACTTTTTATTGTTGCCCTGAAATGTTTGTAGTACTGCATTAAAATCCAAAATTTTGACCAATCAAATAATTGTTTCTCCATACAAGGCCAACTAGTTTGCAAACTACATTCAATTTCCTATAGATTCTTTTCATACAACTTTGAAATATATAGTTCGTAACTACTTTAAAATAACACATCAAGTTGACATAACCTTGATTTGGTAATTTTTCACAGCCACTTAAGGCCATAGTTTGGTTTACCATAATCCTGCATATACCCACCTATAAAGTGCTTATTTATATACTGATTGGAAAAAAGTTATAACTTTAAAACTATATAACCTTTTCAAAATATGAAAGATGTATCACATTCTATACTTTCCCTACTATGAGGAAAACAAAAATAAATTTTAATTTTATATAGTTTTGAGCATGAGTTAAAGTGGCTAGACACGAGTTTTTAAATCCAAAAAATGTTGTAGCATAAAATTCAAAATTAATTATTTACGTGGAATAAAATTACAAAAAAAAAAATGCATAACATCTAAGCATAAGTCTACTTCTTATATTTAGAATCTTAAAAGAATATTATCATTTGATTATGATTAAGGTGGTCAAACATACACCTACTTATTTTTTCCTGGAAATTTTGTATTTTTGCGTTGAAATTCTAAAATTTTGACCAATCAATTTTTTTTTAATCATAAAAGGGCTATTATTTTAGAAACTCCATTTAGTTTACCACATATTCCATTCTTATAAAGTTTTGATATAAGGTTCATAACTTGTTCAAGATTTCACATCAAGTTGACTTACACTGGTGTCTTAATTTTTCATTGTCACTTAAGGCCATAGTTTGGCTCACCATGATCTTGCACATACCCATTATGCTTTATCATTTTGTTCCAAAAAAAATCAGTTTGGATAGGTTTGTAGTTGATATACAAAATTTCACATTCCATAATTTATTTGATATTGTTTCTCAATTAGGGTGTAAGTGATTTTTTAAAAAATTCAATATTTTGAATCACATTGATCCATCTTCAAAATAGAAAGATGAGAGAGATGAAATATGAAGATAGATCACAAAATGTGATCACATAGTGTAATATGAAATTTTGATATAAAAACACACACAAATTTTAATCCAACAACAATATCATATACTTCAACACTAGTATCTTTGATAAACTTATTTTCATGATATTATTTTAAAGATAATATCATTGGGTAAAAGTACAAAACTGTGTCACCTTTCAAGATGACTTCTCAAAATCACTAAATTTGGCTATTTATATCTAAAAATCAATTTTGTTGAAACACATGATCTTGATAAAATTTATTCTAGCTAAGTTATATATGGCCTCACACTTTTCCAATTGGAAATGTCTATTAAATGCATGTTTTATACTAGTTAGAATCCAATCACTAAAGAAATAAAATTATTTCACAAAACTGACGTTTCAATAACTCTTACTATTTTTTATTATAATTTGTTAATAATACATAAACACCATTTTATAGAGCTCAAAGTCATGAATAGTATCATATAGAGTTCATAGTGTTTTAATTAGATATAGTATAATGTAATTAAAAAATTCTACAAGTACGTATTTTAACACTTGAGAAGATGTCGATTTTGTGAAAGAAAAAATATTAAATCATATCAAAAAATTTAAAAATTATATGATGTTCTAGAGAGAGTCCTCTTCCAGAATCTATAATTTTCCTTCTAGTTGGAATACATGCATTTTGAAAAATGTGGTGGGAGATGAAAACTATCGATTTAAATTAGTTGAAACTTGAATCGTTATAAGAGAGAAAATATAGGTCTAAAGCCAATTTTTATTTTTGATTGGTCTAGCAACATATATTATCTATAATTTAATCTGAGATCAAAGGGAAATAAGTTTATTTGCATGTCATTTTGTGGTGGGAACTAGACCCCTAATTTTTCAGTGTTTTTTAGCAACTAAAAAGTTATCTTTAAAAAAATACGAAAATATATCATTTCTTATTCCAAATAATTATTAAAAATTATAATCCTAAACTTCATTCATTTCTACACATTTCATTAGTTTACTTCATTTTCAAATTCTAAATAATAATACCAATTTTATGTCATTGAAGGTGAACAGTTATACTTTTGTTAGCCTATTCCTTTGTAAAAGGGTGACACAGGTTTGTGCTTTTACCCCATTTCCATTTGACATGGTTTCTAAGACACAAAGAAATCCTTGACTCCAACTCATGTGTAGGGATTAAAAGGTAATTAGCTAATAAGAATAATTTCTCATAGCATTTTGTTATATTTATCATTTTGTCTAAAATTTATTCATTATAACCAACTTTCAATTTTTGATAAAGTAGTTGCTATGAATTTTTTCATTTTTGAATTATAAATAATTAAACCATTTGCATATTTGACATGGTTGTTGCTAATTGAGTATACAAAAAAATTATTATTATTATTTATAAAATTCCTTTAAAGGAATCATCCTAAGTGATATTAAGGATAGGTGATGATTAATTCAAAAGTAAGAGAACAAACTTATACATCTTCTATTTAAATTCTGTATCTATAGGACAATGATCTCTCTTTCTACATCAACATCTAGCAAAGATATCAAGGCTTAACTAACACATAAGGAGGTGTTGAAACTCCAATATGTGCAAAAGGGGGAGATTGGATCCACCTACCTTAAACATCTTGAAATACTAAAGAAGCCCTCTAGAGAGCTATTATAATCAGGATAGATAATTTTGATGTCGAGATGCATTCAAAGATCAAGTTTATCCATTTCTTGGAGAAACCATAAGCTTTCAGACATTTACAAAGGAATCTCCAGTTTACTCTATCATATGCCTTTTCTATGTCCAGATTGATCAACATACTAAGTTTTTTGTTGACTTAGATAGAGTGTATCACTTCTCATGCTATAATAATTCCATCATAAATCAATCAAATAGAGACAACACCAATTTGATCCTCACTAATGTAGTTAGGTAAGAGCAATTGAAGTCATTTAGTCAAAGTCTTGGTAAGAAATTTGTAAAGAGTATTATAGAGTGCTATAGGTCAAGAAAATCAATCAAATGACTATGGTTTCTATTTTTTAGGGATGAGACTAATAAAGGTATTATTTACTTCTTTTTAAGGTTTACTTGAGTTCCTAACTCCTTCTAGAGAACTTGTTATGTTGTCACCTAAAAAGTCCAAGCATTTCTAAAAGAAGTTTGTTAGGAAACCATCAAGCCCAGGCAATTTATCGAGGTTCAAAAGATTTAGAGTTGTTTGGATTTCTTACTAAGAAAACTTTTTCATTAGTTTTTAGTTTTTCTCCTCAAAGATAAGTTTGGGAATAGAGGGTAAAAATTTCTTCTAGGCCTAAGGTTGGAGCTTTTTGTATAGCTAAGATGTGATCAAATTATGTGATGGTTATTGGGCTAATATCTTCTTGAGAATCCCAAATTTGACCTTCAACATCTCTGATGAATGTTAAATGCTTAATCATTTTCCTTTGTTTGGAACTATTGTGAAAGAAATTTGTGTTCTTGTCCCCTGCCTCTAACCAAGTTTCCCTATACATTTGCCTCCAAAAAAGTTCCTCTTTAGCTAGGACATCTTCATACTAGAGCATGAACTTATTCTCTTTAAGGAACTGGGGTAAACCCATCCCATGTTCCAAAGCCTCTTTTTGAGAGATTCCAATTTATCCTTTAGGAAATTTTTTCCTCAAAAATATTGCCAAAGAAATTTGAGTTTCATTCTTTTAGTTTTTGTTTAATAATCTTCAAATTACTAACCACCTACAAATTTGTGGAGCCAAATAGTTTGGTTTTATTCCACCATTCTTAATTAAATTAAGACAATTACCATCCTTAAGCCACATTTGTTCAAACTTAAAAGGGTAGTTACTTCGAATTTTACCTCAATAATTTGAAGCTCAACATGGAAGTGGTCTAATCTCAAAACTAGTTTAACTTCACATACGAATGAAATGGAGAAGGCATATAAATCTTCATCAACAAAGACCCTATCAATATTTTCAGCAATATTACTAGAATCCTTCCTCCTATTATTCCTTGTGAATGTGTTGGAGCAACATTCAATTTCCAATAGACCAACCTTATGTACCTAGTCTATAAAATCTCTGGATGCTAAGGAGAGATAGATGCTACCACCTTGTTTCTCTAAAGGTCTAAGGATAGCATTAAATTCTCCTAAAAAAATATAAATCTCTTACCCCAAAGACTAATCCTATCTTCTATTTCCTTCCACATACTTACTTTATCTTGGTTTCTTGTTGGACCATAAATATTTTAGATTCTAAAAGAGACATCAAATCAAATACCCTTTGCTAGCCCACACATCCAATTCCTATGAAACTCCAGGGAAGATATGAAACATTCCTAGGATCCCAAAAAAATTGCAAGGCCCCTTGAGGCATCCTCTACAGGAGAGTCCTTAATTTCCTTCCAACCTAAGGATCTTCTAAACTTATCCATCTCATCCTTAGCTAGCTTGGTTTCTTGGATAAGGTTGATATCAATTTTAGTTGATGAGATACAACATTTTAGAGGACATTGTTTTTTTGGGGCATTAAGGCCCCTAACATTCTAGGTTAAGATATTCATGATGCTATTGGAAGGATATTCCCCTTCCCAGAATAAAATAGATCTGTTAATTTAGATTGCCCACCCGTTGTGCCATCTCTGGATCTAAGCTCCTAAAGAGATTTATGACCACATTTCTTTAAGGATTTGGAACAATTTGAGTTGGTTTGGCTTAGTCGGTGGAAGGCAAGCCCTAGATAATCATTATTCTCCATCTAACACTATATCTTGATCTAAGAAAGTCATCCCATCATTTGGGCTCCCAAGGGGATCCTCAATGTATGCTCATCATCAATTTTTTAGGAATCAAATTGATAAGAATTGATTTTTGTCTTCTAAGTCCTTCTTCATCACATATTCCATCTAAAATTTGATTCATGAGATCATCTACCACCATATTAATCAAGGATTCTACTAAACTATTAACCTCTCTTTCAACTCAACTTGTGGTCTCCATAAATTTCTCTTATGGAGGAATGCTGATATCATTCTAATCACTTATATTAATATTGGGTGTACCTTGTTCATAGTCAAAACCATGATCAATTTTATCCTTTGTTGGGGAGATTTGTACTGAAGCTATATTGATATTAAAAGGGGAGGATTCTTCCTCCACCAGTTTCTTTGCCCTAACAATTATTGACCATAGATGGGGGGATCCCTAATCTCCATGTCTTCCCATTCTTTAGCCATGTAAAAATAGAAACCTCCTCCATCCTCATTAAAAATGACTTGAAAATTCAAGGAAGGGGTGGCATCTACTGAGTAGTTTGGTGCTGGGGAAGGAAGATTGCAAAGAATCAAGTCTTCTTGAAAGAGACCCTCAACAAATCTAGGTTCAATAGAAATGGTTTTACCATTGATGTTAATATCCAATGGTTTATATTTTAATATGTTAATATTCATATTAACAATAATAATTGGACTGTTCAACACTTAATATAGGTTTCTAAAAATCTTGAAAAAGATCCTAGAGTATTACCGATAAGTTTAAGCATTTCCCTAACAAATAGATAATTGGGAATTTGATATAATTATTGTATGATCTACTTTGAAACCTCCCACATTCCTTGGATCAAAAAAGGGTTCCTAGTCCAAAACTTTGAAGGGATAGCCACTGAAAACTAGGCTTTCCCCTTTAATAAGACTATTTTTAAAATTTAAACTATCACAAGTAATGTAAAGAAAATAGTTTTCTAGATAATTGCTAAGTCTATGTGATTCCCTAAGAGGTTTTTAATCCATTCAACTATAACATCTATATCCATACCTAGGTCATTCCAAGGAGCAAAAATTCTAAATACCTGGCATTGACATTGGATATATTCCATCAAACGACCTTTCAAAATCAAAACAAGGTGATCATCTACCTTGATCCCAGGTTTGTTACTTGGAGACTTTGCCAAAGTCGAAGAATGCATTGTTGTCAACTTCTTGGAGGTCTGGTGTTCGCTTTGGAAAATGGAGGAAGAATTTGAGTTAAGCTTAGTATTGCTTCCACTCCCATGCTTAGGGGGAACCTTTGTATAGGGTTTTAGGTTCCTTCTGCCCCTTGATCTTGATCTTCTAGCATCATATTTGCATGATCAGTGAGATCGAACTACCTTTCATTCTCCATGATCATTTTCCACAATATTTTGAGGACTGAGGGACTAGAGGAAGGGTACTGCATATCACAATCTCCAAAAGACATTGCATTGTGTAAGATGTCTATTGAATTCTTCATGAGGGGTGAACACTGCAGATTGTAGATAATAAATGTACTTCGCATGATCCCATTTTCGTATGGTTTTTTGCCCAGGGAATTTCGTAATACCCTTTCGTTCATGATGGATCCCATTCCAACCTTGATTGAAGTTTACCAAATTTGCCCGAATAGGGATACTGATATGTGTCATGTTTGTAACATCCTCCAATTCGTAGTGTAATGATTATCTGTCTTCAGCACATCAAATGAATTCTTCATTTTGACTGCATACTTTGTATTTTGAAAATGATTTCCTATCGTCCTCTTATCGCAGGGTATATTCTGCCCCGCAGAGGTCTGCTTATTCATTCACATAATCACATTACACAACTTATCTGATTATCAAACAAAACTTCATAGATTTTAGTGAGCTCGTAGGAATCAAAGCCTCTTATATGCATTTTGAATACCTTTGTTGTTTGGCACAGTTCTGATTTTGGATGCATCTCTGATTATTAATTGCTCAAATTTGCCTTTCACAGCTGCCAATCAGGTAATTCCGCTTAGGCTAGATCTCCAATTCGCAATGCAACCATGCAGATTATTCTCAAAATATTTGAAAACCAAATTTGACAAATGTTGATCTTTAAAACAGAACGTTCGTGGAGGCTCGAAATTCCTAGGGTTGATATTACCGCCTCATAAATTGAAAATAGAATATGCTGGCACTTCGAAAACTGCAAACCTCTTTCTTTAAAAGAATTCGTTATATGTCAAAACAATTCGCTAAAGACTCTTCTTTTATTTTGTTGGCAGGCTCACAGACAGGTATAAGGTCGAGCTTTGATTTTTTAAAGGAATTAATCTCAAGAAAGAAGAACTCTTTAACACTTTTAATCTGAAAATAAAAGTTTATGCCATCTTCTGATTTTTAGAAGAAAGTCTGCTGAAAGGTTGAAAACTAATGGAAATGTTGGAATATGATGCCCTCACAAGACAATCTGTTGCAGAAGAGGAAATTGGCTGCTCACTTTGGTTGACAATTCCTAAATACTTATTTTAAGCTTCTGTTATGTCGATCTGAGCGAAATTGAAAAGTACTTTGGCTAATGTTTGGCCGTAGATGGGAGTGACGTGCCTCAGAATCGAAATCCAATATCCTTCGCATATTCTAATTTATATATTCTGCACATCTTCAATACGTACCACCAGATTGAATTCCAAGTCTAAGCCAAGCTTGCATGCACAACACGTACAAGATGCATGATGTGTAATACAAAATTTATACAAATGATACCTTATAACTCGGGTCAGCATATGTCCAAGTCGTTGCAGTTATATATCACTCAATTCAAATATATGTTCATTTTCACCTATTACAGTCAGCAATATATTTCCATTATCTTGATTGAATTTAAATATTGTTGGTTACATATAAGTAATAATCTTCGGAGTTGCATCAAAAGCTTCTGTGTGACGGATTGGAGAAATGCTTTGATAGTGGGCTCCTCCCCTCTTCCTACTTAATGTATCCATCCATTTCTTCCTTTGATTTGGTTCTATGAGGGGACCCATTATCACTAATCTTTTTCATCACTCCAACAATCCCATTGTGGTTATTGATTTGTCTTTTCTTCCTTTTTGATTTTAGGTTTCTATTGTCATTCATGAAATGCAAGAAGATTTGACTTATTAGATGATCATTGTCTAAAAATTAAACAAATATTAATAAATAAAATTCCCCCTCTTAAATCTGATCACCAATTTAAACAAATACTCTTGTGGGTATATTAATATTCCATTCAATAAGAAGAGATTAACCTTCTCATCTACCTTGATACTAATACTAAATTGAATGGGCATGGGAGAAGGACCATTCGATAATAAGAGAGGCAATGAATTTAAGTTCAGAAGAGCACTTGCGGTTGGATTCAAAATGTGACCACTAAATGATGGGCCACATACTTATGACTTCCTCCAAATTGGTCTGACAATAAATGTCAATTGCCAAAGTTAGAACCCAACGAAAGTATATTAAAAATGATTTCTTCTTCCCATACAATTCCTTCTCAATACCCAAAACTCATGCATAAGCTTTATGTATGATACCAAAGTGGTGTTGCATTTAAGTGAATCCTGAATCCTACAAAGACTAGAGAAAGCCTTTGCATCTCTCCTTTTCTCGTTGGAAAACCTCCTTAACGAAATGTACACTTGCTCTCATACCATGTTAAGGATTTCATAATATCCTTTATTAAGAATATCTAGAAGAGCAGAGCATTAATTGATTGCTATGATTGGTTCCTAGAGCAATCGGGTAAGGATATATATACATATTGTAGAGGCATGTCAATGAATAGACATGCCTCCATGTGAGTGGATACATGTTCATCTATTGGCATGCCTTTTCACTTAATATATGTATTATGTTACATTTAACATTTCTTATTTAATTAGGCAATAACAAACATTAATTATGGTAATTATGTTCAATGAAATGAATAGAATTAGGTCTATCATAAAATAAGCGATACTTTCTCTCATATCGATTAGCAAGCAATATCTATAATCAACAAAATAAATCAATCATGAAAAATTTGATAGAATCATATTTATACTTGGTGTTAAAGATCAAATTTAGTGGATGATAGTATAATTATTTAGATTCCAATGTGTATGTGTGTGTATTAATATAAGCAAAGTATATTGGTATGTATGCATACATATCAATTATAGATCAAATAGTTATTTTGTCATCAAGCTTTATCTAAATGAAGCTATTAAATCAACAAAAAACATATATTAGCTTCTCAAAAATAGTTTTGAAGGAAAAAATATTGTTATTCCAACCTGTGTAGGGGTGAAAAGGAATCAACCACTTAGCACAATTAAAAGTGGGAAGACCAAGGTCCACCCCTTGGATTAGATTTGATCGATACAAAAGACATGTATCAATTTGTAAACTAATACAAATGGAATGAATAATTCAGATTTATTTCCCTCTCACCTCCACCTTAAGAGGTTTTAAGCAAGAAGATATGCAATATAGAGCTGAGAAATAAAGATATGACAAAATGATAAAGTATATAGAAAGGAAAGACGGGAAGATGATATGCCTTGTGAAATACAAACTTGAAAACATATTGCCAAATGACCTCCAAAAGGAGTGATTCTCGTGACCTAGACTAAAAATTGTGAGATGGAGAAAACCCAAAAATCATTCGATGATCTGTCAAGATTGACCTCCCTAATCAGAGTCAAACTAGAGAATCAAGGGTGACCCGGTCATTGTTGATCAATCAAGGGTGACTCGATCAACCCTAATAGAATGAGTAAAACATTGATTTTGATTTCATAATTATGAAGAAAGTCAAAAATGGTATCTAGATTTGCAACCTGCTCACAAATCTGAGATTTGAAACCTAAGAAATAAAAGATTGTTTTTTTTGTTGTGGGGGGAGGGGGGAGATTGCCTCGGTCAAATTCCAATTTAGGAATTTACCTTGGGGTGGAACCATAGTAATGGTTCCCACTTTTCATCACAAAGAAATCAGATGAAAAGTAGGAAATCTAAATTTTAAAGGCTTCAAATGAAGCCTCCCAAGAGCTTCGAACAAAGCCTTGAAAGTATTTTGGCATTGTCATATTTTTAAAAAAAAATTATGTTGATCAAATGACCCATCACTCTTTGAAATTGTCAATTTTTCATATAAATTATTTCTCAAAGGAGAAGGCAAAATGGGCTTTAAATGAATTTTAAATTTTAAATATTGTTAGGAACTAGAAAAGGATTCTAAATACACTAGTTTAAAAGACTTAAAATGAATTTAAAATTAAAAATAAAAAATATTGTTAGAAACTAGAAAAAAAAATTCTAAACACACTAGTTTACGTCATCTTTAAATTCTTTATGGTTTTTTTAATACGCATCTGAAAATAAAGTTCTATTTAAAAATGTCAAAGTTAGTCAAATAGTGAGAACCATTACTATGGCCTAGCCCCTTGAAGTGAAATAAAAATAGATTGATGATAGATCTAATTCATAAACAATGTAAATGTATAAATATTCTCTTGAATTTGGAATGTAATCAAGTATGAAGATACAATAGTTTTGACTCAACTTCAAAAAGTATAAAAAGGAAATCAAAGTGAAATTAACATCTTCATGTATGAACGTGCTTGAAATCCACCATACAAATGAATGTAGATCTTGAGAGGATACATGTAGAAGATGTAACAAAGATCTTGAATGTATGAAGGGAGATATTGAATGTTGAAATGATAGATTTCAAGCATAAACTCCTTCAATAGCTTGAATGCATGAATCATTGATCTTTAATGGAGAGATAGCTTGAATATCTTGAACTTTTTAGAATTGCTTGAAGACTTGAGTGCTTGAGCACAACCATTTGTGTATGTTATGGAATCTAGTATGCTAAGAACATTAATAACTAGTCTAACATTCACAGACTAAATAACTAGAAGCACGTACAATTAGACGAAGGGGACACTATGGAGGAAGGAAAACCAAGAATGGTAAGCTCACCAAGTGTAGCCTCATTACTTTGATTTGTCCAACAATAAGGGATGTGTGCTCATATTTGTTCAAGCTTCAAGTGGTGGGTTTGTGATCAAGTATGGAGATGGGTGAAGATTTCAACAATGGAGGTGTGGATGTATTTTGACATGGTAAGGATGCAATAGCTATGTTGTGGTGATTAATGGAGCATTATAAGTTTGTATTAAAATTTGATGATTTGTGAGAGAGGAAGGGTCTAATTAATAGGCTAAGGGGTAGTGAGATGGAGGGTTAGGATGCAAGGATGGGAGATTATTGAGGAAGGACTAGGATGCAAGGAGGAGGTAGCACATGGATTTTGCTTCTTTAAAGCTCTAGCCTTGTGACAAGTGTCACAAGAGGATTGGATGATCAAAGTGGAGGGTCAAAGGGGGTAATGAAGGGAGGAGTGTAAAGAGGGGTGTAATAGGTATTTAAGGGTAATTATGGCATCTAGGAGCCATTAATGCTCTTGGATAGAAAGGTAAGAGGGTAAGGGAAGACCTTTGACTTTGGCTTGGGTTAGGAAGTCTTAACCCATGCTTAAAGTTGTGCACGTGTTTAGGAGGGGGATTAGGCTTAGCTTAGGAGGGGGGGTTAGGAGGTAAGTGGCTTAGCATTGATGGGATGGATTAGTTACTTGGCTAAGTGAGGTTGGTATGGTGGATGGATCAATTTAGGGTTTTTGGATTGGTTTTGGATTTTGGGATTGATTTATTAAATATTTTATTTAATAAATAGAGAAGTGAGATCAAAATAGATTTTTGTATTTATTTAATTTAATAGAGGAATAGGGATTTAATTGATAAATTGACTATAGTTTATCATTTGATTTTATCAATTGGGCTATAATTAATTAAATGAATTAATTAACTAGGGGATGATGATTAATTAATTAAATATAAAATATTTAATCAATAATGTCTTAGAGAATATAACTAAATTTGATTACTTAGTGATGTAATAAAATTTACGTATCTACATTTTTTCCCCCTTTGATAGTGTTGGAAAAAAAATGCTTCAAATAAGTTTGAATATAAATGACTTGAAGAAGATTTTTTTGAAGCAACAGAGTTGCCCCAGTCTTGAGTGGAAAAGGAGAGAATAGACTATGTGATGCCCCTTCAAGAAGATAGTGGGGAGGGAAGGCAATGCACAATGACTTCTTGAAAAGGTACAACAAGTCAAGGATAAGAGGGAGGACTCAAATTGGCTAAGAGATGATTAACAGGGACTCAGACTCTCACAATGGGATAATGAGACAAAAGAAAACTAGGTGTACAAGAATAACCAAGGGTTAAGAACTTTGGTTGGAGATGGGGAGGGATTGGCTTTAGATACTATGGGAGTGATGGATAGATCTATTGGATCATGATTGTAAGATTGATTAGATGGGATGCTTGGATAGGATGTGAAAAATGGGTGTAATATGGGGGAAGAGGAGGGTGAAGGAATCCATTAAAGCTTGAGTGTGGGGGTGTTCCAAAGGGGAGCACCACCATGTAGTTGAGCTTATTTTGATACAGGAATATTAGAGACATGCCAAGGTTATGGAGAACATCAAGGCCTTTTCACCATAGAACACAAGGTTGACTCGAAATAAACATGCAAGGATTGCCCTAACATCGCACATGAATCCCAAAGGTATCAGAGTGGAAATGATATTGGGTAATGCTTAATAAAATTATATTTCCCAAGTGTGTCATGTAACCACAAGTGATCACATGTTTGGGACATGCAAAGGTCATATCTGACTAACTCACTAGTAGAAAAAAGAAAAGACCTAATCAAGACCTATCTCTCGAATTGCCTCATTCACAACACACCATGATATAAAGGATCGTGGAAACCTTGAGGAGGAAACAAGAAAATTTCTTGGAAAATATAATCAAGAACCAAAATTAAAATCCAATATCGAAAGAAGGGTGTGTGTAGGATCATGGTCAACCAAACTATGGCCTTAAGTGACAGTGAAAAAAAAGTAAATCAGGGTTATGTCAACTTGAAACATAATTTTAAAGTGGTTCTAGACTTTATATCAAAAAGGTGTAAGAAAATAATCTATAGGAAATTGAATGTAGTTTCTAAACTACTAGGCCTTATCAGGAGAAAAAATAATTGATTGGTCAAAAGTTTGGATTTTAATGCAATACTACAAAAATTTCAAAGTGAAAATAAAAAGTAGGTATATGTATGACCACCTTAATCAAAATCAAATTATAATATTTTTTTAATATAATTATAGATATAAAAAGCAGACTCGTGCTCGGATGTGACACATATTTTTGGGTATTTTCATTCCAAATAAATAATTAAATATGAATTTTCTACTAAAACTTTTTCAAAAAAAAAATCCCATGTCTAACCACCTTAACTAATAGAAAAATTTACCAAATATAAATTATTATTTTTTCTTATATTAGGCAAAGCATAGAATGTGATGCAAATTTTGGATTTAAAAAATGTTATACCATTTGAAAGTTATAGTTATTTTTTAATCAGTATGTCAATCAGCACTTTATAATCATCTTCATTAAAAATTAACTAATAAATACTTATCAAACTCAAAATTTGATAGCAATTATATCGATGGAATCTTGAGAGTGTTATAAAAAAATCCTTTTCGTTTCATTCAATTTTGATCAAAATATCATTGTCAGATGCCTACTCGAAGTCTAAGTGTCAATGAAACCCTTCTCAAACACATTTTTTGGGTTGACTAAATAGGCTTGGTAAATACCAAGGCTAATTGGATACCTGAACCCAAATCAGGTATCCCATTAGGTCTGGGAATTTTCAATTGAAATTTGGAGGGAAATTTGAAAGGAGAGATTTTTGAATGTTAAATTTGGAGGGAGGGTAATTTGAGAGGAAATAAATTTAAGAGAGAAACTTTAGAGTGTTTTAGAGGGAAATTTATTTGGGGGAAGTGTGGACATTGATATTATTATTATTAACTATTATTATTATATATGATTATAATTATTATTATATTATAGTAATATGTATGATTATTATTATTAAATATAATATAGTTATAAATATAATTATTATTATTATAACTAAATATAATATAGTAATATATATGATAAAAATTATTATTATTATTAAATAGATATAGTAATATTATATGACTATTATTATATATAATAATATATGTGGTTATTATTATTATTAAATCTATAATCTAGTAACATATATGATTATTATTGTTATATAATCTAATAATATATTATTATTATAATAAAATATACAATATTATATTATTATTAAATATAATAGTCATAAAATGCATCAAAAAGGATCATAGGTTAAGCTATGACCCCTTTCAACGCATTTCATGACAACATATGTCCCTAGGGTCCCTAGTGACCCCTTTCGACACATTCCCAATGGGTCCCTAGGGGTCCTAAGGGTCCTAGGGATATACATTGCCATGAAATGTGTCTAACCTATGACCCCTCTCGACACATTGGAACCAACCAAATGTGTCCCTAGGGGTTTTAGGGCCCTTAGAGACATAGGTTGTGATGAAATGCGTAGAGAGGGGTCATAGCTCATCTTATGGCCCTTTTTGACCCATATAAATGATTATAATATGTCCTTAGGGGTCCTACCACCCCTAGAGACATATGTCATCATGGAATGTGTCGAAAGGGCCTATGACCCCTTTCGATCCATATAAACAAGTATAATATGTCCCTAGGGGTCCTAGGGCCCCTAGAGACATGTTGTAAGAAAATGTGTCGAAAGGGGTCATAAGTCATCCTATGATCCCTTTCAACCCATTTAAAGGATTAAAATATGTCCCTAAGGGTCCGAGACATATGTCATCATGAAATGTGTTGAAAGGGGTCATAAGTCATCCTATGGCCCCTTTCAACCCATATAAACGATTCTAATATGTCCCTAGGGGTCCTAGGACCCCTGGTGACATATGTCATCATGAAATGTGTCAAAAGGGGTCATAGGTCATTCTATGGCCCCTTTCAACCCATATAAATGATTCTAATATGTCCCTAGGGGTCCTAGGGCCCCTAGAGACATATGTTGCAATAAAATGTGTCGAAAGGGGTCATAGGTCATCTTATGACCCCTTTTGACCTATATAAACGATTGTAATATGTCCTTAGGGATCCTAGAGACATATGTTGTCATGAAATGTGTCGAAAGACCTATGGCCCCTTTCGACCCATATAAATGATTCTAATATGTCCCTAGGGGTCCTAGGACCCCTAGAGACATATGTCATCATGGAATGTGACAAAAGGGGTCATAAGTCATCCTATGGCCCCTTTCGACCCATATAAACGATTCTAATATGTCCCTAGGGGTCCTAGGACCCCTAGAGACATATGTCATCATGCAATGTGTTCAAAGGGGTCATAGGTCATCCTATGGCCCCTTTCAACTCATATAAATGATTAGAATATGTCCTTAGGAGTCCTAAGACCCCTAGAGACATATCATCATGGAATGTGTCAAAAGGGGTCATAGGTCATCCTATGGCCCCTTTTGACCCGTATAAATGATTCTAATATGTCCCTAGGGGTCTTAGGACCCCTCGAGACATATGTTGTAATAAAATGTGTCAACAGGGGTCATAGGTCATCTTATGGCCCCTTTCAACCCATATAAATGATTCTAATATGTTCCTAGGGGTCCTGGGGCCCCTAGAGACATATGTTGTAATAAAACATGTCGAAAGGGGTCATAGGTTGACCTATGACCCCTTTTGACCCATATAAACAATTGTAATATGTCCTTAGGGGTCCTAGGACCCCTAGCGACATATGTCATCATGGAATGTGTCGAAAGGGGTCATAGGTCACCTTTTTGACCCATATAAATGATTCTAATAAGTCCCTAGGGGTCCTAGGACCCCTAGTGACATATGTCATCATGGAATGTGTCGAAAGGGCCTAAGACCCCTTTCGACCCATATAAATGATTCTAATATGTCCCTAGGGGTCCTAGGGCCCCTAGAGACATATGTTGTAATAAAATGTGTCGAAAGGGGTCATAGGTCATCCTATGACCCTTTTTGACCCATATAAACAATTCTAATCTATCCCGAAGGGTCCTAGGACCCCTAGAGACATATGTCATCGTGGAATGTGTCGAAAGGGGTCATAGGTCATCTTATGGTCCCTTTCGACCCATATAAATAATTATAATATGTCCATACGTGTCCTAGGACCCCTAGAGACATATGTCATCATGGAATGTGTAGAAAGGGGTCATCGGTGATCCTTTGGCCACTTTCAAACCATATAAATGATTCTAATATGTCCTTAGGGGTCTTAGGGCCCCTCGAGACATATGTTGTACTAAAATGTGTCGAAAGGGGTCATAGGTCATCCTATGGCCCCTTTCGACCCATATAAATAATTCTAAAATGTCTCTAGGGGTCCTAGGGCCCCTAGAGACATATGTAGTAATAAAATGTGTCGAAAGGGGTCATAGGTCATCCTATGAGCCCTTTTGACCCATATAAATGATTGTAATATGTCCCTAGGGGCAACATATGTCATCATGGAATGTGTCAAAAGGGGTCATAGGTCATCCTGTGGCCCCTTTTGACCCATATAAATGATTAAAATATGTCCCTAGGGGTCCTAGGGCCCCTTGAGACATATGTTGTAATAAAATGTGTCAAAAAGGGTCATAGGTCATCCTATGGCCCCTTTCGACCCATATTAATGATTAAAATATGTCCCTATGGGTCATAGGACCCCTAGAGACATATGTCATCGTGAAATGTGTCGAAAGGGGTCATAAGTCATCCTATGGCCCCTTTCGACCCATATAAACTATTCTAATATATCCCTAGGGGTCCTAGGGCCCCTCGAGACATATGTTGTAATAAAATGTGTTGAAAGGGGTCATAGATCATCCTATGGTCCTTTTTGACCCATATAAATGATTATAATATGTCCCTAGGGGTCTTAGGGCACCTAGAGACATATGTTGTAATAAAATGTGTCAGAAGGGGTCCCTTTCGACCCATATAAATGATTGTAATATGTCCCTAGGGGTCTTAGGACCCCTAGTGACATATGTCATCATGGAATGTATCAAAAGGGGTCATAGGTCATCCTATGGCCCCTTTCGACCCATGTAAATGATTCAAATATGTCCCTAGGGGTCCTAGGGCCCCTCGAGACATATGTTATAATAAAATGTGTCAAAAGGGGTCATAAGTCATCATATGGCCCCTTTCGACCCATATAAATGATTCTAATGTCCTTAGGTGTCCTAGGACACCTAGAGACATATGTCATCATCGAATGTGTCAAAATGGGTCATAGGTCATCCTATGGCCCCTTTCGTATAAACAATTATAATATGTCCCTAGGGGTCCTAGGGCCCCTAGAGACATATGTTGTAATAAAATGTGTTGAAAGAGTCATAGGCCATCCTATGGCCCCTTTCAACACATATAAATGATTCTAATATGTCCCTAGGGGTCCTAGGATCCTTAGAGACATATGTCATCATGGAATGTGTCGAAAGGGGTCATAGGTCATCCTATGGCCCCTTTCGACCCATATAAATGATTCTAATATGTCCCTAGGGGTCCTAAGACCCCTAAAGACATATGTCATCATGGACTGTGTCGAAAGGGGTCATAGGTATGACCCCTATGACCCTTTTCGACCCATATAAACAATTATAATATGTCCCTAGGGGTCCTACAACCCCTAGAGACATATGTTGTCATAAAATGTGTCGAAAGGGTCATAGGTCATCCTATGGCCCCTTTCGACCCATATAAACAATTTTTATATGTTGTTATAGTAACAAATACAAATAATATAGTAAAAATATAACAATATAGTAAAAATAATAATAATATAGCATAATAATCATATTCATATATATATATATATATATATATATATATATATATATATATATATATATATATATATATATATATATATATATATATATATATATATATATATATATATATATATATATATATATATATATATATATATATATATATATATATATATATATATATATATATATATATATATATATATATATATATATATATATATATATATATATATATATATAATATTTATAGATAATACTAATAATAACATAATATATTATTATATATTTATAACATATATAATATATATTTCGTTATTATATTTAATAATAATGTAGTAAAAATAATAATAATATAATATAATAATATATATTATATTTATAGATAATAATAATAATAATAATAACATAATATATTATTATATATTAATAGTTACGTTATTATATTAAATAAAAATAATAATTTAATTTCATATATATATTAATATATGTTATATATTTATAGATTAGTCATAACTCATTAGTCATATCATATATTTATAG
This sequence comes from Cupressus sempervirens, assembly GCA_028749045.1. Classification (NCBI taxonomy): domain Eukaryota; kingdom Viridiplantae; phylum Streptophyta; class Pinopsida; order Cupressales; family Cupressaceae; genus Cupressus; species Cupressus sempervirens. Next base: position 283,013,776 of record CM053793.1, on the reverse strand, counting down.
ATTATATATTAAATATATTTATATATTTCATAACTCATAAATTCATTTTTCCCTCCAATATTTTGGTGCTAGCCAATATCGGATATTCGATTTGAAATCGGGTATCCAATCTGAAATCGGATACCCAATATTTACTAGCATTATTTTTCCAAAATATTCCCTGTCACTACAGACCCGACAACATTGTTTTTTGTCGGCCTTTTTCACAGGTTTTAGGAAAAGTCACGTTTTGGGGCCTAAACAATAAAAAAAGTTTGATAATATATCCCTACATGTCTGATATTGTCATCTAAATGGGGAGCAGTAGTCGTTGAAAGCCTAAATTCAAAATGAAGGTATCCAATGAAGACATTACAACATATGGGGAAAGGGACAAAATAGAACACCGAAGGAAAAGACAAGGTATGTTAAATGTTAGACAAGTTGATGATGAATTAGTCAAAGGTGAAATCATAGAGTCAGATAATGAATATGTGCAGTTGGGGAATGAAAATGTACCAATTGAAAATGATAATGCCAAAATTCAAAATTTAGATAATGAAAATTTCGAGGAAATGCTACCAGGTTATAATGTAAATTGCATAATTGACCATGTCAAGCATGACAATGCACAAGAACCTAATGCATAGGAACCTTACATGTCTCCTAATTATAATTGACATGAAGGTTCTAGAACACCAAAATGGATAATTGAAATTGATGAAATGATTATTACCAATATGGAATGGAAAAAATCAGAAAGAACCATTCAGTTATGGGCTTCAAGACTATATAAGATGTATTTCAGCCTAAAATAACCTATCTCATTTTCGAGAGATCATATTTCGTTTCAAGGATTCAGCACAACGATCTCGTCCAATACCAAAACTCATAGTGTGCCCCAGTTCATAGGTGCACCACAGTGTAACTTTGAGACCCCTGATCTTGGCATCAAATCATCAGTGCCATTAGCTCTGGATGGGTGGGTGAACCCTAGTGACACCCTTGTTCTGGCCACGGAGACCCTCTATTGTTTGTGGCCACCCCATACTAAGGAGTCTCCAAGGTGCTCTAAGTGCATTTCAAGGTTGATCTTTCAAAGGTCATAACTCGGAGCTCATGAGGGCTATCAATAACCCCTTACCAAGTTTGGTGAACTTATCTAATTAAGAATTTAAAGATATATCAAAAATTGTTCAAAATTGCAAAAGTTGCAATTTTGCAACTTTTGCAATTTTTTCTTGCAAAGTGAAAATGAGTGCAAAGAGTCAATTAGGGGTTTGAGAACAACCATACAAGGTTGGAAACACATATATAAGGTGTGAAATTATAGCATTCATTAATGAAGCTAGTTTTGTTAAGTGGATCAGTATAGGTTATGTGAACCTTGTGTATGAGGTTAACAAGTGTCTTTATGTCATGATAGCACTTCAAATTAAACATTGCATCTAAATTTGATAATGAGAGTTGTTAAAATGTTATTCACAAATTATTGCATTTGAATCAAATATAAGAAACATGATCAAAGTTAGTGATATTCCATAAACATGAACGATACACATGATCCGCGATAAATTAAACAATACTAGATACTAAATTAATATGTATATCATTGTGCACATAAATGACCAAAATATATATCAAAATACATGTATCCATAGAAAAATTACCCAAATATATATATATATATATATATATATATATATATATATATATATATATATATATATATATATATATATATATATATATATATATATATCAAAGATCGTGTATCCATAGACAAAGTACACAAATATATATCAAAATACATAGATCCATATACAAAATGTGGCTGATCATGCCATCAGAATGTGTATAATGTCAATGTTTCTGTAAACAATGTGGCATATGCCATCTCAAAATGTATCATGACACATCCTATGACAACTATACTATCCTAGGGTGCTGATGGATGATCAAAATGTAGCCTCTTCGCTGCACTAGGTAGATTGGATGCCTCCTACACAAACAAAAAATGAAAACCCAAAGTTAGATTACTAAATTTATATGATTCTTTGTATCTAACATTGAATTACTCAAATGCATAATGATCTTTTTTTTAATGAAGATTTATACTTAAACTTTCATAATAAATACCTCTCTCATTGACCTCTTGCACTAGTTAGGAGTCTTCTCGTATGCCCTGGGCAATGTTCATACCTCACTGATTATGGGCTGTGTATGTTCAAATATGTTTGTCAAATGAATCTATAACTTAAACTATAACATTATAATTCATAGCATGCTAAATTTATAACATATTTAATCATGAATTCAAACTACAACTTACTAGTGTAGGCTCCTCCTCAAGATATAGTGGATGCATCATCAAATCTACATAACTCTCCCATCGAGCCTTATGTGCATTAGGAGTCTCCTATGAGATACAAAATAGTAGTTGTTAATATCACGGAAATAAGTTTTGAATTTATTTATGAAGGTGAGGAAAATTTAAAAAATGATACATATACATACAATGGGGCTCTCAGTGCGAATGGAAATGCCTGAGCATCTACGATGCAGAATCTGTACAAGCTCATCGCCAGTAGCCACACCCTATATACAATAAAGAATGTAATTAAATTTCATTACCATAAAAATTTTACAAGAATGCATCGATATTTAATCAAATAGAAAGCACCTAATTACCTTTCCTTTGTCAATGGGTGTTGGGTCATCCCCCGCACTTTGTCCCCTCGAGACAAGTGTTACCTACAAGATAAAAGAAAGATTAGCAACCATATATGCTACAATATCAAATAGAAAAAACAATGAGAACAAAACATAATGTATTGTAGATGTCTCAAGGCCAAATGAAATGGCTGAGAGTGTGGCATCATCAATCTGTCTGAGCTCCTCCTCGATCATCAACTAAACATGAATGAAGATCACATACATGTATAAGTCAGTATGGCTTAAAAATTAAAATTACTCTATTATAAAAATTAACTTTAAATTGAATATGTCATAACGAAAAAAATGTATACATGTACCAACACCAAAGGATTCCATGCCTTTGCATTCCCCTCCTCTCTCGCATCAGGGTCTGTAGCCTCTGCACGTGTGTCTGGTGTATCCTCATCTAATACAAAATGATACTTAGGAAGATCACCTATGGGACCTAGGCAAATATTATTGCACGTAATGTAAGTGTGAGGCACACAAATGTGTGATCAGCTAGCCTATGATGAATTGGTGCTAGCATCATCAACATGGGGAGGTAGGACTGACCTAGCCTGAGATATCAACATGCTACTCAACCTATGAATGGATCTGATGGTCTGAGAGCTAACCTCTACCATAATATCAAGATGATACACTCGAGGAGGTGGGGGAGATATCAATAGGGGGTAAAAAAGTGTCATCTTTCTTCTGCTAGGAAGAGGGTCTATCTTGAAGTGCTCCTAGTCCTACACCCATGTTGGGCTTCATCCTCCAATAGTTCACTTTGAGTTTCAACACAAATTCTATTGTGCATATAATTTTCTAAGGAAATAAAATGGCAAATCTAAATTGCTATGTGGAGGGATATCAAAAACTATCCACCAACAATCCCAAAAGTTTGCATGTATGGCATCATTTGTGCACCATTTAATCGATAGTTTGGGTTTTTTTTGTTGACTGGTATACCCATTTTTGGGCTCACAAAAAGGCTAGCCAAATCCTCTTTGGTTATATTGAGGGCTGCAACCTCATCATAGTCCAAGCAATCATCAAACATCTTATGCATTTCATCATGCCAACGAAGAGAGGGATTTTGTTGGTTGGTAAGGGTTTCAATATTATCCACTATGGTGTTTAACATGGATAACATAGGAGCCAATGTGGGTACATTATTATATGTTCTTTACAAAGTCCTCAATTGGGTGAGATTTTCACTTATCAAATCCTCGATTCGAGGAGGGTTTTGAGGGGGTAAAGGATCATTTGGTGGATGGTTTTGTAGTGGCACTAGATCATTTGCTGGGGGGTTACAAGGAATATTATTCCTTGCCTCAGTGTCATGATTTTGATCAGCCATTCCTATTAATTTGCAAAACATAATATATATTTTTAGACAACCTTAATTTTAACAATTTCTATCAAAACAACCCTAAATTCAACTAAAAATAACAAATTCATGATAAAATATATTAAATGTATATTAAAATTGATTAAAAAAATTATGGTATATCATATATCCTATCTCAAACCCAATATATGAGCTGTTGAACACAATATAACCCTATGAAAACAACCCGCGGGTTGTGTTTTTTTTTATAAACATTGAAAGATATTGGGTATTCGATATTTGCCACGTCAACCCATGGGTTGTCTTTTTTGAAACACCCCATGGGTCAAGTAATATATTATATTATATTATACTATTATAGTATACTATACTATTATAATATAATAATAATAATAATATTATAGTATAGTATAATTATTATTATTATATTATTATAATAATATTAAATTATAGTATATTATATTATACTATTATATTATATAATATTATATAATATATTATACTATTATATTATATTATATTATACTATACTATTATATTATATCATATTATAATATTATATTATACTATTATATTATATTTTACTCATATTAATATTTGTGCATGATTTTTGAAATATAAAGAGATTAATCTTCATAAATAATATAATATATATTTATTATTTTATAATTATATAATGTAATAACTAATTTATTACTTTATATATATTTCATATTTTTAAGTGTTATTGGGTATCTGATATTATATTGGATATCCGATATAGTATCAGGTATCTGATATCAAATCGGATATCTGATAAGTGTCGGGCCTTACTTTCTAGGTTTGGTACCTGGATAGGTGAAAAAAGTTAGAGCAGATTTTGAAGCACTTTTAGATGTTTTCAAACTCTATTTTTTTCACATCGCCACTTTTTGGCACACCATGATCCTGCAAATACCCAGAACGTGTAAATTAACAAAAAATAACCTTTTGTCAAAGAGATTGATAGGATAGGAGACTCACAGACCAAGATCAGATGAGAGGAAAGTTGTATCCTATAAGGATCTATCGGTGGTATACAGAAGGGTGAGAGGATTTAGGAAAATAGAGACTTTTAGGACAATGCTTGGATGAAGAAGGATTTCACATGAGGATTTTCTGAAATGCATAACGAGGAGAACTACATATTTTGATCAAACATGAACTAACACACAAGGTTGGGAGATGTACAATGGACAAAGAAAAGGAATAATACTAGGATAGATAATAAATGGACCAAGATATATACAAGAATCATTGTATAAAAGCTCAGTATGATAGGATAGTAGAAGAAAAGATTAGGATGAGAAGATAGAAAAATTTTTTAGGATGAGTAGGTAGAGGGGGTGGAAATCTCAGGATGAGGGGATAGCAAATGAAAAGCTCAAGATGAGAATATAAAGGAAAAAGCTTGGGATAAGGAGATATAGGAAATGCTTGAGATAAGGAGATAGAGGATAAAAAACTTAGGATGATAAGATAGTGGATGAAAAAAGAAAGATAAGGAGATAGTGGATGAAAAGCTCATGATGAGAAGATAGAGGAAAAATCTTGGGATTAGGAGATAGAGGAAAATCTCAAGATGAGGAGATAGAGGAAAATCCTAGGATGACAAAATAGAGGAAAATCCTAAGATGAGGAGATAGAGGATAAAAAACTTGGGATGAGGACATAGAGGATGAAAAAATTAGGATGAAAAGATAGTGGAAAAGTCTTGGGATAAGGAGATAGAGGATGAAAATCTTATGATGAGGAGATAGAAGATAAAAAAATTTAGGATGAGGAGGTAGCAGATAAACATGGTTTGATGGTGCGGGTGATATGGATAGGGAAATGATATACCTTAAGACAAGGAGTGGGAAGGATACATCCCAATGATGATGATTGGATTATGACCAAGGCTTGCAATAAGGGTGGACAGAGTATGAAGAATGTGATTGGATGGGTTGAAATATGTGCATTGGGATGGTGCATGTGATGGTAGACTTTTAGGAGAATTAGGATATGAATGGATGGCATTGCGGTATATGGGGATATCCTAGAGGTAGATACCAATGACAAGGGATGTACTAGGTGATTCAAAGATGGAGGTGATGTTCGAAAGTGCAAGGATAGAAGAAAAGGATATGGATGATAGAAGATTTGGGTAGAGGAATGTCTAAAGATAGGGATTGGGAGATGAATGGTTTTGGGTATGACTAGATGGAAATGGGACTAGAATGGGGGGAGGGAACAATGGACACAATATGATCTCCAAGGAATATAATGCCCCCATTTATTATATATCATTCAAGAAGAGGTAATATGAGGGGTGTGATAGGATGGAAGGTTGGACGATAAGAGGATGATGAGGTAGATGGAAGCTAGGGTGGGAAAGGTGAATGAGATAGAGGGTAACTATGATGGGTGGATGAGGTTGGTGGAGGGATTTTATGGATGAAAGGATGAGTCAATAAGGAATAAGTGGACACAAGTTGGCAATGGGGAAAGGGATGTCCAAAAGGATGACCAAAAGCATGTATATGGTGGTGGTCTTTATTTTCATCAAGATTGAAAGGAGGATGGTAGGTGAAATATATAATATGTGTTTGGGATGGTGGGATGAGGTGGGTATGGTGTGTGTTGGAACTTGCCCCCTAGTATGTACAGAATTTGGATTGAGGGATTACGCATGACACTTGTTTTCCATGTTTTCATCACAGTACTTGTCCAAAACACTTGAATTGCCAAGTTTTCACTAGTGGACTCTTATTTTTCTTTACTTGTTTTTTTTTTTTTTTTAATAATAAATTTATTATTATTATTATTTTTCTTGGTGACTTTTTTGATGCATTTTTGCTCATAGATGTTGGTAGGAAGGGTGGGAGTTGATAGATAATGGGTGTGAAGACATAAGACTTGTGGGTAAATGGATGAGGAAAATTAAAAGATCATCCTTGGCACACACCTTGAAGGGGGATGAAGTAGCGTGAAAGATGGTTTTGGTTGAGATTAAAGAGAAAATGGAGTAGGAGAAATATAAGGACCAAAATTAAACTTGGAAGATGGAGGAGTTGAAGTGTAGAATAAGAAGCATAAGGATGAAAATTGAATTGGGGGGAGTGAGGATGTGTAAATGGAGATTTGGGTAAACTATGAATGAATGAGGCTTTTTGAGTAGCAGAAATAGATGCCAATTGAGGTTTTTCTTTGAGGTACATTTCTTTTATGAGAATCCTAGGTAATGACATGATTTTTTACTTTTTCATCTTGGGCCTTTGTGGCCTTTTGACCCTTTCTTTCATTTAGATCAAATGCTTCTCTTCTTGAACATGTTCTTAAGAGGGAACATGTTGATGCTTGAATTTTTGTGCATTTTTGGATTTATGATTTTTGACTTTGGCATCCAATTTTCTTCTATTAGCCAATGTATGGGAACAAGAGCATGTAGGATATGGAGGGATTGTGGATGGAAAGGTAGAGATTGAAGGTTAGAAGGAATTCAAGGATGAGCGCCTTTGATGATCTAGCTTGTGGATATTAAGGGATGGAGTGATGGATTGAAATATAGGATATGGATGTATATAATGGCCTAAAATGGTTGGAGGGAATGAAGGATAAGGACCTAAAATAGATGGAAGCAGGGAAGGAGTAGGTCCCAAAATAGATGGAGGAGATAAAGGATTTAGATTAGTTATATAAGGACCCAAAATGGATGGAAAGGGTGCAGGATTTAGATAAGGGATATAACGACCCAAAATGGAGGGATGGAAAGAATTAGTAGGATAAAGACCCAAAATAGATGTCGAATAAGATTGATGAGAACTTTAGAGTGAAGATGGAGGACTTGGGGCCATGTAGGGATAGAAGGGATAACAACATGTAGAGATACACTTTTATTTCTTTCTTCAATATGATGTTCATTATTTGGAACACAAGACGTGAGTCCATCAATAGGTGAAGGAGTTGAATTTTTTGATATGATAGGTAGTTCTTCTTCTGTAGATCTATCACCATGGATTATAGGGTATGTATGATCATTAAGTAGAAAGGATTAAAGGATAGGATCTTGATTTTGATGTGTTGATGGAAATGGATCTTGACTTGGAGGGATGAAGGAAACAAGAGGATGTTGAAGTGGAGTGGTGGATGCAAGGGTAGGATTTTGATATGGAGGAGATGGTGATTGGTCTTTGGATGGAGTGAATGGTAAGAGTGGGTGATGTAGGGAAATAAGTGGGATGGTGGGATCTTCTTTTGTGTCGTGGGATATTTCAACATTTTTTGGGACAAGATCTTGACCGTATTGGAATGGAGTGGGTGATGTGATAAGAGATGTATGGATGGTTTCTTTAAGTGAGGTAGATGGATGTGTGGAGGTTCTTCAATGGGGATAGGTTGATGGGGGATGGACTCATTAGGTTTATTACATGGGGTTTGGGTAATGCTAGGATAAGGAGATATGGATGGTATTCGAAGGGTGTTGATGCATGGGAGGTAGGATATGGAAGGGGATTGATAAGTGGGGTTGATGAAATAGGGATGATATCGATAGGATGATGTAAGAGGAATGTTGGGTGTGGGAGATGGATTTTCTTTGGGTTTCCTTGTAAAAGTCCTTGGAGATGTACATGTTGTATTGGGAAGAGTAAGGGGATTATGGTGATGCATTGTATAAATAGGATTGGTTGGAAGATTCAAAAAGTAGTTTGGAGGATATTGGGATGGTGGGCTTGGACTAGGGTTGTAGTGACTAGAATTATTTTGGAAGTGTGGAGATTGAGATATGAAGGTGGAGGAAGATAGAGACATGACTGATGTAAGAGGGGAATATGTGGGAAAGATATAGGAAGGAGATGTGGATGGGGAAAATAATGGGTTTCCTTTGTCAAAGGTACGATAAGGAGTACTAGCGAGTATGTATGGAGGCATGATGGAGTAGTTTGGAGGAATGTTTGTATTTTGAAAGATGTTTAGAGGAATATCTCTAAGGCTTTCAATATACCCATCATATTCAAAAAGACTTTCATCATCATCAAAATAGGATGGAGTGGGAGAATAAGTGGGGCAACTAGACTCGTCATAATAGAGTTGTGATACCATGCTTTAATGAAGAGTTGGGTAGGGATGAAGGATGAATATGGATGAATGCTAAAGCTCAGAATAGGATAAAAAGTAAGCTCAAAATGAGATTTAGATTAAGCTCATAATAGATGGAAGGACTAACTCCATGAAAGATGGAAATGGGGTGGGTAATGATGAAGAAAACTTGGCTAGTTTGGATATGGAGAAAAAAGGAGGGATTAATGGAAGACTTTAGAAATGATGATACTAGAGGAAAAAAGAATAGGATAATAAATGGATGTGATTTAGAAGGACAATGTTTTTGGAAGCTTGGATGAATCTCTGATAAGGAAGTGACTACACTAAGTATACCCTAGTTTGACTTTGAGACAATGTTTTTGGATCAAGTGAACAAGAAATCCCTCAAAGGACAAAGCAAATTTGAGGGAGATACATAATGGATCTCTTTTGGCAAAAAGAACATTGATAACCAACTTTGGTAAATGTGTATGTACAAAAAATGTTTTCCAGGAGGTCATTTCACAAATAAGACAGTTCAAGAATGCTTTATCCCTATGGTCAATTTGGATGTGATGTAAGGCTAAAATGGTAGCTACTACATTGGTTCATAATTAGATTTGGGGAGTCATCCAATCAGTTGTTATGTATGTGACTCACTTAAGAATCTATTTAGCACATGTTGAAATCATGTGAAAGTTTTTCCACCTCAGGCTACCCCTAGAAATGCACCACCCGAACTTTCCTAATGGAGAAGAAAGTTTAACCTTCTTCTCATTTATATATCGACCAAAGGATTTTACTAGTTTGAGCTTCTATCCAAAGTGGACTAATGACATGAAGAAATAGAAGTCTTTTTGGCCCTTTTTGTGAACATTTGTCTATAACATACTGAACTTTATCGTCTTTTAGTATAATGTTTTGAACTTTTGATGTATAAAGTATGGACATAAGGCATAAAAATTATAATTGAAATTATATCTTAAAAGAGGTTAATTTTGTGGTAAAAATCTTTCTTCATGAATGTTTGATATGGGTAGATCTTCCTATAGTCGAAGAGATTGCAAAAACTGTTAGTTGAATAATTAATGCCTTTTGTTTGTAAATTAATAAATGCAAATAAATGTTTGCAGGAATTTTTATGTGCATTAAATGTTGATCACAGGAATACAAGCTGAGCTGGAGTTAATCAAAAACAAACTATGAAGGAATAGCGCTAAGGCATTGATGGTATTAATGAGAAGCATTATGACATCGTTGCAACTGGAGACTTGGCAACAAAGTCAAAAGGGACCTATTTTAATGAGTAACAAAGAGGGACCTAATAAAGTGGCTGAGCAAGGAAGCAAGCATCAAAGTGATTGGTTAAACATGCAAAGCACAATACCTAGATTCCTGGAAGCTGTTTAAAGTTAGATAAAAGAGAAAATCCAGCATTTGTTATGATCTATATTTGTGGGGAATTTAAGGGATAACTAATGTCTTTACAATTGCATGCTTGCAGTCTTAAGTTGTAACTGACTTTCCTTCATGAGGAAGTCGTAATTATAGGAGTTTGTTGTTTTCCTTCCTTTTAAATAAGACCTCGTCTGTATCCATGAGATTAAGTAGTGAGCAGACAGATAGAGTTGATAGACATCTCGTTGTTTTCCCAAGTTATTGTAATACTACATATTTGAATGAATACATGACTTTGTTGAGTTTCTATACTTTTGTCTGAGTCAATCTTTTCCTTCATTCTTCCATGGGGGCCCACACGAAAGGTGGAGTTTACTTTAGTAAGTAGGAGTTAGACTCAATTTTCTAAGTTAAGATTAGAACTGTCATTCCTACAGCAACTGGAAACAGAAACAATCATTGTTCCTGCAGTAGTAGGTGCATAGACGTATGGTTAAATAATTAGAATTCCCTTCCAAGTATTTGATAGTTGTCTTTCCTTTGGATAAACTAGATTTCCTTAATGGTTATTGCATTCAAGGTAGTAGTGACTTTTAGCGAAAACTAGAGCATATACTTTGCAGACATCATCTCAAGTTCACTCTCTCGGATTGACATTTAATGAAGATTAGCATAGTACTTTGGTAGTAAGGGATGTCCAATCCTGTAACTAAAAAGGTTTTATATTGATTAGATATGGACATGCTTCTGAAAGGATGATGAAATCACTAGAAGCACTCCTAGGTTGTTGTGGATGATCTTTCTAACAACTTTTGGTACATACGTCACGTATTTAAATGGTTCTATTTTACAAGAAAGAGAGAAGTCAAAGATGTGCTAAAAGGCACAATCTTAAAACATGTAACGCACTTGGTCCATTCTATTTTTGAAGCTTTTAGTTTGTCTTTCCTATCTATGACTTGAAAACACTTCTGATTAGCGTGAAAGATTTATTCCAATTTGAAAATGATGGTGAACACAAGAAATCAAGTCAACATAAAATGTCATGCGTGAAAGATTCAAAAAGAGGGAATAAGAGCAATTTTCTTTTAGAACATTCGAGATTGGATGAATTTTTTTTAAGCCCCAAAGTTTGAAGTGTGTCAATTTACAATATTCATTGATTTTTAGGCATTTGATCTTTGATTTAAAGTGTTTTATGCCCAAATTGAAGTGTTAATCATAGCAATGGTTCGTTGATCTTTGACATTCAAGATTTTGTTTTTTAATCATACATTCCAATAAAAACATGTAGATTTATTAGCCACTCAAGATTGTGTTTTAACAACATTCATTCAATTGAAAGGCTATGCTCAATTGGTTATGCATTCAAGATTAGATTGTCTTGTTGTAACTTTAGCCATTCAAGAGTGTGTTTGATTTATCAAATTAAGTGCAACATGCATTCAAACAGGTGTTTAAACATTCAAGTTCATTCCCAAGAGCAATAAAATTTTAAGGAAAACTTGCAAGACACATGATTTGTTGTTTCTAGAATATCCCAATCTACAATGTTACAAAAAAGCAACTTGATTAGCATCACCAAAATCTCAAAAAATGAATGCTTGACTATGGAAAAAAAAAATTAACTTTTTAAGTTATTTTTTATATACATAAATCAACTTAGACTAGCTCATATCCTACAAAACCACTAAAAGTCAATTTTTGTTTTATACAGTTAAAGATCAGAATATAAAGACTCCTGCAAGCTATCCTCCCTGCAAAGATCCAACATAAATAGGTTAATAAAAACCAACAAACCTGAATGAGTCAACTCATAGTGTGAGAATGTAGTCAAATAGAGCAAGACCGTGGTACAAAACTGGTGAAAAATAAAGAAAAAGTAGGCCATGGAAAATAAACGTATAGTGTGAACCTGTGATGGCACAATCCCGTAGGTCTGAAAGGCATTTCCACTAACAAATGGAACCATAGGTTTGAAGGTGAAGCTATGAAGTGGGCTTTTTAGGTTGACTATTTTTGGCCAAGTGATCTCTTAGGTTTTTTCAGCAAACTCGCTAGCAATAGTAGGCATTCCCGCGGGTAGATTTTATAGCGGGTATGAAGGAAGACAAACCAAAAATGGTAAGCTCCCTGAGTGTAGCCTTATTACTTTGATTTGTCTAGCGATGAGGGATGTGTGCTCAAGCTTCAAGTGGTGGGTTTGTGATCAAGCATGGAGATGAGTGAAGGTTTCAACAATGGAGGTGTGGATGTATTTTGACATGTTAAGGATGCAATAGCTATGTTGTGGTAATTAATGGAGCATTATAAGTTTTCAATTAAAATTTGATGATTTCTGAGAGGGGAAGTGTCCAATTTATAGGCTAAGGGGTAGTGAGATGGAGGGTTAGGATGCAAGGATGGGAGATTAGTGAGGAAGAGCTAGGATGCAAGGAGGGGGAAGCACATGGATTGTGCTTCTTCAAAGCTCTAGCCTTGTGACAAGTGTCACAAGGTGATTGAATGGTCAAAGTGGAGGTTGAAAGGGAGTACTAAGGGAGGAGGAGTGTGAAAGAGGGGTGTAAAAGGCATCTAATGGTCATTATGTCATGTAAGAACAATTAATGCTCTTGGATAGGAATGTAAGAGGGTAAGTGAAGATTTTTGACTTTTGCTTGGGTTAGAAAGTCTTAACCCATGCTTAAAATTGTGCACATGTATAGTAGGGGGATTAGGCTTAGGTTAGGAGGGGGGTTAGAAGGTAAGTGACTTAGCATTGATGGGATGGATTAGTTAGTTGGCTAAGTGAGGTTAGTATGGGTGAATGGGTTGGTTTAGAGTTTTTGAATTGGTTTAGGATTATGGGATTGATTTATTAAATGTTTTATTTAATAAATGGGGATGGAAGATTAAAATATATTTTTGCATTTATTTAATTTAATAGAGGAATGAGGATTTAATTGATAAAATGTTTATAGGTTTTCATTTGATTTTATCAATTGGCTATAGTTAATTAAATGAATTAATTAACTAGGGGATGATGATTAACTAATTAAATATAAAATATTTAATCAATAATATCCTATAATATGACTAAATTGGATTACTTAGTGGTGTAATCATATTTAGGTGTCTACAATTTGAACTTGAGAATGCTTGATGTGAAAATGAGGAAATGGAAGGGTATCTATAGAGCTTGGAATTGATAACTCTTGCAAGCTAACCCACCTAGGAATCAATACCTCAAAGGTATCCACACACATGACCTGAATAATAGACCTAACATAGGGCCTAATCAGGGGTGCACTGTAGCCTTGATTAGCTCATTAGAGGCACATTATGGCCCTGATTGGTCATGGGTGTATTGTGCCCTTGATAACCAAGGGCCAAAACATCTAGGGTCCCTTCAAGATCCAATAAATCAAGTAGAGAGTTTGAGATATAGGTATTTCAATGTAGAGAGTAGATTCCAAGTGGGTAGATGAAGGAAATGGAGGATCTAGGAGGAAAAATCCTACCTCAATATTTATACCATAAAAATAGGAGCTTTAAGGAGGATCTATCGGGTTTTACTCCAATTTTGCCTAGGAGAAAGGACAAAAAAAGGAAGAAAGAAGAAAAAGTTTACAGAGATTGATGATCTCACATTAAAGAGGTGCTACACCTTCATTAACCTAAAGTGTGCCCAATTTAAAATATTACATTTAGCCCCCACTCTAGCAAGAGTGTGGATCAGCCCACACTTGTAGTAAAGTAGAGAGAAGAAGAAGAGGAGAATTTGACAAATAGCAACAAGATTGAACATCACTTGGTCAATTGGAATAAGCCCCCAACACCAAGGGTCCTAGCTCCACATAGATGCATGAGGGTGAAAAGAAAAAAGAAAAGAAAATAAAGACAAAAAGAAAAAGACACAACAAAGAGGTTAGCATTAAAAAGAAACTCAAATCAACCAATGAAAGAGACCTCAGATGAAGGAACCTCTCATCCACTAATATCATATTTGAAAAACCTTACAAGAGCATAAAAGATGTGTTAAAAATCAAACTTGCAAGATGAAATTTAATTTATTTTTTAGATTTATGAATATAAATATATATAATACTATATTATATTAAATATATTTCTCTATTTAGAAAATGACTGAGTAAGAGTATAGCAAGCTTCTATGGCCTTCAATGAAATCATATTATGATTGGTTTGAACTTCAACTATGATTGTACCCTAATAAATAACATAAAGACTATAATAATAATTATGTGTTCAATGTATATCGGAGAATGACCAAGTCAAGGAGTATATATACTTCACTGGGGAGACATGTCCTCGATGGGATTTGACTCCACTAAGGAATCACTTCCCATGGGGAACATGGCTCCTTGATGGAGTGTATATAGAAATTATTTTTAGCTAACCATATCAAATGCCCCAATGCTACTTCGATCAACCATTATAATTATACGTTATGTAATTAACAACATAATACAATATTATATATATTATATATTTTTCATAAATAAATAAAAACATTTTAATAATTATTTTATACAAATATGTCAATATGATTTTTATTGTGAAAGAACTAGTGCATTAACACTCCCTCTTAGTTCAGAAGGATAAAAATTCAACATCAACCATTAAAACTCACTCAATAAGAAAATATTTGATCAAAAGATAATAACATGAGGGCATTTGACCTATTAGAATATCATCATATAATATTCATCAAATAAAATTTGATATTATATGGATCAATTAGATAATTCTACCAGAATATCATTTTAATGATATTCACCAAGTACCAAAACAATATATCTATCCAAACAACTTGTAGGTAGTCAATTTAATGATATCTAACACCTAGTTGTTAATTTATAAGATAATGCCTTTTCATTATTTAGTCCAACATTTACACAAAATGTATATCATGATACAGGTTATTGTAACATAGTCATCTTTCAATAACTTCTCCAAGTACAAGTGAGAAATCATTTGAAATTCATCACTTCCTAATGATAGAAAGAGGTTTCATAAATTAATAACATTTATAATATGTAAAGTACAATAATCAATTATTCTGAGATATTTTCTCAGAATTTACAATCATACCAAGTTCCTTACAAAAATGTTCCCCTTTGTCTTAGCAAGTGGTTTGGTAAGAGTGCCCACAATTTGATTCTTTGTACTGATATATCTCAACTTAATCACATTCTTATCAACCATGTCATGAATATATTAATACAGTTTCTCAATGTGTTTTGATTTGTTATGAAACACTGGATTCAGGGAGAGTTTGATGCATCTTTGGTTATCACAATAGATAATAGTAGGTGGTAAAGGTTTCCAAATAATCCAACTAGAAGCTTCCTCAACCATATGACTTCTTTTGCTCCCATAGATGCATCTATGTATTTGGCTTCTATGGAACTCTAAGCTATTGGTGATTGCTTTTGTTGATCCCAAGGTTAAACAATAGCCTGATGTACTCTTTCAATTGATAGAATTTCCTACCTAGTCAAACTCTATGAATCCACTAAGATTCAATTCAATATTAGTGTATCTTAGACCATATTCAGTCGTACCAAAAATATATCTGAGAATGCATTTTTCTACAACTAAATGAACTTATTTGGGTTCACACATGAATTGACTAAGAGCATTTACTGCATAACAAATGTCAGGTCTTTTATTTACCAAATACATTAGAGATCCAATAATTTTTTGATAGTGTAAGATCAACATTCTTAGAATCTTTAGTTGCCTCTTTTAGTTTCAATAGATTTGTTTCCATAGGGTCTTTATTAGCTTGTCATCCATCATGCCAAATCTCTTGAGTATGCTAGTGTGTACTTTCCCTGATTTAAGAAGATTTTAATTGTCATATTATGATACTTCTAGTCCCAAGAAGTAGTGCAATATTCCCAAATCCTTCATGTCAAATTCAGATGCAAGATCTTGTTTAAATTTTTCAATCAAGTGATCTCCTATAATCAAATGGTCATCAACATATAAAACCATAATGAACATATCCCCTTGTAGTACTTTGAAGTATAGATTAGGGTCTATGTTATTTTTAGTGAAGCTAAGTTTAGTTAAGTGGTGATCTATTCATTTGTACCAAGCTTGGGGAGCTTGTTTTAATCCATATAGTGCCTTCTTTAAGTTACATACATGTGGCTATTTATTGTTCAGTAAAAATCCTTTAGGTTGTTTGAGATAAATCTCCTCTTCTATAACATCATTCAAAAATGCAATCTTGACATCCACTTGATGAATTAATTTTCCATCCCTTGGATGTGACAATGGTTATAACAGTCCTGACTGAAGTATATCTAGCTACTAAGGAAAAAGCTAGGGAAAAAGTATCATCATAATCTATTCCTTCCTTTTGAGAGAAACCTCTTGCAATAGCTTTGTATTTGTCTATAATTCCATATGCAACATGTTTAATCGTAAATAACCATTTTGAAGAGACAAAAAAATTATTTTTAGGTCTAGGAACAATGTCCCAAACATCATTCTTAAGTATGGAATTATATTCTTCTGCCATAGCATCTTTCTAATTTTGTTGTTTCATGGCTTCTTTTACATCAGAAGGTTTAGACTTAGATATTTCACTCATCCATGCAATGTAACTAGAAAATAAATTTGGATGCTTTCTTTTTCTAATGGATTTAGAAGGGATGGAGTTGTTTTCTTCAATAAACTTTCTATCCCATAGTTGTATTTTCTTTTCCTCAGAAATGTGAGTAAGATTCATAGGTTTAGTAGAGTTATCATCTTCCATTAGAGTCTCCCTCTCGATATTAGGGCTTGGTTCTACTAATGTCTCTTATGAATTTGACTCATGTTCATCCTTAGACCTTTTGAAGGTTATTTCTTCATCAAATATCACATCTCTACTTAATTCAATGTTCCTTTGACAAGGTATGTAAATATGACAAGCTTTAGATGTTTCACTATGGAGATTCATCTTTTTCCTAAAATTTCTAGCTTTGTTCTTTTCTCCTTAGGAATGTGATTGAAGATAGGGCACCCAAATATTATTAAGTGTTTAAGATTAGGTTTCTTCCTAGAAAATGCTTCTTCAGGGGTTTTGAGGTCAAGGTGAGAGTGTGGACATCTATTTTGAATGAAAACAATAGTATTATAGGCGTCCCCCCTAAGAAAGGTTTCAAGATTTTGATCATGAAGCATAGCATTAGCAACTCCAACTATAGTTCTATTATTTCTCTCTACTACTCCATTTTGTTGGGGATTGTAGGGGACTGAACACTCCCTCTTGATCCCAATTGTTTTACAATAATTTATAAAGGACTCATAAATATATTATTTTCCATTATCATTTCTTAAGATTTTTATTTTCTTTCTAGGTAACTTTTCTACAAGGGCTTTGAACTCTTTAATTTCTGTCAAAATTTCTTCAGATTCTTTACATTTTAGAAAGTAAATCTATGTTTCCTTGGAGAAATCATCCACAAATATGATTTAGTATAAGAAACCCCCAAGAGAAGAAAGTAGCATTGGCCCACACAAATCAGAGACTTCGTTGGTTTTTCTTTCATTGTTATGAAAAGTGGTTTTAATGTTTTTCCCTATGGCACAACCTTTATAGGTTCCTTCATGGTTAGGATGAAGTTTCAGTAATCTAGTTACCATTTTCTATAAGGAAGGTAATCCGCAGAAATGAAGATGTCCTAGTCTATTGTGCCAAATTTCATTTTCTTTGAAGGTATCTTGAAGAAGAGTTGAATGAGAGCAAGAGTTTAGTTTGTAAAGACATCCATGTCTAGAACCAATTTTGTGAGTATTTTTTATATTTGAGTTCTTAAGCCAAGCTAAGAGTTTTCTCACCTAAATGTGACTCTGTATCCTTCATCTTAAAGGGTGGATATAGAGGCCAAGTTTCTCTTTATGCCTGGTACATATAGTACTTTAGTGAGTTCAATTGAGATTCCTGATTTCATATCTATAGTAAATGACCTTATTCCTTTTATTACATAGTTGGTATACTTCATTAACATAATCTTCTTTGACTTATTATAATTTTTCTTTGAAGCTAGTAATATGTCAAGAAGATCCACTATCGATTACCCAAGTATTTGATATGTTTGATGCTTCACTAGAAAGGGTTCTGTTAAAAGCATTAGTTTTAAAATTTCTATTAGAATTGTTTAGAGTTACAAATAAGGTTTTATCAAGACATTTAAATGTTGGGTGACCAAATTTATCGCATCAAAAACATTAAATTTTGGAAAAGTATGGTTCCTTCCTCTTTCCTTCAAATTTTAGTTGTTTCTTCCTTTTCTTATTTACTTGAGTAGAAAGAGCTTGCATATCTTATTTTGAGGAAGAGATATTCAAGCCTCAAGATATTTTCATACATTCTTCTTGTATGCAATCAACCTTGAGTTTTTCAAATTTAGGAAGTTTGGATTGAGAGCACACTCCTTGTCTAAAAGTATCCCATGATGATGGAAGTCCTTTTAGGGCCATTATAGTTAACTCTTTTTCATCACAAATGTGAGCTATTGTTGATAGCCAATTTCTCTATTCAATTATTCTCATAAAGTAAGAGGAAATTATCTCTCATTTATTCATCTTAATATTTGAGAGTTTGTCTCTTAAAGTGATCATTCGAATAGTATTGTTGATCTCAAACATATTTTTAAGAGCTTTGTACATTTTATGTGTAGTGTCTTGCTCTAAGATGATTGGAAGTAAGTGAGTTTTAACACCATCCACAACTAGGTTCATAGTTTTGTTGTTGTCACTTTCCCATTTTTCTAGTTCATCATTTCCTTTGTGTGGTGGTTCAAATTTCTCAATAAATTTGTTTAAACCATTTTCTCTTAAGATTAACTTCATCCATAGTTTTCATCCTGAAAAATCTAAATCACCCTCGAGCCTATTTTCTAGTCTCATGCCATTCACCATTTTGAAGAATATGAAATTCTAGAATATTATCATGTATTCAGGATAAGTCTAATTCTAATTTTCTCCTAGACCTACTCTAATACCATGTTAAAAGTTAGACTTGCAAGATGAACTCTAATTTCTTTTGTAGGATTTAAGAATATATATATATATATATATATATATATATATATATATATATATATATGCATATAAAAAATATTATATTCAATATATTTCTTTGTTCATAGGATGACTAAGTAAGAGTATAGAAGGCTTCGATACCCTTCAATGAAATCAAATTGTGATTAGTTTGAACTTCAACTATGATCAAGTCAAGGAGTATATATAATCCACTGGGGAGACATGTTAGTGATGGGAAATGACTCCATGGAGGGCTCACATCCCATCAGGAACGTGGCTCCCCGATCAAGTGTATATAAACAATATTTTTTGTTAACCATATCAAATGCTCGGATATTACTTCGATTAACCATTACAATTATATGTTATGTAATCAAAAATAGAGTACAATTATATATATATATATATATATATATATATATATATATATATATATTTGTCATAAATTAAAAAAATATTTTAACAATTATTTTATATAAATATGTCAATATCATTTTTATCCTAAAAGAACTAGTGCATTAACAAGATGACATAATAAATGTGAGAGAAACATCATTAATCAATGTAGCTTCTAGATCTATCTCTACTAGCATGAAAACAAATGAGAGATAAGGGAGAAAAAGTGATTACCTCACTCAATAGAGTTCCCACCCTACTGTGAATCACCAAAAGAGATGCTACAAAATATGGTGTTCAATGGTCTAGTGGGGTGGTAACCTATTATACAACCCACCAAGGCTCCATCCATAGATCAACGTCCTTTCTACTTAGGATTTTTTTCTTGAATGTGTTACTTATATTGGGACATAGAAAGTTGTTTTATGTTACCCATATAAAAGATTTAGCATATAAGTTAGGATGTGTTACTAGTATATGGGACTTAGAAAATTGTTGTGTTACCCATAGACAAGATTTAGCATATATGTGTTTGTGTATGCAAAATAGAAAGAGATGAATCAACAAGGCATAGATTTGAGAATAACTAAGAAATTATACCTAACATCTAGGGATAAAGTACTCTAAACCATTCTTAGAATCCATATTTTCTACCCCATGAGAGCAAAAATTATGTACAAGGAGGGCATCTACATACCCCCTCTTTATCATGTCTAGATACTAGACATGAGAAGTAAGAGAAAGAGGATACCTACTTCATGCAACAAGGAGATATCCTTAAAGCAACAATGTGGACTATATTCATGGAAAAAATCATTAACTCTTACAATCTAAGAATGTAGACAATCATGAAAAGAATATACCACTTATGGTAACAAGATCCTTAAAAGAGAGAGATCTTAAAACCAATATGCCCACCTAATAGGAGTGCTTGATTAAGATAACATGTCTGAGAAAAAGAAAGTGGGGAAAAGAAAAAATAATGCACCTATTCAACCCCTATATATATGTATGTATGTACGTATTTATGTATGTATAGGTGAAATAGGGATCCTTGGATGAAGGATTACAATTGTGAGATGAGAGAAAGTGTAAATAATGGGCATATCTTTACTTGATAAAAAAGATGTGATAACTTAGGACATGAACCTCTTGAAAAATGAGTGAATCCATAAACAACACACAATTCTTCATTGAAAATTAACAATGTTACATGATAAACAAGTTCCACATAAGACCAAGGAAAGTAGGTCCTTAGAGAAAGAGATAAAGAATATAAAAATATTCTTTCCCTCCAAGTGTGAGACAAGAAAAGTTCGATGTTATGATTCCTAGAAGTCAAGATGGCATGTGAGAACTAGAACTTCACTAGGGCTTGCGTGCCCTTGCCTGATCTACGACGAGGTTCTACACTCTTGAGGCATACTTTTCTTCTAATTTTGGAGGCTATTGGTTTACTGGTTTAGAAGGGCACTGTTGGTACGAGTGGCCTGATCTTCTTCTGACTTGTGGGTGATTCTCTCTGCATACCAAACACTTCCTTTTCTATGTCCTCAGTGGGGGGCCTGCAGTGTTTTGAGTTTGTGGCACCTCTGCCCCATCCTTGCCTCTTTTTTTGGCTAAGTCATGGTTTGATGATGAATGAGGGATCATGGTATTTCCTCCTCCCAGCCTTCCATCGATGATATGGAGATGGGTGAGTTATCTTCCTTGTTGCATGTCAATAATAAGGATCTGAATGGTAAACCTCAATTGGGGGAAGATGATTCCTCTCCAAAAGGGATGTTTCAATCAAAGAAAGTTAATGGATGTTTGTAGAGATATGATGACTGGCCAATTTTGATTATTCAACCTAAACAAGTCTCAAAGGATGTTGATTACTGGAGCAATCATGCTCTTATCTGCAAAATTTTGGGCCTTCACCTTTCCTTGCCTATGTTAGAATCTTGGGTGCGCTGGGTGTGGAACCTAGAAGCAGATATGGAGATTATGTTAGTAGCTAATAACTATTTTATGGTTATCTTTTCAAGCATGATGGATGGGAATAAATCTTTTGAAAGCCCTTATTTCTTCAACTAGGTGGGGCTATTCATCAAGCCTTGGCATAGGGGCTTTAACTCTGCTAAGGAAATCCCTTCATGAGTTCTGATGTGGGTTCACTTGTCGAGGCTTCCTCTAGAATTTTGGAGGGAAGATATTCTTCACTCAATCTCGTTGCTTCTTGGAGAGTCTATGGATTCGACTACACAAACTCAAGATCGTAAGATAATTTCCTTTGCCCCTATTTGTGTAGAAGTTTATTTAAATAATCCTTTGCCAGATTCTATGAAAATTTACATGGGATCTTCTTCCTAGATCCAATAGCTGGATTATGAGACCCTACCATTTAGATACAAAATTTGCCATGAATATGGGCATTTAAAATAAGATTATTAACTTTAAAACAAGATCTACTATATGTAAAGATGAAAAATGGAGAATCTATAACTTCATATTTCTTGAGAATTACTAAATTAAAGGATCAACTCGCAACTATGAATGATCAAGTTGATGACAAGGAGCTATGGATAATTGCTCTTAGAGGTCTTCCTCTTTTATGGGAAACATTCATTCGAGGTTTAAGTTCATGACCTAAAATTTTGAAATTCAATCAGTTAAAGAATGAATGTACTCAAGAAGAATCCAAACTAGCTTCAAGAGGACTTATTACAAATCAAGAGGGAGACATCCAAGAATTGTATACTAAATCAAACAAGAAAAGAAAGTTTAAACATAACAAGAAAGAATTCAACAAAAATCACAAATCTCATAAATAGTGGCTCTGATGCCCTATTTTGGCAAGATTCTTGGGATGGTCACCCTCCCATTCTTTATAGCTTCCCCCAACTTCAACCTCTTTGCCACATTTTTACTAATGCTGGATGGTTTAAGGTGGAGCATTTTAAGATGGTCAAGCATATGGGACAGGTGTGTTAATGTTTTAGCATCAAAAGAAGCAAAACATGAATTATTTGATATACTGATCTAAGCTTATGAATGAATTAGATTACTGTTATTATATCAACTACATGTATGTAAGCATATATATATTTATTTATTTATTTATATATATATACATATATGTATATATAAATATATAAACACACACATATATATATGTACAAATATGTATATGTACATATATATGTATATATATACATATATACATATACATATATATACATATATACATATATATATTAATTTACATATATATATATATATATATATACATATACATACATATACATACATACATACATACATACATATATATATATATATATATATATATATATATATATATATATATATATATATATATATATATATATATGTAGTATTATGAAGTTGATTATCAACAGTCATTTAATATATTGTGATTAGGTTTAATTTGTTATCAATAGCCTTTTATATATTGTGATCGGGCTCCTCACTATTATTGGTAGATATATTATTGTGCCTCATTTCATAACTTGTGTTTGTCAGCCTTATAATTAATCAAGGTAGTTATTATTGTTATAAAACATGCCTATGAAAAGGCATGCCTCTATGTGGCCTTTTGGGCCACAAAGAGACATGTCTCTTCAAAGACATGTGCCTTTCCCTCTAATCGTAGTGAAAAGCAATCAATCTACAGCATTCCAATACCTACGATCAGAGAAAAGATACTTGGTTAACATTTTATTTTGTAGATATAATAACATCAAATATAGATCATCTCCATTCATTTTAGTATACAGTCAAAGGAAGGCTAACTGTGATCACTGGTAAAGTTATAAAGGAGTAAATACTTTCAACACTATTAAAGTAAGAAATTCTTTGCAGTTATTGATTTTCTAATTGTTTTATCTATCAAAGATCCACAAAATTTAACATGGTATCAGAGCTATACTAATAGGAGAACTATTACAAAGTATCTATTCAATCTAAAATTTCAAAAGTTAAACGAAAAAGTTTTTTTAAATCATATTATTAAGATAGTGAATCATGTAATGATAGAAGATAGGCTAGATGGAGCATCAAATTTCTCATCTTGGAAAATTAGATTATTAATTGTATTAAGAGAAATGGAATTAGAGAAATATATTGAATCAAATTTACCCATGCCTGAAAATGACTCAGAAAAGGTAACCTGGAAAAGGCATAAAAATAAAGCAATGAAGATCATTATAGATTCAGTAAAAGATCATATTCTTCCATCTATAGCTAATCTTTAGACTGCATTTGAAATGTTCTCCTCTATTCAAAACAAATTTGAAATCAACAACACTAGTAGATTATTAACTTTAAAACAAGATCTACTATATGAAAGATGAAAAATGGAGAATCCATAACTTCATATTTCTTAAGAATTATTGAATTATAGGATCAACTCACAACTATGAATAATCAAGTTGATGACAAGGAGCTAAGCATGATTGCTCTTAGAGGTCTTCCTCTTTCATGGGGAACCTTCATTTGAGGTTTAAGGTCATGACCTGAACTTCCAAAATTTGATCAGTTAAAGAATGAATGTACTCAAGAAGAATCCAAACTAGCTTCAAGAGGACTTATTACAAATCAAGAGGGAGACATCCAAGCACTATATACTAAATCAAACAAGAAAAGAAAGTTTAAACATAACAAGAAGGAATTCAACCAAAATCACAAATCTCACAAATAATGTGACTGGTCCAAAGTTAGATGTTTTAAATGTGACAAGATTTGTCACTCCTATTATGTATGTCCAGAGAAGTAGAAAATTCAACCAGCATTAGTGGAAGTTAAGGATGAAAATATTGAGAAAGTAAAAAAATAAAATTATGCATTCTATTTAGCTCTCTCAAGTGAATTAAACACTAACCTCAATACTTGGATCATAGACAATGGAGCTTCTCATCACATCACTGGATTTAAGGATAAGTTTGAAACTTTCACCAATCATGCATTAGAAGAACTAACCATTGGAGATAACTCCTCTTATCCTATTAAAGGAATTGGTTCCTGTTCTATACAATTGAATTCTTGAATTACACTTCAAATCAAGAATGTTTTATATGTACTAGGAATCAAGAGAAACCTTGTCTCCATCTCTGGACTTGTTGATCAAGGATACATAATTGCATTTCAAGAAGATAGAGTTCTATCTTGGCCCAAGAACTCAACTATTAAGAAAGCCATCTCCATTGGAGTCAGAGATGGGAGTCTTTATAAGCTTTGTAATAATCAAAACCCTAATCTAAACTTAACCATTAGTAATGATTAGCCAAATTCCTCTAAAATCTGGCATAGGAGACTAGGTCATCTTAATTATCAAGCTTTATCATCTATAGGGAAAATTGTAACAGGTCTACCTAATGTGAAAGCTGATCATTTAAGTATTTGTAAGGGATGTGCATTAGGTAAAAATACTAAACATTCCTTCCCTAAAAGTGATCATAAGTCCAAATCCATTCTTGAACTTATTCACACAAATCTCTATGGCCCTATGTTAGTTCCCTCTCTTAATGGGTGTCTTTTCTATAAAATCTTTATTGATGACTACTCTAGGAGAACCTGGATCTATTTTCTAAAGAAAAAAGAGTCATCTGAGGTCTTATCCAAATTCAAAGCATTCAAAGCCTTATTTGAAAACCAATCAAGTCAAAAGATCAAAACCCTAAGGTCAAATAATGGGGGTGAATACATATTTGATATCTTTAAAAACTTCTGCATTTCTGTTGGGATTAAGAGGGAGTTTTTTGTACCTTATAATTCTCAATAGAATGGAATAGTTGAAAGAAAAAATAGATATATAGTTGAATTAGCCAGAGCTATGTTACATGATCAAAATCTTCATTATTCATTTTGGGCTGAAACATCTAATACAATTGTCTACATTCAAAATTGATGCCCACACTCCATATTAGAGAACACCACCCCAGAGGAACTATTCACAGGTGTTAAACCAGCTATAAGTCACCAAAGAATATTTGGATGTCTAGTTTATATTCGCATACCAAAAGAGAAAAGAACGAAATTGGAGCCTTTCTAGAAGAAGGGAATATTCATTGGATATAGTTAAACAACAGAAGGATACAGGATCTACATTCTTGGGCAAAGAAAAATTGAAATTAGAAGAGATTTAATATTTGAAGAAGACACAGCCTTTAAAATTTCTAGAAATAGTGATGAATCCATTTCTAAAGAAGATCAACCTACAAAAAGTGAGAGGGAGGATGATTCTGATCTCTCTTCCATGTCTAATTATAGAGAGCCTAAAAACATCAACAATAATAAAAAGAGACCTCTTTGAGCTAAGAAAATGTTAGAAGAAAATCAAGTTGAACCAGATGAAGTAATTTAGGAAAGCAAAAGGACCAGAAACCAATCATGTTATGTTGCATTGCGAACTCATAAAATTTGAACCTGCTAATGTTGAAGAAGCTCTCTCACATCAATCATGGAAGGAAGCAATGATTGAGGAATATAACTCTATATTAAAGAATGAAGTATAGGATGTTGTACCAAGACCTAGGAACAAATTAGTTGTCATTTCCAAATGTTTATTCAAGATTAAACATGCATCAGATGGTAGTATTGAAAAATACAAAGCAAGATTTGTAGCTTGAGGGTTCTCTCAAAAAGAAGGCATTGACTATGAAGAAACATTTTCCCCTATTGCCAAGTACACTTCAATTTGAACAATCCTAGCAATTGCAGCATCCAAAGGATAGAAGGTACATTAGATGGATGTTAAAACAACATTTCTCAATGGAAAGACTGAAGAAGTCTATATTGAACAACTAGAAGGGTTCAATACTTATGACAACAAACCTCATGTTTGTAAATTAAATAAAGCAATTTATGGACTCAAATAGGTTCCTAGAGCTTAGTATGAAAGAATAGATAACCACCTATTGAAGTTAGGATATTCCAAAAATGAAGTTGACCCAAATCTATATTTCAAAACTGATGGTGATCCTTGTATTATATGTTGATAATTTGCTAATAACAAGTGAGGAACATCTCATAAAGAAATGTAAGCAAGAACACATAGCAGAATTTGAAATGAAAGACTTAGGGTTACTTCACTACTTTTTGGGATTAGAAGTCTGGTAACAAGACAACTGTATTATACTAAATTAGGAAAAGTATACAATTGATATTTTAACCAAATTTGGGAAGATGGAATGCAATCCAGTTGCTACTCCTATGGAAATAAATCTACACAAATTGAAAGATGATATGAAAAAATCTAAACCTGTAGATCCTACTTACTACAGATAGATTATTGGATCCCTAATGTATTTGGTAAATACTCGTCCTAACATATGCTATGCTACTCATGCCTTGAGTTAGTTTATGTGTTCACCTAAGAAGATACATCTACATGTAGCTAAATACATATTGAGATATCTAAAGGGCACTATTGGAATGGGAATAAAATATGACAAAGTCAACATTGAACTTCTTAGATATTCAGATTCCAATTGGGCTGGAAGCTCCGTTGAGTGGAAGAGTACTTCAGGATATTGTTTTAGTCTTGGATCTGGTATGATTTCTTGGTCTAGCTGAAAACGAACTTCAATAGCATTGAGTTCCACCAAAACTAAATACATTGCATCTCCCTTGGGTGCTAAAGAAGCAGTATGGCTATGAAAGTTGTTATTAGATCTCTCCAAAAGACATGTGAAGCCCACTGTGATTTATTGTGATAACCAAAGTTGCATTAAACTTTCATCTAATCCAATATTTCACAATCACTCCAAACATATTGAAATTCAATTTCATTACATCAAAGACATGGTGAATTGAGGTGTTATTCAACTAGAATATATATGTACAAATGAGCAAACTACTGATATCGTTACCAAGCCTCTTGCTAAAGTGAAGTTGAAATACTTCAAAGAAAAACTTGGTACGATTAATTGTAATGATAAAATTTGAAATAATTTTTTATCTCATTTGAGTTTATGCTTCTATTGGTTACTTAGCAACAGTTGATATGTAATGAAAGGTGATGATCTTTCATGGACATATTCATTAGAAGGAAATTATTTACAAGGTGGTGATCGTGTAAATAATAAACCTATGTATTATGAGCATCTCTAGACATTGCTTAATTGCAAGTAGATATTATATGGGCATCTCTAGACATTGCTTAAGTGCAAGTAGAGATTATATGGGTATCTCTAGACATTGCTTAAGTGCAAGTAGAGATCATGAGAATAGTATGAACATCTCTAGATATTGGTTAAGTGAAAATTGAGATTATATGTGTATCATGGACATCTCTACACATTTCTTAAGTGCAAGTAGAGATCATGAATGTGTCATGGACATCTCTAAACATTGCTTAAGTGCAAGTAGAGATCATGAAAACTTAATCACTATGGACATCTCTAGACAGTGCTTAAGTGCAAGTAGAGATCACAGGATACACTTTATATTGTTTAGAGATTTTAATACATATTGTATTGATTACATGATGATTCTAATTCTAATCTATTGATGTTTTACTTCTCCCTTGCTAAAGAGGGAGTGTTAATATTTTAGCATCAGAAGAAGTAAAACATGGATTATTTGATATACTAATCTAAGCTTATGAATAAATTAAATTACTACTGATTATATCAACTACATGTATGTAAGCATGTATACATACATACATACATATATACATATATATATACACACACACATATATATATATTCTTATGTATGTGTAGTATTATGAAGTTGATTATCGGCGGTCATATAATATATTGTGATCAAGTTTCATTTGTTATCAACAACCTTTTATATATTGTGATCGGGCTCCTCACTATTATCGGCAGATATATTATTGTGCCTCATTTCATAACTTGTGTTTGTCAAGCTTATAATTAATCGAGGTAGTTATTATTGTTATGAAACATGCCTACAAAGAGGCATGCCTCTATGTGGCCTTTTGGGCCACGAAGAGACATGACTCTTCAAAGACATGTGCCTTGCCCTCTTATATATATGCTCTCTAATCGCAATGAAAAGCAATCAATCTATGGCATTCTAGTACTTGCAATCAGAGAAAATATACTTGGTTAACATTTCATTTTTCAGATATAATAATATCAAATATACATTATCTCCATTCAATTCAGTATACAGTCAAAGGAAGGCTAACTGTGATCTTTGGTAAAGTTATAAAAGAGGAAATACTTTCAGCACTATTCAAGTAAGAAATTCTCTACAGTTATTGATTTTCTAATTTTTTTATCTATCAGAGATCCACAAAATTAAACATGGTGGAGTTGACTTGCTGGAAGGACCCTCAGAAGTGGCCCATGGGTGGCTCTGATGAGGATCATGTTGTGCTCACTAAAGCTTTGGAAAGTAGGTTTTGTAGCTCCCTAAATGAGCAGGATGCTTTATCTTGGAGCCCTAGCCCAAAAGGAAAGTTTACTGTGGCTCAAGGTTATGCTATGCTTGACAGGAGCCTACATGGTCTAGCTAAGGTGTACTAGTGGAAGAAGGTTTGTTTAACTTCTCTTGGCCCAAATGAAATTTTTTCTTATGGTTGCTCACTTAGAACAAATGCCTCACTTGGGTGAGTCTTCACAAACGAAGTTTTTAGGGACCTTCTATTTTTTTCCTTTATTCAAACAATGAGGAATGTACCTCTCACTTGTTTTTTCTTTGCCCTTTTTTGGGATAGATATGGCACAGATGGTGGGAGTCTTGGTGACATGGTTGCATGCATTCTACCTCTCTAATTGACTTTTGGGAGCATTTGGGCAGACCTCCAGTGAAGACTTCTTTCTTGCGAATTTCTTGGATGCTCGGGCCGACTCTCATTCTCTGAAACCTTTGGCTGGAAAGAAACTACAAAATATTTAGTGATTCCAAATTAGGAAGTTTGCAATTCTGGAAGATGATTCTTAGTAGGCTTCAGGAGACTATTTTTGCTAAGTGTGATATGTCTGAAAGTATTGATGTTGGTGATCTTGCTATTGTGTGGAATTTGAATCTAGGAGATAGTATATGAGGATGCACCCTTGGAAAAAGACCTTGCCATCTCAAGCAATGGGTTTTTTGGGATGGGAGGTGGACTCCTCTTGCGGCTAGGACTTTGAAGATTAATATAAAAGGTTCTTCTTGTAGGAACCCTGGTCATGCTATTATTGGGGGCATAGGTAGAGGCAATGATGGTGGTATGGTTTTTCTCTTCTCTATTTATAAAGGTCATCACTCTAATAATTTGATGGATGCCCTTGCTATTAATATTGCGGTTGACAGAGGTTTCTCTTTAGGTTGGAAGAGGATCATCTGTGAGTTTGATTCTTAGATTGTTGTGGACATGTTAAATAACCAGAGTATGGAGGATGTTAGTTGGCAATTAGCCTCTTTGGTTAGACAGATTTTAAGTCTTTATAGTTCCTAAGACTTTTTCTCCTTTTGTCATATCCCCAAAGAATGGAATAGAGTGGTCAATTGTTTGGCAAAGTGGGCTTCAAAGAACCTGGATGTTTGGGATATTAGTGGAAGGGATGAGTTACCTTCTGAGTATAGTGAGATTGTTGAGCAACTGTTATTGGGAGACAGGAATATGTAGTGTTGATGTGGGATGTGGGCCTTTGATCTATATTTTGATTTTGATTGAATAAATTTTTACCCCCTTTCTTTTCAAAAAAAAAAAGTGAGACAAGAAAAAAGAAAATCCATGGTGAATTATATAGCAAAACCTTATAAGGATGAATCATAACAAAAAAATAATAGCCATGCATAAAATGCAAACACCCCATATCCAACAAGAAAGATATAATACTACACCATAGAGGAGATAAAAGAAAGAAACATCATAGGATAATCATTTCTAAACAACATAGGATGCTAGGAAATATATCACGCATGAAGTAAACTATATATGATTATTGAATGAGAAGCACTAAAATTTGAGGCATGAAAATATATTTGTTAGGCAAAAACCACGACCATGCATGTAACAAAGCAATACATACCCATAGATAAGAATGTTCAGTAATATAATGAAAATCTATTTAGTAATATAATGAAAATCTATAGAGAAATGAGATAGAGAGATGAAAGGATACCACATTATTCCAACTTAGTTATCATAAGAGAAACAACAAAGAGATGACAAATCCTAGAGAGAAAAGAGAAATAAAATACAATATATGCCCCAAATGATAGATTATTTATAATAGAATGCAAATTCATAAGGGATATTGGATGAATTGAAGAGGGTTTGAAGGACGCATTATACCTCCCTAAGTGATTTCAATTTATACTAGATATGTAATTTCAAGAAAACATAAGAATGCAAGAGAATGTGTCATCCTATAAAAAAGAAAACAAGTCAACAAAGAAAGATAATGGATTGTATGATATAGAAAGAAATAGGAAATAAGGCCCTTGCCCCACAAATGAAGAGACAAGGGAAATGACTATTATGTTACTTACAAAGTAGGAAAATGAGCCCCCAAAAAAACTAACAATGTCACGAACCAAGGAGCAAAATAACAGGCATGCAAAAGTGTCAAGTAAAGTGGTCAGAAATAGATATCATTCACGATTGCAATTCATATGAAACATAACATAAGAAATGCATTGTAAAGCATATAAAAGGAAGAATTCTTAGATATAATTAAATCAAAATGTAAAGAGAAGTATCCAATATGTGTATCCTCATCAAATAGAGGTGTTGTATACAAAAAGTCAAGGATGTAGGATGTTTGTGTGAAATCTAAGGTCTTTCAATCATAAAGAATTGAGATGAAACTCATAGGGTCAATGTGAGTAAGATTTGTACGATCTAATGTAAAATTGATGAAAGGAATGTCATAATGATTATCATGATCAACAGGACCTAAATTGATTTCAGATTTATTTTGAAAGGATCAAGGGTGTGAGCTTCTACAATGAAGGAACTCTTAGTAGAAGGATTAAAAAACTCATAAAGGCCTCACATATAGAAAAAAACTCTTGTTCCTTCTTTTTGAAAGGAACAAGAAGAAGGATCAAGGGTGTGAGCTTCTACAATGAAGGAACTCTTAGTAGAAGGATTAAAAAACTCATAAAGGCCTCACATATAGAAAAAATATCAATGGAATTAATAAAAAGAGGTTGATCAATAGGAAAAATAACCATGAAATCATCCAAATGTGTCTCATGAGAAAGAGAGTAATCCACATCCTTATCTTAGAGTTCATCCCAAATATTAAGATCATCCAAGGCGGGAAGAAAAGTCACATTAAAGGAGGGACAATCATAAGTCACAAAAGTTTCAACAAGGAGAGAGTAAATAATATTCTTATTCAACGGCTCATCCCAAATAGTATAACTACCAAGGGTAGAAACATCACAAATCACTAAAGGTTGATAAATATCATCTTGAAAAGATTACCCTTTGAAGAGAAATGAGAACCAATGCAAGGGAAAACTAAATTTCTATTGTTAGAAATGACAAGGTTTCTGTTGCATCAAAAGATTGACCTATTAATGCCCGATACAACCAATAGTCTTATAGAACCACAGGAGGCGGTTAAGCCATGTCATGAATCTTGTGAGAGACATTGGCCCACTGCCAACAATCCCCCTGACATTGTCACTCACCATGTCTTGCAAGATTCAAACTTGTGACCAAGCTCTAATACCAATTGTTAGAAAGGACAAAGTTGTTGTTGCACCAAAAGATTGACCTGTTAATACCCAATACAACCAATAGTCTTATAGAACCACAGGAGGCGGTTAAGCCATGTCACAAATATTGTGAGGGACATTGGCCCACTGCCAACATTTATCATATACATGAAATGGAACATATTTAATATCAGAAATGAAACTTGAAATGAAAGATAAAAACTCCATTAAAAGGGAATGCAATTGTTGTGCAAAAAACTAGATGCAAAAAAACTTGTATTTATAAATACAAATATATGAAATGTTCTCTATATGAAAACAATACAAAAGGATATCTAAATAACACTAATGCCAAAAATAGAATACAAGTACATCTAGATACACCAAAAATTAATCTAACACCAAAGTTTAACAAAGGAGAAAATTTTAACACCACAAAAGAAAGAGTTGATGATGTTAGGTTCACCAAAAGAGAAGGTGAACAGTGAGAGATCTAACTTCCAAAGCAAGAAGAGGAGAAGCGACAGGTTCACCAAAATGTGTAGGGGTGAAATGGAATCAACCACTTAACACATTTTAAAAGGGGGAAGACCCGGATGCACCCCTTGGATTAGATTTGATTGATACAAAAGACGAGTATCAATGCATAACCTAGTACAAAAGGAATGAGTAAGATTTATTTTCCTCTGACCTCCACCTTAAGAAGGTTAAAGCAAGAAGATATGAAGCATAGAGATGAGAAATAAAGATATATGATAAAATGATAAAGTATATAAAAATGATAGAGAAGAAGATGGTATACCTTGTGAAATATAAACTTTAAAATGGGTTGTAAAATGACCTCTGAAAGGGCTAATTCTTGCAATATAGACTAAAATTGTGAGACAGACAAAACCTATAAATCTTTCAGCAATTTGCCAAGGTTGACCTCCATAATCAAGGCCAATTTGGAGCACCAGGGATGACTCGATCACCATTGATCAATCAGGAGTAACTCAATCGACCCTGATAGAATAAGTGTGGCACTAACTCCAATTTCATGATTTTGAAGAAAGTTGAAAAGGGTATCCAAATTTACGAATTGTTTCACAATTTGAGATATGAATCCTGCAAAATAAAGGATTATTATTTTTGTTGGGTGGTTTTCTTTGTTCAAACACTAGTTTAGGAATTAACCTTTAATTGAAATAAAGATAGAATGCTAGCAAGTAGTAGTAATATATCTAACATGAAGCAATGTAAATATATGAATATGCTCTTTAATTTAGAATGTAATCAAGTATGTAGATGCAATATCTTTGACTAAACTTCAAAAACCATATAAAGGAAATCAAAGTGAAACCAAAACCTTCATGTATGAATGTTCTTGAAATCTTCCATACGAATGAATGTAGATCTTGAGAAGATGGATGTAGAAGATGTAATAAAGGATCGTGAATGTATGAAGGGAGATCTTGAATGTTGAAATGATAGAGCTTGCATAAACTCCTTCAATAGCTCAAATGCAAAAATCCTTGATCTTCAATGGAGAGATAGATTGAATGTCTTGAATGTTTGAGGAATGCTTGAAGACTTGAGAGCTTGAGAACAAGTTCTTGAAGTTGAGAATGTTTGGTGTGAACATGAGGAAATGGAAGGGGTTCTATAGAGCTCAAAATTGACTAACTCATGTAGGCCACCCTACCTAGGAATTAACACCCTAAAGGTATATGGACATGGGGCCCAAAATAGGGCCAAATTAGGGGCACATTGCAGCCCTGATTGGCCCATCATGGGGCATTGTTCCCTTGACTGGTTAGGGGTGCAATGTACCCCTGACAACTTGGGGCAGAACCTCTGTATACCAAAATAGGTCTTGAATCCCATAAATCAAGCATAGAGTCTAAGATATAGTCATTTTAGTGTAGAAAGTAGATTCCAAGTGCATAGATAAAGACAAGGGAGCACCTAGGAGCATAGATCCTATCTTGAGATTTACATGAAAAATAGGAGCTTTAAAAATGATTTATTAGGTTTTACTCCAATTCCACCTAGGAGAAAGGATGGAAAAGGGAAGAAAGAAGGAAAAGTGCATAGAGATTAATGATCTCACATTAAAGAGGTGTCAAACCTTCATTAAATTGGAGTGCATCTAATTTAAGATGGTACAAATCCATAATGATCAAATACCATCTAAAATATTCTCATTTAAATTATTCACCAAAAACCCGATCAAGATCATTGTTTGCATTCAACTCGATTTTGATAAGAAGTAAAAAACTAATATCCTTTTAATTCAAATCTTTATTATTTATTTTACATCTCTATTCATTCCTTGACAATGCATTGAATATCTTAAATTTTATCTTTGTACACTATGATCATGATCCTTTATTTTCTTCTATGTTTGATGACAAATCATTTCTCAATTTGCTTCACCATATTAATTGAATTGTGGTTCAAAGGTTTAGTTTAGCTTGAAAATCAAGGTTGTTCAAAACATATTGTTTCAACTACCAATTTATTAGTGACCTTATCCACGTTTTTGTTCAACCATGAACCCAACCATCAAACTATCTTGTTAATCATTGGTCTATAATAGAAATTCTTATAGGAATTAATTAGTTAAACAAAAAAACTTTCTACTTCATTTCTTTATTAAGTTGATGAATAAGACTAGTCATTTCTTTTTAAAAACATTTAGTTTGTTACAAATGATGTTAAAGATCGTACTTGCATAAGGTTCTTTCATGAAGAATTGATAATTTGAATGTCTTCATTGCCCTTGTTGTCGGATCATATTAGCTTTCAAGTTCAATGTAAGTGTATATAAACTAAACTACATAATCAACCTCAAAATTAAACCTTACTATGTGTAGACAAAGTTATGAATTTTCTTGTAGATGCAAATGAGAATATATTATCAAAACCATAGATACTATAGAATTTTCAATATGAAATATTTACTAATTGTCTTTTACATCAATGACAAACATGAATGTCAAACTTTCAACAAGATCTCCCTTTGGAATTGATGTTGATTCCTGAAGAAATCCTCCCACCCCCCACCCCCATCTAATTTAAATAAAAAAACTCATTTATATGTATTAAACCAATTTACATACATCATATTTTCACTATCACATATCATATCAAAATAGATGTCTCACCATACTCTCCATACCATACTTGTACCTACATTATTCTTTCTCTCCCTTGAAATTAATGACAAAGGAGACTTACCAAAGGTTTATATTCATGAAAACTACCCTTGAAACATATCACATCTTGATGAGAAATATGCAAGAGAAGAGAGGGATACGACCTTAGTCTTGTTCTCAAACTTTTAAACATTTCCTTTGGTAGAGTGTTAGTAAAGATGTTAGCCAACTAGTCACTAGAAGGAACAAATTCCAGATCTATATAACCATTCAAAATATATTCCCTTATGAAATGATCATGAATATCAATATGCTTTGTATGAGAATGTGTAATTGGATTCTTAAAAATATTAATGGCTCATTGAATATCACAAAAGATAGGAACTAGTTTAGGAACACTCATGTTCATCTGACAAGCTATAATGGGTTAAAATCATTTTTGGGCTACATTGATGACATCTTCCTTGTTGGTTTGATAGGCATACACAAAAAACTAGTACTAGTGGCATTAACTAGTACTAGTGGCATTGAAGTGAGTCATCAACATCGATTTTTTTATAGTGAGGATTGTTATCAGTTAGATATTGACATATCTGCATGCTTCATGGGTTCCCTACCAGACTTGGGGGACTCTGATGACAATGTCACATACTTACCACACAATTCGTTTGGTCCTAATTTATTTGAAGAGATTGATGATGTCTTGATAATTGTGTATAGGAGGGTTGGTCTGTCTCTTGCTATGGAACCACTCTTTCATCCAAAAACTAACTTAGGTGTGCCCTTTCAGTCGAATTTTTGTAGTTGCCCCCTTGAGGTTCATTGTAGCTATGCTAAGCATGGGGTGGAATCTCGAAGAAATTGTTTGATTAAAATGACATTGACAAAGGAAGTAGTAGACGAATTCCACATCTATATTTATTTTTTCGCAAGTGTGGCCTGTTGTTGGAAGTGAGTGAAAGTAACTCTCCACTTGAGAGCCCATTAGAGGAGGCATCTTGGAAGAGCAAGGAGACAGATTCAACCTTGTTGGGTTTGAAGGATAGTAAGGAACATCATATGATCATGAGGGTCGCCATTTTCATCATGACGATCATACTTCATAACCTCTATATCCCTAGGAAATGGGAGCATGTAAAGATTCAACAAATGAAGCCTTAAGTTGTTCTTTAGGGGTTTGCAGTTGTGCAAGTTGTTTCCTAATCTCTTGCATCTCTTCTGTCAAGATTTCAACCTCAGTGGGCTCTTGCTTTTTTATTATTCTTTGTACATAAAAATCTTGAGGGAGTTTTCATCCCTTTGTTGTCATATATTGAAAGTATTGTTCCCATTCTACTCCAAGGTTTTAAACATTAACTTTTGAGCGACCTCATCTCATTAAAACCTTATGACACCTTCACTAGTGATCTCATCATCACTTTTGTGATGTGATAGTGATTGTTTAGGTGGTGATGGGCATGCTCTCATGTGGACTTTAGGAGTCCTAGGAGGCGTGTTGTTTCCATCATTGCCATCAAGGGGAACATTATCAAATGGGTTGTTGTAGTAACCCCTTCTATTTTCCTCATTATGTGCTTGAGTATTAGTCTCAACTTGTTGTTAAGTTCATTTTCTCACGCGTATGGCCTCTTTGAGTCTCTCATTTTCTCACACTTGTTCTTCTAAGTGACGATTGATCTCCTCAAGATGCATGGTGATCAAGATGATGTTTTCACCTATGGGTATATCAAAAGGTGTATCGAATGAGTTTTCAAAGCTATAGAGTAGGTTATGTCAGATGTTGGTTGTTTGCATTTGATTAAAGTTAGGATCTTCTACACAAGGTTGTCTGCGAGAGTGCCTAGGTGGAGTTTCCAATTGTGTGAAAGTGAAGGAGGGATGATTACCTTTACCAACTTGGAACCTAGTGGTGACCAGCATGTAAGGATACACCTTTGTTTAGTAGGACGAGAAAAGTGTTTCAAATTTGAAGCTCGTACAATCAAGAATAATCACTTGAAAAAGTAAGATAGATGGCTTGTCAATAGTGCTCAAGAATTTACAGCACTAATGACTCAAGCCGAGAGAGAGCAAGAAGATCAATAGCAAATAGCTAGCATAGAATGGTAACCGAGTTTTGACAAGTGATCATCAGTGACACTTTGATACTTACCTCTAACGGACTCAACCTATTTTTTCAACTTAGGACAATACCTAACATGGAGATTTGTGACTAGATTTAGGAAAGATGAAGCAATGATAGCCCCAAATCAACTAAGACACATTTTAGACTTTGTTTTGAAGGAAAATAATCCAGGCGATAGTAGGACAACAAATAATATCGTACAATATCGTTCAAGGTAACAGGTGATACTTTTGTTTGATACAGCAGTTTCTCTTAAGTAGGGCGATAGAACTTAGTATTACCAGGTGATGTAAGTCAAAGTAACTAGGTGATACAATTTTGGACAAAAAGTAGCATACGATAATTCTCTAGAAAGGATATAATAGTCTGCTAGTGAATTGTGAAAAAGGAGGATTTTTACTCCAAAAGTTTTCGTTTCGGTTTGACAATCAAATAGTTTTTAGATCAGACATTGTAGGACTTTAGATTGTGTCAAAGAAAAGCATGGTTTGCAAATAGTAAGGGTACTTTTCATGTCTCAATCAGTTCAACAAGGGACAAAGCAACCTTGCCAACACACATTTGTGATATCGGAACAACTTTCTACCCATGTTAATGAGATGTTGAATTTGAGAGAACATTTACAAAGGTCAACACATTCAAAAACACTTGCCAAGCATATCTACCTAAAGGTCACAGTTCATTACTCAACAACTTGGCTCACACTAACTGCTCCTTTACCTCGCACCAAGTGGTTGCCCATAAGAGATATTGGCTTTGTAATGGAAATGCCATAAGCATAACCAAGGGAGCACAGATGGTGAGTGTAAAATCTTGGGGTGATCTAGGTAGTCCACTAGGATTTATCCTTGCACCATGAAGTTGAGTGGCAAAATAAGGTAGTTACTAACTTAGGGTGTTTAGAAAGGGTTTCCATTCGTAATCTTTCTCTTGCACCCAATTATAGGACAACCCACCTTGTAGTGGGTAACAAACCTCACAGCAACAAGAGCACCTTAAGCGTTATTTCTTAGCATTTTCCTCATGGTCCCAATCCCATAAGTACTCACACTAACCGAAGACAAACACTATGTCTACCAAGGTTTTGTGTCCTTGATAGCCTTGAGATTTTAGTGGGTTGGAATAGCCAAGTTCGCTTGTCCCCACTTGGGTCGTTCCTAGTGATTGCTCAAGAGCATGTCCGCTAAAAGATTCTAACTACAACAGATTAGATCTACTTTCAAGAGTTAAGATTTTTGATTCACCGCATAGGTGAAGAGCATACTCTCCTATCTTGATTGTTTCCCCTAAAGACGCCAAAAAGATTCAATTAATCCCCTTACTTTCAAAGTCCAATGGTGGGTCAAGATTTATGATTCACCACAAGGGTGAAGAGCATACTCTCCAATCACCAAGGGATTTCAATCACAAGTTTAATGTGCCTTTGGAATGAAAACAACTAGTAGAGTGTCACACATGGAATAAAAAAAATACAATCAAGTGTTTGGTTTTCATGTGTTCGATAGCCCTACAAACAAGTGTTAGTAGCCCTTGTGCATTTGAAGCTTTGACATGCCTTCTTTTCAAGGTAGGTAGGCAAGCATTTTAAGGCAACACCCTACAAGCACAACTATTAGTCCACCTCAAGTTAGTCCAAAATAACATAAAATTTGCAAATAAACGTTTGTCAGACTATCATAGACCTGTAAAATCTAACAAACAACAAGCAGCAACTGAAAAACTAACCAAATCACCTAAACAAGTAGTTTTAGGTAGGGCGATTTTTTTTGCTGGAAGAATGTTGTACGATACTTCTCAGTATACTCGTGCGACCATTTTCCTTTGTGTGATATGTCTCCCTAAGTTGTGTGATACTACTCACTATACCGAGGCGAGATAGTTTAGTAAGGGCATGCGATACTTTTACTAAAAAAGTATCGCCTGACAATACAAGAAAATATTGTGCAATACTAGCAAAATATCACCTGATATCTGCAACTATTAAAATAAAAAAAAAGTGCAGACAGAATGCAAAAATGCAGGAAATGCAGCAAGACAAGTAGCAAAACTAGAGTGTTCTACCCCACAGTGGGTGCCAAAAATGTACACTCAAATGGTGTCACACTCGAAACCCTTCTATCCAAGTGATTCCATGAGTTGGAATGCTTGAATGTCAGCTTAGAACTCCCTATCCATGGAGTGCAAGAAGTGTGTTTTGAGCATGTAAAGGGACTCTTAGCTAAGCCTTAGAGACACATTCCTTGCTAGTAAACCCTGCAATGGGAGGTTCTTAAGACAAGATGCAAGAATGGAAGTGTCCACAAGAATTCTCAAATGCAATGCAAGTATGGATTAAACTAACATGAATATGAAAAATGCAACAATATTAAACAAGAATAAGAGGGTTACAAGACCCAAACTAATTAAGCTATGTAATATATATTATTGCAAGAAATAGAAACTACACTATATGAATCTAAGCTAAAATGCCATAGCATGAG
Organism: Cupressus sempervirens; assembly: GCA_028749045.1. Lineage (NCBI taxonomy): Eukaryota > Viridiplantae > Streptophyta > Pinopsida > Cupressales > Cupressaceae > Cupressus > Cupressus sempervirens. The sequence goes on along the minus strand of CM053793.1, from coordinate 282,973,441 downwards.
AGAATCAGACAAGAATATAGAAGTCCTCCACAAGCTCTCAAGAAGTCAATAGATAAACCTGTAGCATAACAATACTAAGAGTGTGTATCCTTTGACAAGGGGAGAGTTCTTTCTTTTAAAGACGTATGGACGCTGGAGATTAAGATCAAGGGATGAACGATCAAGGGTGCAAGTTGACTTTGGCATGATCCATGTCCAAGAGGAGGTCAACCAATAAGAAAAGAGTTGACTTTGTATGTGAGATAAAAAAAACCTTTTATTTTATTTCTAAAATAGGAATAATGTTTTATGTGTGCACATTGAGTAGGTTAGAAGAATGGGGTCTTTTATTAATTAAAAGGGGACATGCTCTTTTAATCAAATAATGAACTTAGGATAGTATAGTCAAACTATAGGTTATAATCAAATTAATTAATTTTTAGCAATTCAGTCTACGTAAATGATTAATTAATTTAGCCAAAATGCTGAGAAGGGGGCTAATAGTCTAGATGACCATTTTTAGGCTATTACAGCCTTAAGGGGCACCCCTTAGATAATACAAGAGTTTGGTCAGTTCTCTAGTTACTATCTATTACCATAGAGATGTTAGGATAGTCATCAACCAGCTCTACCCTTTATGGGCTATTAGTTGGATCATGTTTTCTACTTTTGCCTATCTCAAGGAAGCATAAGGGATCATCTCAAAGTTCCTCCTAGTGTTTTGATAGCTCATCATCTTCTAGGTTCTATGTGGATGGATGATTTTCCAAGGAGGGACAAAAATCCTCATGCTTATCCCAAAATCACTTGTCATCATCAAGCCATGTTGAGTCTAATGGTTCTGAAGCAGTATAAGCACAATTCTTCTCTAGGATATAGACTTTTTCATAGACGAGGAAGGATCCTTTATCTCCAAACTCTCAATTAATGGGGAAGCAATTTTCTTCCTTGTCTATGGCTCCCAATAGGCTAGGTTCCACCTCCCATTCAAACTCTTATTCGTTACCTCAGTCTTGAAATCCTCCCTAGTCAAGAAGGCCACGCCCATTAAAGTGTGCTTTCTCATCTAAACCAGTATCCTCCATAATGGATGAGATTTGGATTTCCAATTGTTGCATCCCGTAGGATATAAGTTCCATCATCTGCTCCTTCTCGACCACCTTTGCAACTAGTTCTGCCTAAAATATCCTTTGTTGGACCTATATTTTGCTTTCATGAGGGTATCCTCGTGAACCCCTATTGAACCCTAGAGTTTTATACCACACTCTAGCTCTATCAATCTCCTCACTCTGACTCTTGAACTCCATCATTTTGGACTAGAACTCATTGATCTCGCTTGAGAATAGAAGAGGGTAAACAAAAGTGTGTGGGGTATATTGTACCCATGGGCTATTACCAAAATAGGTTTAAGGGTAGAACTATTTCAAAAGGATTTCTAGGCATGGTGGAATGTAAGACGTGCTTATGTACAATGATTCCATGACTAAGCCCTTGTAAAACTAGAAAACATTTGAGCAATGATGCTCCAGTTGCTTCAACTAACAAATTCATTATTGAGCCTAATGTTAGGTCCTACCAGACTTCCCACAAAAGAAACTATTGATGACTAAAAATGCTTTTGGCCCAAAGTTGTCTATAGTAGGGTGTAACATATGTTCGGAAGCAACAATGGTGGTGGGGACTTGATTGCATACCACTGTGCAACCTCCAAGATTTTAAAAGTCATCTCTTCGTGCTTGGAATGGAGAAAAGAATGGAAAATGATGAAATTGAAAAAGGAGATTCTCCTTATTTAAGGACACTCCAAATCTTGGAGGCAAATGTGATTCCAAAGTGGAAATCTCAACACTTGAGAAGACCAACTACCACACGCATTCATATGCTCATAAATAACTACTATGACAACATAAAGAAAAATATATTACAACTTCATGGAAAGATGCATTTGAAAGGTCAAACTAAAGTCTTGTGGGCACATAAACTAGAAAAACGTGAATTGAATCACAGAATAAACCAACAGGTCAAGTGCATGATTAGTTTTATTCATAATTTTGGGACATAACTACAACATAAGGCATAGTAGTAGCCTTTATGATTACATAGATATAGAGATGATTTCATCGACTCCTTTTCTCTTGGAAGAAATTTCTAGAGGTGAGGAAAAAGGGTTATCATCTTCAATGATATATCTCAAGGATATCCACCTTGTTCTCCTCTTTTTAAACATGAAAGTCTCTTCTTTTTACAAAGATACAAGTATATATAGTCTGAAAGGGAGAAAGCCTTGTGATTTTGAAAAAGGTCTTTAGTCATGGAGCAATGTCGATGTCGTGGCAGGACTGAGAAGTCTCTTTCTTTTGTCGACACTCATTGGATTAGTCGTTTCATTATTCGCTTTGTGTTGAGGGGTCAGTGTTTATTTCCATATTTGGTGAAGCCGAACTTTGCTCAAAATACATCATGCCTTGACACACTACAAACACTTATGGTGTGAAGATGTACCCTAAAGGCGATCGTTGCTTTGATACACACATCACTCGAGTAGCTTTTGAATTTGAAAAGGGGTTGTGTTCTTGATGGTATGGTCTTGATTTGCCTGGTGCGGAAGGATATCTATTGCGAGAAACCAGACATGTTGAGCAAACAGATAGTCTACAAGGGACCACCTTTTCCTTTGAGGAATACTCGATTGGATCGACAGTCCTCGAGGTTGATTAAGACCTTGCTCCGTCAACGAGAGAGGACAGGAGGCAACCGTACGAGGAAGGTCAACTAGCCAAAGAAGGGATATATAGGAATCGCTCGCTGCAGTGACATGTGTCATCTATCGATCAAGGTTCTCATGAAGGAATTGTTTCTATCGGGAAGCGAATTTCGTTACGGACTATGAGTTGAAGTTTACAAAAGCCATGAATAATAATTCATTATCATCACAATCATATTTACTTGATTCACCATCTCTCATCATCAATCAAGCTTCTTTTCTTTTTGAAAGCAAACTTTTTTTTTATTATAAAACTTCTTACTAGACTTCCTCTTTTCATCTTCTTCTTCATTATGATTGAAGAAAAGGACACTTAGATGGGAAGTGTCATATTTTGCCACAATTTAAACATTTGGAAAGATGTTTACCTTAAGAGCCTTTCCTTAGCCTTCTTGAGAGATGTGCTTCAAAAACTTCAAGAGCCTCAAGTTCAAATGAAGCTAGCTTAATTCTTTTTGAACATTGTCACTTATTTACTTGTAGATTCTTATTTGTTGGATTTCCTCATCTCATATGCCTCTAGTGCTCCATGAACATCTTACATAATGTACTTAATAGTATCTTTGGCTTCTTCTATGGCAAAGATATTTGAATCAAACTTCTCTGATAATGATCTACAATCTTTCTTCGCAACTTGTGTGTCATCAACTTCTTCTCGAAGTCCTTGTATGGCATTCATAGTTTCATCTATCTTAAGTAGATATTCTACTACCTTTCCATTGTCAATCTTCAAGTCTTTGAGTCTTGCTTTCATATTTTGTATTTTGGCTTCCTTAACCCTATCATTTCCATGAAAAATATTTTTTAACTTGTCCAACACTTCCATGAGAAGTATTTTTTAACTTGTCCAACACATTTTAGAGGATTGACAATGCATCACCTTCACAATGGAAAGCCCTGTAGTATGAAAAAATCACTTTTGATCTTTTTATTTATTTAGTCTTTGAAGCAACTAATTTTAGAGCTATAACTCTAGAGAGCACCAACACCCTCAAGGTTTACAAGCTAGAATTTCAAGGAACACTCATCCCTAACTGCTGAAGCACCCACTTCACAATTACAAAGAAGCACTCACTTCCCTTATTAGATAAAATACAGAAATGTAAATCAGAGGATCAGCTTTGTTCCCATACAAAACATTTATCACAACTTCAAATTACAAATTATACGTCATAGATCTACACAAATATTCTGAACTTCTTGTATCCATCTGCAAATATAAAAATTATTAAATTTCAGAACTGCACTTGAATCTCAATCTGAGCAACTTCCAAAATTCAAATATGTATTATATCAACTTTCAACCGTGTCAATTATTCGAATATGAAACTTTTAACGTCCACGTCTCAAATATCACTGTTCGGATAAATAAGTACATTTCATCCACCAAGCTGATTATAAACCTTTGGTTCAGAAACTGAATGAAAACTAACAATCCAGTAGCATTAATAAATCTGATTCCTGAATATTTTGAAGGTGTTATCTATGATTTCAGACAAAAGAATATACTTTACAAAAGTATGCTTAGAAAATAAGACCTTGCTATCACTTTGCATATCCAAAATTATGTCAACCTCTTTCTTCTTCCATTCAAATACCTTCTTGTTAACTCCAACTTGTAACTTAGCTATTCCTCCATTCATCTCTAACATCTACTGCTTTATATTTTTTAATGACTCCGTATAAAACAGATTCAAAAACATTGATGTTACAACACATATATCATCTTCTCAACAGTCATTTTGAAGAAGAAAATACCATTAGTCCAGTCATAAGGAACTGATACCATCTTTAAAAAACTCCTTTGAACTGTTCACCGTGAACACTGTAACGGTCAACTTTTTGCATTCAAAATGGTTTTGATAACCGACCAAAAAACTGATATCCTTAACTCAAATCTTTAATATTTCTTGTACTTGTGAATTTGCTCCCTGAAGATCCATAAAATTTACTTTAAACACCAATCATAATCCTTCATTCTCTTCTAAATTTAATGACAAGTCATTTCACTAATCAATTCACCATATTAACTGAAAGCTGGTTCAAGGTTCGATTTTGTTTTGCAAATCAATGTTGCCAAAAAATAATTGTGTCAACTTCCAATCTATTATTGACTCCATCCTTGTTTATGTTTGACAATAAACCGAAACATCAAACTATCTTTTTAATCATCGATCTTTAACAGAAATGGAATCAGTGTGTTAAACAGAAGTTTTGATGTTGACTTCATTGCTTTATTAAATTGATGGCTAAAAATGATGATTCATTTTCAGAAACATTTAGTCAAATTACCAATGATATTAAAGATAATAATCATATAAGGTTCTTTGAGAATCTGACTTAATTCGATTATGTTCATTGCCCTTATTCTCCATTCATATCAACTTTCAAGTTCAATAACAATGTATATAAACTCAACTATGTAGTCAACCTTGAAACGGAACAGTATTATGTGAAGATCAAGACATGAACTTCATGTGGCTGCAAATGTGATCTCATTATCAAAACCATAGATACTAAAGAATCTCCAAATGGAACATTTACTAATTGTCATTTACATCAATGACAAATACAAATACCAAAGGTTCAACAGGTTTCCAGACCTTCTAAAACCTGCCATGTACAGGGTTTCAGGTCCCTACAAAACATGTTTTTCACTTAATCAGAAACACTAAGAAGGGAACAAAAATAAAGCAAGGAATATTGGATGACTCGTGTTGAGAATGTTTGGAGTATCTCCTTCACTTAACTGAGTCATTATGAGTATGCTTCATTATACTTACATTGGTAGGCCTTGCGTTGGAGGGGTGTAAGATGTCATAGACTCAACGCTTGAGAATATGAAAAAAATCATAAACGACAAAGAGCAAGACCCTAACAACACCCTAACAAGATCGTCAAATAATAGCGAACAATTATTGTAGAATGATGAAACGAGATGACTACTCTTCTACTTGTGTTTGCATATAAGAGGGGGGCAGCCACCGTAGAGAGATTTAGAGGTTTCCAATGAATAGAACATAATATTCCTTACAATCTTCTAGATGATACGTGAGATTTAATTATGAATGAGTTCCTAAAATTTGTAAATGCAAGATGTCTAATAATGATATTCTTCTTCATCAATTTAGTAAGGATGCTCAAAGTTGGTTGTACAACCATGACCAATGATTCCAATTGTTGGAGCCCCTTACAATCAAAATCATATCACAAGTTTCACTTATAATTTTAATTTACTCTGTCCTCGTAGCTAATAAGTTTATAACATCAATACTTTTATTTTACTCGTTTAATTTGTCTCCTCTTCATAGTTTGCTAGTTCATCTACATCTCAAAGAAGTTAGAAGCACATATCATTTCATCCAAATAATAGAGTGCAATAGCTTACAATCAAAAAGAAGGGATAACTTATTTATATGTGCATTCCAACTTCCATCTCCTTTCCCACAAGCAAAAATGAATGCTCCTAGTTCCGATCAGAACATTAGAACATGGACGCTTCTAGTTCCCAGCTTGAAATTTATCCATGTGATGATTTCGACGGAAATAATGTAATCAGTGCAGCCGATCCAATGGACCTTGGCACTATATGGAGTCAGTTAATGTCATTGACAAAGAAGATGATGATTCAAAATAAGAATAATTTATGACTCCGATAGTTGAATTTTAAACTCAAATAATGATACATGATGTTATGATAATGATGATATACTTACAAGTTTATGGTGTTTTTGTTCTTTCTATGATATTATGTGAAATTCTACTCTTAATTCACGGTTATAGGCTGCATACACAAACACAAGTACACATGCCCACACAGCCACACATGCACTCCTGCACACACGTGTGTTCTGTACTAATGAACCCAAACCTTATTTCAAAATTTTGTCGTAGTGGCAAGCAGATTCTTCAAAGCCATATCTGAACCTGAACCCGCACCGGCAACTTGGTTGTATTTCATTTCACATTTGGCCTATGAACAAGGATTTAAATCGTACCTTTTATTTCCAAATTAGGAACAAACAAAGAAGACATGACGTAGGAGACTTGCTGCAATAAAGGAAAGGTTAAAAATCAGCTTGACCGTAATTGGGACAGAGTTAATTCTTGACCCTAAAAATGATTGTCATCATAATGCCATCTCTTAATTATTACTTTCTCTAGTATCCAATCACTTCATTTTTAACTCCAGATAACATGTCAACCAGCTTAACATTCCCAACCAAAATTGTTAACTGAACATGAACCAAAGATGAAATAGATCAGATTAGCAAATGCTATCAATTCTATACTTGGGAAACTAGAAAAATGTTAAAATAAAGGTAAAATTTTAAATAATATACATTGAATGAATTGGAAGTTATCTAAACCGTCTCAAATTACCAATCTACTTGGATTTAAAATCAATGAAGCCTCCAATGGAAACCTTCCTTTCATGAATGGTAACCACCATAAAATGCTTCTGCATTTCGCCACATTATACAACTCTTTCATGTGTGGTCAAGTATAGCTGTCAGAAACTCTTATCGGTACAATCAGCAATTATGTTCTGTCAGAAACTCTTATGAATATCATCAATAATTATGTTAGTAGTCGATGCCTGTTTCATGGCTTCCCAATAGCGTAAACAACTTGGGTTCAGATGCAGTGCATGCTGAAGCCACAACCTTGAACTTTTTGATGTCTCAGGCCAATTTTCATCTCTTTCTGATATAGCCCTACTCTGCTCTGCAAGTAAATGCATCTGAAAAAATAACTCTGCAGGTCTAATCTCTGCTGCGCACAAGGGAAAGCATCTACTTCAGACCAATAGCATCCAAGAGACATTTTGCATTGAATACTATGCTCAAACCATACAAACTAAACCTTCAGAGGTACCAATATAATTCAAACAAGAAGATTACCTGCTGGCCAAGCTAACCATTCTAGACGAAGGTTTCTCTCCCAGCTAGTCTTTCCTCTGCCTATGCTAGCGAGTGCTTGTGCAAGCAGTATAGAAACCACTGGCAGTGAAGAATGGCTAATAGCCTGTGCTTTGAGAAGACTGCGCAAAGAAATCAACAAGAACTGTGAACTGGAACCTTGCCTGGCAAGCTTCATGCAAATTGCACCTGGAAATGGTTCACATAGATGAGACTTGAAGCAATGATAGTCATTATCTCAATCAACTCATGGCCACATATAATTAAAAACTTATGTGAGTACATTCGTGAGCACATACTCAGACATTTATTTGCTAACATTTTTTCCTAATAGTATTACGTTACATATTTAGATTCAATACACCTTAAGTTTCTTGAGGCAACCTAAGGTTTTTTTTTTATATGAAAGGTTTAAAAGCACACTGTAAGAACATGATATTTTGTTAAATTTGTCAGACCATGACACTTCAGCAGAGCTAGATTACAGACTCATGTTGCTATTTACATCAATACAGCAGTTCAAATGGCTTCCTTATAGGAAAAATGCATTTCAATAATGCAATCTTTATGCCTATTACTAAGAAATTTCTGCGTACATTAAGTGTATGATAAATATAAGGAAAAAGTTAGAATCAATAAGACCATATCAATAGGCATTCTCAAGGATAAGAAACATACCATGAATAAGATGTAAGCATCCTTCTTCAGGCCACATAGAGCAAGCTCGAGCTATATCCTTTTCTGCTGAAAGTAGGTCTTCATCCCAAATACATCTTTGACCATGCACTAACCCAAGCAATGCCCTCCACATATTCTGGAGACGACCTTCCTCCCCTATGGAGACCCCATTATGGATAGTAGCACTGCTGTTTTCACCCTCTAAGCTATATCTAGCTTTAAGAGCACTAAGTGTCACCCAACCAATCTCACTGTCTGTCTTCAGTTGCAAGCAGTTCATATATTCATCATTTAGTGATGTCAAGTTATTTTGCAATGCATGACATCGAGCCAATTGTAAGTGTGAAAAGAAAAGTGAACTATTAGAAACTTGAAGATGGGATGCAATTGTTGCATACTTTAATGCACCAGAATAGTCACCACTTTGAAGATGGATTTCAGATGTACAGAGCAGAAGGTGGAGTTCTTGGAAAGGAGAAATATCAACTCCCTTGTTTACAAGCAAATTTGGATGGGAGGAGACCAATCGTTTTATAACTTGACAAAGGTGATGTGGAAATTTTTCTCCACGCGCTTTCTGGTACATGTTGAGAATAAGTAGATAACGAGCAGTATAGTTCCATGGTTCTAGATGAAACCACCTGCAAAATGATAAATTCTGACATCATTAACAGAGAATTAAAACAAGCAACAAACTTTCACCAGGCATTTTTGCAGAAACAAATTGCATACCTTTGCAATTGTAATATCACCGGAAGTCCAATCACACCTCTATTTCTACATATTGAGAATGAAAACCTAGGGTTGGATACTCCACAATCACTACAAGCAATGGCAGCTGCACCCAGTACTGAAAGAGTTGAAATTGAGTCTTCTTCATTAGGAACTCTGTTTAAACCTGTAAATGCACATTTTGCTGCAATGTGACAGCTATTACACTCCCTGCTGGAAAGAAGAAGAAATCCTAGTTGGCTCCTGTTTGAAAAGAACTGTCAGATTCTTGAGACAGGAAATAAGAAATCCTAATTGATCCCTGTTCGAAAATAATTGTTAGATTCTTGATTCGGTAAAGTATTGAAGAAGGATGCAAGAAAACGAGCAAAAACAATAACAGTATATAGAACAAGTGAAAGCAAGAACATCCATCTATTACAGATAAATTAAAAGCATACATTAACTCAAGAAAAATATTATGGATCTCGACACTTAAAAATCATAGAAACTTAGATCGTAAAAATGATGGCCACTGGAATGTATCACACATTACCTTCTACATGAAACCTCAACAATTAATGTCTATTTAGCAACATTTCAGTATTTGTAAAGCTTTCTTGTTTCCTGGAAATAAACACAATTATTTACTCTAGGTCTAACAACAGATGCTTTCCAATAGCCAGTTGTATTCATGTCGTATGCTTGCAAGTTTCATTTTAAATTACACACAAAGTTGCAATGCATAATCAGAAAATATTGATCCCACACAACCCCCTACCCTGTTCACAAACCATCTGAATGCCCTAAGAGCGAGTCATTATTCTTAATCTAGTTATTTAAGAATGAAAATAATTGAGCCTTGAACCCTAGCAGATTGTGAAATATCAATATGATCAATACGTGAAGGCCGTTATTCACTACCATAAAAAGGATACATTTCCTAGTGAACTAGCTAATCACACCCAAAAACTATCCATTCAAAAATTATCATTATGTCAAACAAGCCACTTTCTAACAAGAAAACATGGCAGAGACGTTTGACTAAATGGTTATCACTTCTGACTATAAATTTTGTAAATAACAATCTTACAAAATGATATACGTATTTACTTTTCTGATATCTCACTTTGCAATTATGCGCAGAGAGATGGCGCACAGTCTATAAATTAGCAAAAACACCTAACGACTTGAAATCTAAGATTCGCTCAAAACTGTATCAACCTTGGTGCTATTATGCTTCCACCGAGGCTTATTTAGAGTATTATGGAGACTGGGAGAGCAGGTCAAACAAAATCCAACCTAGGTTACCTGGTAAACCAGTCATCTCGAAAGGTTATAGGTCATAAACACCGACATTAGCAGTCCTTTAAAGAAATATTCTCTCTCGGGTCTTTAGCAAAATAGCCTTAAGTAATCCCCGATGAGCTGGATGTCGGTGAATGGATAGGTGGTGTCAACTCTCCATGATCAAATATTTCTACCCAACTTGGTGGTTTCTAGTTGGCAAGAATATATAGCTTGTGTCATATATTCCCATCCTGGAGATAAAATTTTATAGTATCTGTGAGGAAAAGTAAGATTCCTACTTTAATCTCTCTCTCTCTCTCTCTCTCTCTCTCTCTCTGCTGATCAGGATTAAACTCGTCTGGTCCAAAATATGTGAACAAATCTAGTGAATAATCAGTAACTATGCGAAAGGTATTCAAAAGAAATTTAAGTAACAATGGTCAATTTTTATTCTCAGAATTAGGAATTGACTCCAGATATACTTTGTCTGGTCCCACAGTACTGGAACAGAGCAGCTAAACAGCCAAGTGAAGCAAAGTCTTGGAATCAGATGTAATGATGCTCACTTTTCATTCTCAGAATTGAGAATTCTCCAAAGATATCCCTAGACTAGATCAGATATACAACCTAGATGTGAGAATGTTTCTGCTGCAAACTTAGCATTATCCTTAAATATTTTGTTTATCCCTTTAGGGAGACTCTCTAAGCATATGCATTTAATGTTAAATAATGAACAACAAATTCTTTGTTGATCAACAAACACTATATTGAGAGGAGGATTAACAGGGTTTGTCTGAAGGCACCAGGAACTTCTCTACTGAGGTAGTCTGCAACAACATTCTGCTTTCCTAGAATATGTTGGGCTTCATAGTTGAACCGATTCAAATATTCCTGCCATCTGACATATTTTCCCCAACTGTCTTTTTGGCCATGATCCTTTGATTTGAAAGTCAAGAACCTGGTGTGATCTGTTCTGATAACAAATTACTTTAGATGCATAAATTTGAAGGCAAACTTTTTTAGATTATTGGTGATGCCATGTATCTCCTTGTCAGAAGAAATCCATTTTTTTAACATCGGCAGGAAATACACCACTAGCATGTTCAGCAATTAATTTGATTCCATTTTTTACAAAACAAAAATCTACACACCGTGCATGATCTTAAGAATCATTATGTAAAATGAAATCTTCAATTGTAGGAATGTGGAATGTAGGGAGATCCTGAACCTTTAATCGAGCTTTCTATTAGTTTATTGTAATGTTTAATGGTCATCTTAGTCATCAATTTACTAGTTAGTTTGTATTTTTGGTCTTAGTTACCAATTATTTTGTTTATGAATAATGAAATATTGTAACATGGTACCAAAGCAGATCGATGGGCTTCTTTAATAGTTGTAGCCTTCGTGTCTCGAAATTTAGTCTAAAAAATTTTAATTGCATTTTTATGAAAATTCGACTTGATGTCCAAGGGGTTTAGCTTGGTTGAAGAAATAAGTTCTCATTGTGGAGACCTTGGGTCAAAAAGGGACATCTTTGTGGAATTCTAAGCTGTGACTCTTGGTCTTCCATTGGTTGTATTTGTCTCATTGTAAAAGGTGGATTCTAAGTTGCGACTCTTGGTATTCCACTTGTTGTTTCTAGCGTTAGTATTTTAGGGCTTTTACCATTTTCTGAAAGACAATTATTTGTAATTTTGGGTTTGGCAATATTTGCTCAAAAATCGTGATTTTTTCCAGTTTGTTCTAGGGTGTTTGCTGATTGCAAAATTTTGGAGGGTTTGTCATTTTCTATTTAAAATCATAGCAGTTATTCTTAGTGTCTCTTTAGCTATAGGGAGGGAAAACTTATTCTCCAACACCAAATTGGAAGTTTTGTGATGATTCTGGGTCAGAAGTTTTGCAAATTTTGGGAGGGTTAGTGGCAGAGTAAGTGGCAGGCTCCTGTCTCTTATTGCAGAGCATTCTAAAGAAGGGGGCAGCTTTCTCTGTTTTTTCTGGAGGATTTTGGCTACTCATGGTCATTAACATGCTGAAGATACAGGGATGGTCTCAACAATAGCAGAATGTTTTGAAGAAGTAATGACCACAAGACATATACAACTTTTTGCAGGTTAGTTAGATGGTGAGCATTTAGGGAGAGTATTAGAATATCGTAATGTTTCTTTAATGGTAATCTTAGTAAGTCTTTAGTTTATTAGTTAGTTTCTATTTTCGGTCCTAGTTACAGATTGTTTCGTTTAAATACTGCCTTTGTAAATCTATATAAGGAGATTGCATCTCCATTTGTAGTCACTCGTTTATGAATAATGAACTATTGTAACATTTTCTCCATGGCTTCATCATGTATAGATTTCCACTGTCGTTTCTTTTTTGTAAAAAATTGTTGGAATGGTTCTTGATCAAAACCCACACCTGGATAAAATTTATTCCTAAAAATCTTTACAGCTGAGGAGGCTGAAATTTAAGGATTTTGTCCTTTGATGTGAAACTGAATCTTGAGTTTACCAATACTAATAATTATACCTAAACTTTCTACAAGTTTGTACACCATAGAATTTCAGATAGAAACAGAACAATCTGAGAATTTAAAACTAACCTATAAAATGTTTCTAGATGGGACTTAAGCTCATCAAAGTACTTAGTTAAAACTAGAATATCATCAATATATAAACAAATATACATCACAGCCACAAAAGATCTTGTTCATTCTTTCTTGGAGTTGGAAGTAAGAAGACGTGTTCATCAACCCACATGGCATCACTTTCACTTCATATTGTCCAAAAGAACAACTCAATGATATCTCACGTTTGTCCTATCTAATTTGAGGAAAATCTGATTTACAATCAAATTGAGAGAACTTTTGTACTAGCAACTCTTTTCTAGCAAATATGATTCATCCGGAATTGTGTAAGAGAACGGTACTGTAATAGCACTTAATGGCCTATAGTTTACAACAATAACTTTTTTGTTTCTTCTTTTTTCATATTAGTTGCAAACTACAAATGGACAACAGTTCAAATCACATTGAAAAGTGTACAATATACTTCATTTAGTTCTCCGATTTCTTCTTGCATATCTGGATAGTCATGAGCAAGAAGAGGGATTTTCTTCCCAAAATTCATTTTGGCATCAGTTTACAATTTTATTTCCATCTTTGGCATTTACTTTTCCCAAAAATTCTGAGGATCTTCTAAGCAAATGTCCTTGAAGATAGCAGCTTTTAGTTCTGGTATTGACTAAACTGTTTGGATCCCACTCATGGCTGGATATTTTTCAGAAGCACAGACAAGCATAGAAGTGCTTAAGTTTTCTCCATTCAAAGAGAAAATTATCCTTTTCTTTGTACAATCATAGGGTGTATATCTGTCAATGAAATCTCCTCCCAGAACTACATCTATAGGCATTTGCTTCATGGAAAACAAATGATACTTAAACTCTTCCCAACTCTACTCTCTATTTGTGCCTTTATCACAACTGAATCATTTTCTTGTGCATGACATACAACGTAGGCACAGTCTTTTGTGACAATTGTTCCCAATTGTTGAGAACTTGTTATTTACAAAAGAATAAAGAGGCTCCAATATCAGTTTGAGCATCATATTGTTTTCCATTTATTACACTTATACTGAGAAAGTTCTCCTGTAAGAAGATTTACTAAATAGTGTAGCTCAAGCCATGGGTTGGGATCTGGAAGAACATACATAGCCACTCTTAACATTGGCAAAATCTTAAAATATGGAGGAGAATCCTCAGGTTCATATTCTTCTTAAATTTTGAAGATTAACTGAGCATCATTCATATCAGAATAAGGTGTACCAGGGACATCAGATTCTTCTTCAATAATTAGAGATGGACAAAATTAAAGATAACATATTACAATGTCAAGAAAGGTTGTTCTAATAAGAACTGAGATAATCTCAACAACTGGATCTTCCTGAACAGGTGTTTTCTCATCAAATTTTCTCTCTTTCTGCAGTTAAAGGAGTGATTAGAAAAGGTTCCTAAGCATCTGTGGAATTTCTACTTCAGAAAGGCTAAAGTCTAGAATTTCTTTCTAGTAATCATGAAATTGCCTTTGGGGTTGATGTGATGGGTGCTGATAAGAGATGACTAGTGTCCTGGGCTGCATCAAGAAAGGAGAGGAATTGTATCAACAACATCCTCCTCATTGGTAGCCTCTTCCTCTGGCTCTTCTTGTTTGGTTTATTAGTACAATGGGAATTTCTTCAATCTCTTCATATTCTAATTACCTTTCAGTTTTGTGTATTACTGAAGCAAGATCATCTTTGGCAGCTTCATCTTCTTGATCTACTGCTTCTTCAAATTCTTCAATGGCAGGCACATAAATGTTATCTTGAAGATAGAGATCTTCATCTGCAATATCCCAACATGCAGTTGCAGAGGGGTCAAAATAAACAGATTTCATGGCTACATTTGCACAAGAGAAATCAGGTTCTTTGCCAAGTTTATTTCAAATATAACAGATGATTTTATCACTCTATGGGCACGGATGAGAACAATTGCAGAGATATTTTTAGGTGCTTAAGAAATTCTTTGAGGAAAAGTCCTCTGCTGAAATTTGGCTTCAACATTTTGTATTTCTTTTATGCAATTCACATTGTGTCTTTGTTAAATGACTGCATCAAAAAGCATCAATGAATAAGTGTAATGCTTTGGGCTTCATGCTTTGCAAACTTCTGTTGATATTTACAATTACCAATAAATCTCAAAATCTGATCTTCGGCAATTGTATGACATTTGAAATAGGAGAATCTTGTAGAGTTAGATTTCTAAGATCTAAACAGCTGAAGACTCTATCAGCAAGATTATGAGGCAGACCTTCAAGGCATTTTTCTTTTACCATGTCAAATTGTTTCTCATCCGTTCCTTTATACAAAAGTAGTCTGAAAGCCTTTGAATATTTTGTAAGTTCTTCAAAATCACAGCATTTCATCTACAACATGCTCTTTATAATCATTTCTCTTTTATTGGTCAGTTCTGGAAAAAAATTATTGGCCATCTCATCCAACAAACATTTGATAGGAAGTAACAGCACTTGTTGTCTCACAAGTTGCCCTGTTTAGGGAATTAAGACTGTTTGTTCAACAAATTTCTGACACGTATGAATTCTTTGATGCATTACATTTATTCTTCTATCAATCTATAACGATTCCCCACACTAATTTACAGAAAATTTACTTTAACTTTCCTGAAAGAGCTCCTATAATCTACGATACCAGTCTGTGGTCCTAGTCTAGTCCATCTGTGGATCCGGCCAGGGTCTCCAACCGGATAGCAGCTGGTTTGAACTAGGCTTGCCACCTTTCAGATCTGGGAGAACTTGGGCTCACCCCGGTTGAACCAAAGTGAGGCTGGGGTCAATTTCAATGGCCAGCTATGATTTTTCACATCCATAAACCTGAAGAAAGCAGATTATAAAGGACTGATGTTGGCTTTTAACTTTCATTTGGTATGAAAATAGCTTATTTTCTCTTAAGGTGGGGCAAATAGGTGGTTGAGCAAGAGTTTGGTTGTGCAAGGAGTTAGAAGATTGATTTTGTGCACCCTGTAAGCATGAATTAGCACCTTGAGAAACACATAAAACTCCATAGTGTGCATTTTTTTCTTTAAGTTTTAAAATACCAAAAACAACACTGATAAAGTCCAAAAATGCAATTTCTAAATCTCTTTCTTGTCAAACAAAGCATAAGAACTCAAGAAATTGCCGTTGTCATAGGTAAGGGTGACATTCATGTAGCTTCTATTCGATGGTGTTATTGAAACTCAGTGACCCACTTGAAGTCTAGACATGATTTTTTTATTTCAAATTGAATGTTTTTAGAGCTACAAGGACAAAATAAGTAAACAAAATAAAATAAAAAATAAAAAAGCTTTTCATGTTTTTTAAATGTCAACATTACATTGACACAGATTGAGTCAGTTGGCTTGGACTCAGCGAGTCAGCCACCTCACTTGCTAAGTCGGCGGATCGAATGTCTGCTCAACAAGAACTGAGTCAAAGTCTTCCTCACTTGGCGAGAATGATTTGACTTGCAACTTGTCAGGACTCCCCAAACTCACTGCAAGACAGGGAACTATGTTTCATATAGATCAACTATTGGTGTTCACCGTATTGCAATGTGCCACTTTCACTTGCACAAGTCCTCTCAAGACGATTATGTTTGATACAAAATGGGTCTCAACAACTTGTGATATTAATTAGAGAGGAAAAGCAAAACAATTTTTGAAGACAACTTTAAAAAAATAATACACATTATACAATCAAACTATGAAAATCAGAAAATGTAAAATAATAATTTTATTTTTTTAAATTAAATTCCTTCAAATTCAAGTTCACTTACGTTAAATAGCTCCAAATTTGAGAATAATCTAAAAATTCCTTAAGTCATGTAGTGGTTTCTGACGAACATCTAGATGTCCTCAGCCTATTCATACCCCTCTTTGATCTACCAATTTTCTTTCCCATCTTCTCTAGCACAAGATTGAGTGAATGGACCATAAAAGGTGTCCAAAAGATATATTGATATCGCTCTTCAACCAACAAAATAGCAACTCTACAAACAATTGCACTGTTTTTTATGACTTGGATGAAGTTTCTACGTCCCACTCGTTCAATGGTAGAGATGAGAATACCAGAATAAATAGCCCATCTTTTACTTGCCCCACACAAGGCATGTATTTCAAAAACATTGCCCCATAGGGGATATCGCTACAACATTGATCAAGAAATGACTTCTTGCATCTTTCCGCCCATTTGAAACAATCAATACCCCTTTCTCAATCAAGCAATACTAGATTTAATGCTTCCATAATTGGCTTAAACTCGGCAAGCCCAAATCAAGCTCAAACTCAGACTTAGTGGTCGGACTCGGCAAGGATCCAACATGGACTCGACAACTAAAAATCCATGAAATTCAAAGATTTTTAACGATTTTAAGTTTTTTTCATGTATCATTTAGCCAATTAACATCAAATACACAATATAATTGAGATAAATACAAGCTACTTTGCACACATCCACAACTTTTCATAGATCACATTAGTATAAATGCGAAATTTTGAAAGAAATTGCTTAAAGTTAAATTGAATAACATAATAGAAATATAGTGTCACTGTCAAATGTCTATAATATTCATGGATTATGCAATCCATTGAATTAAAGTTCAAAGCATATATCAAAATAAAGGCTCATAGTAGCCTATGTCCTATGTCCTAAGCTAGGTCATGGAAGAATCTAGAACCATCATCTCTCACTGTGTGTGAAGTTGAACGTCAGTAACATGCTCATCATGATCATTCTCCTCATCCTCATCATTAGAGTCAGATCAATCACTCTTCGCTTTAGAGTCTTGCACTAGGTCTCCTCGTACTCTAGCATCCTCCACTGTCATCGCCACTGTCATTGCCTCTACATCCGTTTACAATCTGCAAAACCTCGTCCAATGATGGCAATGGGTAATTGTCCTTTTCTGATGCTCTATTCAAGTTTCTGAAATCCACACACAACCTTATCTCCTCGTTCTTCTTCCTGACTGGGACAAGACTGGCGACCCACGTTAAGTGTCTCACTGGGAAGATGATTCGCACATCGAGTAGCTTCTTCACTTCTTGATATATCAATGGTTCTAACAAAGGGTTGATCGGCCTTTCTCACTGCCTGAATGGCTTACTCCCTTCCTTCAGTGGAATCGTGTGTGTAATGATGGTCAGGTCATATGACTTCAAATCCTCATATCCCCAAGCAATCACGTCAGGGAATTCCCTCATCAAATTCAATATGTCTGCTTTCTCCTTGGGTGTACAAACTTTTCGAATGTGGACAATCTTGGGACAATCCTCTGTTCCCAAATTAACCTTTTCACACTCATCACCTCCTGTAGGTTGATATTGCGTTTTATGGAATTGGTCCATGTCAAATATTCTTTCCAATTCAATCATTCCCTTTGGAATAGTGTTGGTCTTTAGGCTCATAATTCCTTCTGTGTCGATCTCCGCTTCTTCATCCACTTCCCCATCTATGATATGTGCTATGAAGATATCTGAATTGGTCAAGAAATTAAGAATATGTCTATCATCTTTGAGCACCTAGAAATTCTTGACGTTGTCTGGTACTAATGGAATCGATGCCAACTCAACTCTAAACTTCTTCAAGCCATCCAACTTAATTGGTGCTAGTGAGCTTGCAGTCTGTGCGAGGGCATTTGCCACCTGATTGTTTGCTCTATAGCTGAACTTGATGTTGAAGGCATCAAAGGTTTCTATCAAATCCTAGACTCGCTTTCTATAATTTTTCAACCTCTTGTCATGGCAAGCGAACTTTTGCTTTATCTGTTCAATTATTAGATAAGTCCCCGAGTACATGAAGTATTTTGGCACCTTTCTTAATAGCACACAACAAGCCTAGAATCGAAGCCTCATATTCTGCCATGTTGTTGGTGCATGGGAATTGCAATCTATGTGCCTCCAAATATGTTGCCCCTGTTGTGCTGACTAACTCAAACCCGGCTCTGGCTCCTTGCTTGGTTTTGGAGCCATCGAACCTTAGAGTTCATACTCCATTTCTTTCTAAATACTCCATTTGTAAATTCTTCGACTCATCGGTTTCCTCATCTTTCATTTCTTCATCTGGTGGTAAACTTGGTTTTTCGTTTCACCCATCATGCTACTTTCCGCTTCTTCAACTTGTTGAATTTCAACCTTCTGTTTGCCATGTTGATCTTCATGTTTTAGGGCCCCTAGGATCCTCTTTTCCACTTGTTCTAAGGCCACTGTACACAAGGAGCAAGATAACTCCGAGTGGAACGCATTGTGGATTCTGCACCAATTGGGTAATAATAGGTCTCTTACTGGCATTCAGTTACCCAACTCCATCCCTTGCTGCACAGTTCTAGTAACGAAATTCTTGAAGTTTTCAAACATGCCTTCACCCTCATCAGACGAAGCATCTGGATCAAATTCAATCAGGATCTCAGTGGAATCCTTTCATTCGCTCATGATGTTCATAGTCAATACTTCTACTTTCTTTGGTCTATAGGTGCTCATATTTGTTTCCACGAACAATATTTCATTTGGTTCGTCCTTTTCTATGATTGTCAATCTCAACCTCGGGGTGCTGTCGATTCTGATTTGATTGGCTAGTCCTTTCCAAGGAACCCACGTGTGAGAGAAGTCCGTTGCCATGTATCCATTCAATCTTCCAACCCAATCTCTACCTAGGATCAATCCATAGGTATCGGCCACATCTACCACGGAAATGTCTACCATATCTTCCATTCTTGGATCAAATGCCAACTGCATATGTATGTTGTGTAGCTCACCTACTACTAGTACTTTTGTTTTATCCAATTGAGTGACTCTTCTGTTGGAGCCCAAAGGCGTGATTCCTAATCTTCTGCAAATGTTCAAAGGCATGACGTTACTTGACGCTCCTGAATCTATCAACCAATTGTCGAACATCTTCTCAAACATCTTTACGGATAGCAAAAATGGGGTTGGCTCATCCTTCCCTTGATAATACACTACTGGTGTCTTATGCACTTGCTTTGGCTTCACTCCAAAATCTATTGGTTGTGTAACCTCTTCCTTCTTCACTTTTTCTTTGTTGTTTATCAAGTCTTGACTCCTTTGAGTTTGTTGTTCTACAGGCGTCGATCCTTGAGCCACGTAAACTGGTTGAGGTCCCAGCTGTCTGTTGAATTCACTGATGTCACCATATGCAATCTCCTATGTAGAACTTCTTATCTCTCCTGATGGAGTGTCTTGAGATGAGTTTGTCATATCTACTCCTAGGGCATCTTGGATTACATGCACCGGATTAGGAGGAGGCCTCCCTTGAGTCTATGTTGTTGCACCTTGAGTGTAAGATCCCTGTGATTTATTATCTTTCAAACTATCAAGGAACGTGTCTCTAATCTCTGCTACCTTCAGTAATTCGAACAAAGGGAGACTGATTTTAACCTTCTTCATTTTCTCTGTCACGCTTTGTCCTAATCTCTTCATCTCTTCATTGTTCACAGCATTGTTTCCAGTCCTTCCTTTACTTGCTTCTTGTGTCAACTAGACATTCTGCATTCTTTGAGTACCTTGATTGTTTTTTTGTGTGTTTTGTTGAAAGCTCAGTTGTCCATTCCCACTGCCAAGGTTGCCTTATCTGTATTCAGGTGCATCCCTTGAAGGATTTGGTATATTACTCGCATTGGGGTGTGGAGGCGTATTGAAATTATTTGGGGGTATGGAAGATGTGAAGGGTCCATCATTTCTCTTGTTGTTCCTCTGATAGAACCTAGCATTGCTAGCCGGTTGTTGAAATGTGGTTCCCACCTGTTCCTTGAACTAGAACAGTGTCTCCTAAAGGTGGAAAAGAAAAATACGACCCATTGTCATATCCTTTCTGATCTACTACCTCATCAACTAGTCCGTTTGCTGGCTCAAGAGGAAATCTCCCTTGGGGTTTTTCATAAACCTCAAATTCTGGTGGGAATGAAAACTCCTCGAAAGTCAAACATTGATCATATCTGAGGGAAGGGACAATCTCATACCCTGTAACTTTGACATCTTCCTAGTTATTTGATTCATCTATTATGTTTTGAAACAGGTTAGATGCTCTTTTGAATTCTACACACCCTAACTCCGAATGTTGATCCGTCTCATGGAATCTACAATACTCAGACATGGTGGACTCAACCAAGAATATTCGGTCCACTAGTCTATTATCTGCTAAAGCTTGATTATCAAGTGGCGACACCACATTTCCATTGTTTGGACCCGTATTCCAAGTTCTCCTCTGGTTGGATTGATTGTTATATCCTTGGTCTTGTGACTGGTTATTACCTTGGTAGTTATTGTTTTGGTAGTTCCTTTGATAGCTACCACCTTGGTTATTCCTTTGGTAGTCTCTATCTTGGTAATTCCTTTGGTATCCTCCTTGATAACCTCCACCTTGATTTTGGTAATTATTCCCTTGATTATTTCTTTGGGAACTTTGGAGTCGATTATTCTGGTTTCTCAAATGGGTGACTTCCGTACACAGATTCTTGACTTGGTTAATTTACTCTTTCATCTCATCTTTTTCTTCTTGTGTCCTTGTGGAGGAACTTGCACCTTGCAAATAAACTGGTACTGATAGCGGTGCTTGAGATAATGGAGGCCCTAGGTGTACTACTAACTGATTTGCGGGCACTTGGTATGCAAGCTGTGGAACAGGATTGTTTGGATATCTTGCACCTTGGGGTCCCATTCCTTGTTGGCCTAATTGCCTTCCTATCTCAATTGCTTTAATGTAGGCCTCAGTCAACATTGTGGGAGCAGGATTCGTCGTTCTTGTGAACATAGGAGTCTGGTTGTCTAAGGCACTGTAGTATGCTTCCAATGCACCAACTTTTGTCATTGTGTAAGGGGCTTGCAATCTTGTGTAAGCCTTATGGAAATGATCATTGAAGGAACTTATTGTCTCCCTATCATGCCTCCTTATGTCCACAAACCTTCTATGTAACTCCAGTGGTGTGATGGGCATTCCAAACTTTGCAAGAAAGGCTTCTTTGAGTTGAACCCATCCCATTATTGATGATGCTGGTAAATTGACAAACCAGTAATAAGGCTCTTCACTTAGTGAATAAGGAAAAAGCCTATACGCAACATCTTCCTCTTGAATTCTTCTATTGCACAATGCCTCTTGGAATACCTTGATATGCTCGTCTGCTGTACGATTAGGATCATTGACAAAAAACTTGGAGCAGAATACCGCCGGATTCTTTGATAGATCATGGTATTGTTGGAATAAGAGTGGTGAGGCATTGTTTTGGATCTATGGTGGTTGAGCCATTGTTGGTTGATTAGTCTGAACCTGAACTGGTTGATTGACTAGGATCTGAATTGGCGGATTAACTTGAGCCTGAACTGGTGGACCGACTTGAGTCTGAACTAGTGGATTACTACTTGGGGGGCTAGCTAAGTTTATTCCTTGGTTTTTTGGGAGATTCTAACACAAGTAAGTCTTCTTCTTGGTTTGGTGTATTTCTCAATATCCTCTGCCTCTTATCAAATATCAGTCTCTCAAATCTTTCAGAGGAAAAAGACCCAATCTTTCTATCCAACTTGAAAATGATCCCAACTTGATTGTCTCTAATTCGAGTTTTCTTCAATAATAGCTTGAGCTTGTCTTTGTGCTTTCCTTTCTCTCTCAAGCTTCCTTTCCAATTCTCTTTGACGTTCTAACCTCCTTTGAATTCTCCTTTCAATAGCTCTTGCTCTTCTTTCCTCTTGATTTAGCACGTCAACGGTGTCCAGGTACTCTCTAGTGTTCTCACTTTCCTCCCAACCAGTTGACCACAAACTTGCTACAATGTGATCTTGAAGTGTTCTCCAAGTTGCTCTAGGCTGATTTGATCTAGGGAGCACCATTCTTCTTCATAATTAAATGTCAACAAATCCTCAAAATAAAAAAATTTCAGGCCCTCCTTTTAGAGCTAGAGAATGTTGATGCGACTTTTGTATCACTTACATAACATATTAGGATTTGAATATTCGATATGGGATATCAATAATGCAACTCCTCTCTTGAAAAGTTAATGCTCATGAGACATGAGTATAACTCCAATGTTCCTTACTCTTGTGGATACTCGCTCAATTTTATCGATGTGATTTGCTGATAATCATGTAGGCAGCCTTACGCAAATTGTTGAGGATGACTTGGACTTTGATGGGTGAAGGTGATGGTGGCTCAGTGTGAAATGTGCAGAGGCAGATAATGTCGATGGTGGTGATGATAGAGGATGTGTCTGCCAATTACGATGTTGATGGGAAAGCAATGGTTGTGGTGGAAGGTGAATGGAAGTGTTCTAATACTTGACCTGCTTCTCTAACTTCCTTCTCTAAGCTTCGACTACCTAGCTACTCGCTATTCTACTCCTACTCCTATGAATGAAAGGTTAGCAAATGGACAAGGATCGAACCTAATGAGAGCTGACCAACGGCCTCACTTCCACAGGTGCAATGATTCAAAGGAATAATAAACTAGTATCACACAAGGCTTCCCAACCAGCCGCTTGATGCTAGTGATCTAGTATTGATCCCTATCAAACATTTACCAATGCAACCATACAACTATCCATCTACTTTACTCTTGCTTAAACAACTTGAAATGAAATTTGCTTCAACAACTTGAAAGGAAATCTCACTAAGTGGAAGTAGAAAACATGCAATAACACCCAATGTTCTTAATCAACATGCAAATTGCAACAATGAAAGAGAAAGCAATTTTGGTATTATTGTGAGGCCTCACCCCGACCCGTCATAGCATGGATATTTTATTTACATTTTGGATATTCAGGATCTAGATATTTTGACAGTTATCTGGGACTTGATGGATTATGGATTATTTATTTACGCACCTTGATACTTAGTAGTAGTGGTTTACATTATCATATGCACTTAGAACCTACTATTGTGTAGGAAATGGTTGAAATATGTGGATGCAATTTCATGAATTCATATTATTAGAATTTTGATGTGATGCTAAATGATAAGATGATTATGGATAGATGTTAATTTGGTTATGATGCTTTAGGAGATGGATGATTATGATAGTCAGAGAAGCAGTTATGATGATTTATGATACACTAGTAAATGATAAATTGATTTTAATATGCACATAGATGTTTATCTGATGACTTATGTTATGTAGATTTGTTATTCTAACATCTTGGATGATTTAAATAAGAAAAATTACCTGAATTATGATTATCACTATACACTTGTATGTTATATATGTTATATGACTCCTTCGGCTACTGATGCTCGAGTTTATTGTGCAGGAAGTGGAACCATGGAAATTCTTGCGGGAAACAAGTTCCAAACCCTGTGACATAGTTTAACCAAGGCGAATCTTTGGAAGATTCAAAAGCCTTATTGTGGAAGTAATTTTCTTCGTAATTGCATGATTGCTTGCTTGCTTGGGAATATGTTTAATCATAACCTAGGTGCATTAAGGGCATGTCAAGGAAAATGTAATGTATTTTTTTTTAGATGTGTCACTTGACACTTGTATAGTCTATGTGTTGATGACATGTCACCTATAGTGTTGGTTTCAAGGTTACTCAATCTTGGTCCTCTTCCTTCTTTCCAGATTAATGCTTAAGTACTCCCATTTGGGAGAGAGTGTTGGATGGGTCACATCATGTTAGAATTCGAATTCAAACTTGACAAGGAGTTTAGGGGGTCTAAATGGGATCCTAAGGTGTTACTTTGTTGTTAAAAAGCCACCCTAATGGTAGTATAGTAGGTTAGGGGCCTAAATTTAACTATTTTAATGTTTTCCTAGTTTTGGGAACCCCTTAAACAAAGCTAACTTAGACCAATTCGAAATTGGGAGTTTTTCCATGATAGAACTCTCTCAATCCCACTTGGTCAACCTTCTTATTTGGAGGAGCCACAATGTAAGAAAGGGAGCCTTGATGTTCTTACTAAAAATGGTTAGTGGAGAGTCTTTTAGGAGGGGAGTGACAAGTTAGTGGGTTGTTCACCCACTCTCTAATTTTAGAGACAGCTAAGTTTTGGAGGGAGATTAAGGGAGCTCTTCCACAACTATCCTTACCCTAGCTTGGACCAAGGTTGGTGACTTGAACATGTTCTTTTATTCCCTTTTTTTTTAGTATGAATAAGAGAGTCTGCAAGTGTGGAAAGTTATCAATGGAGTATGCATTGCTTTGTCAATCTTATGATATGAGGTTATCATTGCGTTGGGAAGAAGTGAATGTGTTTTGTGCTTTTGGAGATCCTTTCTTGGTTTTGGTTTTTTTTTGTTTTTTTTGTTCTTCATCTGTTTTGCTGTTTTTTTTTTGTTTGAATGTGAGAGTTGATTGTGATTATGGGTGTGAAGGCTTCACTCACCCTTGGGAGGGCAGAGAAGCCTTGGGTGAAGGGCACAAGTTGGGCTTGACATTGCAGGTGAGAAAGGAAATCTTTTTTTTACCTCATGATGAGGTTTGTTATTATCATGGAGCATGGGCTCCATCATGGCCATGAAATCTTGTTGTTTGGGAGGTATAAGGAGGTTTGGTGGATGAGGAGAAGATGGTTGTTTTTGAAGGCCTTGAGAGGCAATGTAGTGGCAATATGTTGTTTATGTTGTGGTGGCCTTGAAAGGCAAAATGCATTGGCAATATGATATTTATGTTGTTAGAATTCTCCTCCTTGAAGAGCCCACCTTCACCCAACGTTTTATGATTCCAATGGTGAATCATTGTGCAAGCCATGGGAGGGTGTTGATTTGTGTTTGTGTTGTGTATTCATGCAAAATTTTGTGATGTATGTGTGTAACCTGTTTGGTTCTTGTTTCCCCTACTCGGTGGGTGGCTTCAAAGAAGCCTAGGTTGGGAGGTGAGCCTCCATGGTTCCTATTTTGTGTGTTTTGTGCAGGTTGTGAAGATTCATGCCATGAAGTTTTAGGGTTTCAACCTTGTCAAGTGAGAAGTTTCAAATGTATAAAGATAGCTCAATGTTTATGTTATCTCAATGTACATAATTTGAGAGTCTCTTGTGTTTCTCCAATGTGATGTAAAAGGGTATACTTTGTTACTCTATGAGCAGGAGAAAAGGTGTATTGTGAATCTTGTACACATATGTTTCATTGTAAAGTAATGATCATTTGGAGTTTTGTGTGTAATGAAACCATTGGTATAAGTTGCAAATTTACATTGGTATCATTGCTATCATTTGGTAAATGTGAAGAAAATTTAGGGAATGTATACACCTTGCTAATTAAACAATCTTTGTTGTAAATTTTATTGATGAAATCTGCATTGATATCCATTCTCTTGTCCTGCTTGCACATTTTTTATAATGGAATGTTAATTTTATAAGAAGCTCTTTTATGTTCAATTGATATGTTATGAGGAAAGTTGTATGTAGATGGCCAATAGATAGTAATACTTCATAGATAAAGGATTACCACTGGTTGTAATTGTGCAAATTGAAAACTTAGTTGATTTCATACAATTCTGTGTGCACCCAATAATGTCGAAAGAAAGTGGTTTTGTTGATTGCATGAATATCATTTCCTTTGGTTTCCAAAGTTTAATACACTTACTAAGTAGATGAGCCATCAAATAAACCCCCATTATAGTTTGGAATGAGGATTGGTTGTGAAAGAAAACATATAATGCAAATCTACAAGACATATTGCTGTAGGTCTACATTTTTCCCCTCTGGAAAATGTATGGGGAAGGAAAATAAATCCTTCCCAAATACAGAGCAATAAAATATTAGTAGAATATTCTTTAGAATTCTAGGTTGTCCTACAACAATGAAGTAGCTTATAAATAAATAAATAAATAAAACCTAGACAAACTTTCTTATCAATATCTGTCCTAAGTGACAGTATGGTACTAATTGAATCATGTGACCCCTAAGCCACATCTACATCTTAATTTAAAAATAAAAAAATAAAAGTTACACATTAATAAAATTAAAAAGAAAAAAATATATATAAAAATAATAATAATATAAAGTCACATTATAACCGTGACCCTTTCTAAACATAGGATAAACTTGAAAACTTGCCCATGACAAGACATTGGACAAGCGCCAAGAACCAAGCGGTCCTTTATGCTATGAGAAATAGTAAAATAAACAATACTCAATAAAATAAACATAAATAGGTTTGAAAGTTCAGAAAAGAGGCGCCACATGCTGATAAGGGTTATGCATATTAATGCATGCTAAAACCCATGGAAAAGTTAAAGTCAACAAGCAACCATCTTTCCATAAAAAGTGCTAACGACTTGGGCATAGGAACTCGATGGGACAGGTGGTCCCCCTTTTAACGCCATCCTTTAGCAAGAGTATGATGTTGTATAAAAGGAACCCCCTTATGGCCGACACTTGTCAGGCATCCTTTTTACCTTGAAAACTTCCCCATTTCCTTGGAGTTGAGCGCTTGGGAAGAGCATGCCGCCATGTTAATGATGGGACCCTCTCCACAGGCGCCCACTTAAGTTGAGGTCATTTGGGGAAGGGGGTAGTGTGTAGATGTTAAGTAAGTAGGATTTTAGAACTAGTAATATATATGTGTTAAGTTTTAAATTAGTTAGGAGTTAAATGAGTTTAGTAGGGTTAGCATATTTATGTGTAAAATTTTATTTGTAAGTGGTTAGGTATAGTAAATTAAAAAGTGTGGCTTAGGTGTTATTAATTTTATTGTGGTTAGTGGCTAGTGGTTAAGTAAGATGTAAGGGGTAGTTTATAGTATGGCTTAGGAATAGTTAGTAAAAAAATGTTAGGAGTACGGTGATTAAAATTTTCATATGAATCCGTGTGTTAGGGAGAGTTGGACCTAGAATGCCAGAAAATCACCTGGTTAAGTTGGAAATGCTTTAGGTGTGATAAAATATTAAATTATAATAATGTAACCTTGGGCTGAGATATGAACATTTTAAGTCCTAGGATTCACCTTGCTAAATGAGTAAAGATTGATATTGGATAGTCGTAGGAAAATATGGTACATCATGATTTCAATAGAACTTTTGTTATAGCAAATTGATCCATATAATTGGTATAAGATGACTTTATAACATTTTGTAGGATGGTTAGATTATTACGTTGGATTGGGAAGAATGGTTAGGGCTATAGTATTAAGACTTAGAATTTAGCTTTCAATTACACTTAAGTTAAGGAATTGATTCGTATTTAAGAACCTATTATGATGTTAACTCCTACAATTAAGGATTCTCGAGTGATAAAGAAATATTTAATTAACTCAAGGTAATCATTTATTTCATTCATAACCATTACATTTCAATAATAGAATGGACGAGGCATAAGTAACTTTGAGCAATTTGAAAGGGCTAGTCGAACAGACATTGAATCAGATATAACTAATAGGGTTTAATCCTAATAATAATAATAGTAACAATAATATGATTAATTTATATTTCAAAAAAAAAAATTTGTAGTGTGTTTTGTTTTGAATATTTTTTGGGCATGACAATTATCTTCACAACAATTTCTCCAACATTTTACAAATGAGAGCAAATGGCCTTTTATAGGGGCAAAAAATACAACGGACAATGGAAATCAAAACAAGATCAACAATCCAGATTGGATCCTCAAAACCCTAATTAAGGTTGCCACCCATCGGCCAATGAGAAGTTGCCACCCCATCAATGGACCAATGAAAAAAGTGGAAAAAGTGGCAACCAATGAGAAGGCACCAAAATGGTGGCCAATCAGAAATAGACACTTGTCCTATTCTAGAAGAAAGGGAAATTGCCACTTGGGCTTACATCAAATGATCTTCTAATATAAATCTTCCCTTTTCTTTCATTTTCTTAGCTAAGGCAATGAACTTAGCTAGCCTTTCCTTAACTTCTTCCATAGGAGGACAAGGTGTGTGCTTTGCCCTAAGTTTCGCTAACTTTGCCACGCCGCTCACTAGTTGTAGTATCTTTTTGTGATCCTTCTCATATTCTTTTACAAATCCAATAAAAGCACTAAGAGAGGAAAAGGTGCCCAAATCCTTTTTCTTGATAGCAACCTTTCCCAACTCATCCAACCTCGATCCAAAATCTCTCATTGATATCCTCTTCTCTGATATTCTCAAAATCAAGTGCCACCCCAACGTCACTCATCATGGTTGAAATGGAAGTGTCAACGCTTGGGCTATGTCATGCAATCTCATTATGTATTTCTTCAAGTGTTCTAAATCTGGTAGTCAATGCAACAAACCAAGATTCAACTATACTCAATCCTCTATCATCAACCAACCTAGCCCTTTACAGGTATGCCTCTAGTAGCCCAATGAACGCCTGTAGCCTAGGAATAGCCATATCTTTGATGGGAAGGAAATCTTTCCACTCCTCTTCAAATAATCTAAACTTGTCTCTAACAGCCACTAATGACTGGAATGTCGAGATGAAGGAAGGCAAAAAATTTCGCCCGTCTTGGATTGTATCATGGATCCAATCCCTGACTTCCTGTAGCTGAGTTGATATCTCTTCTAAATTGCTCCCACTGTCTTGAGGAAGGGCTTCCTGGTGCAGCTGTTGGATGGGCTGGCAATCTCTCCAATATTTGTTCTCGGCCTTCAACTTTACTATTCTTTCATTTGCCTTCCTCAACCTTTCTCTGATTGACGTTATACCTTCTTGGACCTCCTCACACTCCATATCATCTGTATTCCTTCCCAAGTTATGTTCCACTATCTCATATTCCTGGTCTGCGATCTCATCCACTACCTTGTTGACTGCTGGAATAGCAATCTGAACCTTTCAGTGACCATCATTGTCGTTCCTAATTAGCCTTGCCACCATTTTTGCCATTTGTTTTTGGTTCTCACTATTACCCTTTTCCATTAACCCTTGGATGTCCTCAACTGCATGGGTCGTTACCACCTCGCCTCTTGGCATAAGCATTTGCCTCAACCATAGTGGTGCAGTGCATCTCCCCAAATCTAGATTAGGTTCGACTAACAAAGCATCACCGGCAACCTAGGGTGCCTGACTTGTTGCCTCAATGTCAATTGGCCCATCTTCTCTACTAGTTTCTGCAATATCATTTCCTTCTTAGTTCTCCGAGAGAGGGGAGTACTCGGTGCTTTCACTATAGCCACTTGATTCCGAATCAAAGCTCACCTCCACCACGGCCCCTTTATCACTTGAATTGACCTCTTGGCTTCTAGCCTCAATTATACTCTCTTGATGGCACTGTGTGTTGTCTCTTGGCTAGAGGTTCAGGATGTTCTTTGCCCTTCTCTACCTCCAAAACTTTCTTCTTGCCGTTTCTAATCATTCCTGTTGCCGGCCACTTCCTTCATTCCTCTGTCCAACTGATTCTACTTGACTCTACTTTGGCATCATCATCTCATAGGTAAGGGGAATCCTTTGCCTTTGTAGCTTCCTTAGTCTTCCATTATACCACGACTCAGTATGTAAATCTACGGCCCTCGTAACTACCTCCAAGGAAGGATCCTGATGGTCATCCCAATCCACTGGATTCAACTCTATTCCTTCTATTGTATCATAGTCTTCTCTCAACACATTTTCATCATCCTCCAGTTGATCCAGAATATCAAGGCCTCTCCATCTCATAGCCCTCATCATGTTCACTGACAGCCTTGAGAACGCTAGCTTTCTCACATGAAAATCATCCTTGGCGTTGGCCCAAAAGTCTTCTATGGTGGGAATATGCTTGAATTCATTTATATGAGATACCTTGATAAGACCCTAAGGATCAAATCCTTGCCTTGCTCTGTACCATCCTAGATGATACCATTCCAATTCCTTTTCTACAGCCTCAAAGGAGGCCCGATTTGGGCAACTATCATTGCCAATTATGATTGAGAATGTAATGCCTGTTTTCCCTTCATTTCTCATCATTCTATCATAGTGCTCAAGTTGCCTAGCCAATTCCATTAAAACTACCTTGTTGAGTAGGTATCTTGGAAGCCTCTTGGGACAAATTGTACTTCCTGCCATTCTAATGTATGTAAACTGTGGAAATTGGATGAACCAACTCCCATACTTCTTGACTCTTGCTTCTGCTTCTAGTGAAAGTATCTTAGCAGGTGTCCCTTGTAATACCCTTACTGTCTTCATGGCGAAGGCATCACAAAATATCTTGTAATCCTTGTTGTTGTGCAAATGGAGTTGTGGATAGCATTCATGTATCAAATATTGCCCCGGTCCACTACCAACTTCTCCTAAGGCCTTAAGTCCCGGACTCTTGCTCAATCTAGCAATTAGGTAGAACAGATAGGAGCCCATGTAGAATTGCCTTTGGTTTTGTACGATTCTGAGTTGCAATTCTAAGTTCTTGCTTATGATCTTGGCCCAATCAAATCTTTTTTTCCCCTTTTCAATCTCATCAATGAAGAAGTGCATCCAATTTTCAAATTGCATCCCTTGAGCTAGGCCCATGATTCGGCTGAGAAGAACAACAAGATCACCATATTCTAGTTTGACATTTGCCATTGTGAACCTTGTTGATCTGCTAACACCCTTCTTTCCCTCGCGAATCCAATTCTGCTTTATATGCGTGAAATAGGCCTCTTGGTTGTCTTGAAATGATTTGGTTGCCTAATCCATCATCACAACCATCATACTTTTGTATTGGGGAATGTTGAATGTTTCTTCGATTGCTTGTTCGCCAATGTTGGCCAACACTCTCTTCCCTTCACCAAAATGGATGAATTTACTATTTAGATCAAATCTGGATGCACACTCTATGATCAACTCTGGACACGGTAATGTAGGAGGAAAAGTCGCTGCATGTAAAATTCCACTTTTGTATATCTTCTTTGCCAAAGGGGATTGTCCTTCCTTCAATCTTTCCTTCATCCGTATCATGTCCACTGTACCGATATTGGTGTCGGTTATTCTCTTCATTTTCGAGAAGAAGGGCGTTTTGGGCATCATATCCTCTTTGTCTTTCTTAGTGTTTGTCCGCTTGGGATTCTTACTTGCACTAACATCCTCCATGCTCTTCACCCTATTACGGGATGGTAGAGTGGTAGACCAGAAGGCAAGTAGAACCAAGGGAAGCAATCCTAAGACTAGAATGAAAGACGGATGTCAGCTTAAGGACCCCTTGCAACTCTAGATAATGAAAATTCACGTTAACCAATAATCTTACAGCGACTTTTCGGAATTAGGACTTGACCTTAAGAACTTCAAATCCCTTGCAAATCAGAAATTTATCATGCAATTCACCTCCAAATAAAATTACCCAAGGCAAAAATTGCAACCACAAAATTTCGGCTCCCACAAATTTTGGCTCCCACAAAATGTCCTCCCCAAAATTTGGCTCCCACAAATTTCGCCCTCCACAAAATTCGCCAAGCAAAAAGAGTGCAAATCTGCTCTTGCAAAATCACCAACGCCTTGAGAAGAAGTGAAGTGAGAAAGAAATGGAAGAGAGGCCTCCTCTTATACCCAACTTTCTTACTCCCACCAAGCTAGCTGACTTGGACCCTGGGAGCAAGAAAAACAATAATTAATGTAAAAATTATGGCCCACAATTAAATACTTAGCTAAATATTAATTTTGCTAAAATGAAAAATTGTCTTTTAAAATTGCCAATTGGTTCTAAATTGCAAAAGGAAATTAAATGGTGCCTTGGAGATGTTAAATATTTCCATTTAATGAGGATTTAGTAATTAATACATCATTAAAATTGGATTTTGGCTAAGCAAAAGCCATTTTTCAATATTAAATTACCAATTTTATTAAAGGCAAAAAGTTTTCAAGGCAATTTTAATCTATTAAAGCCAATCTTTTGCAATTTTTAGCCAAAGCTAATCTTTTGCAATTTTTACCCAAATCGATTTTGCTATGCCAAAATTTTTTTGACAAAAATAAAATAAACTTTCTTCTAGAGCCAAAAATCGATTTTTGCAATTTAGCCTCATTTCAACAAAATTAAAATTTTCACCAAAGAAAAATTTGAGATTTTCCAAAACTTAAGTCTAACAAAAATTTCCTTTTGAAAGATTATTCAAATTTACACATTTATATCCGGATTTTCAAAAGAAAACGTCTAAGTACAAATTTACAATTCTATCCTACCAAATATTGCTCTTTAAAATTTTGTCCGGCCCACGGATGAAATTGGTGGCTCTAGAAAATCAAGCAAAGCCAAGTGAAAATAAGCTAAGCCTCCCCACTTTTGTCCTAGAGGTGCCAAGGCGTGAAATTTTCAAAATTAAAAAATTTTGGACAACCCAAAAATTTGCCGAGGCGATAAAAAAAAAAGGGATCCCCAAAGAATTTGGGGCGATGGTGTGAGAACCTCACAACAGGGGCGTGGGTACTTGAGTACTTAAGGTATGGTTAAAGCTATTTTAAAAAATAAGGGACGAGAGTACTTGGGTATGTCAAATTGTTTTCTATTATAAATTAATATTTTATAGAAAGTTTGAAATTATGAGTCATGACAATGGTTTTTCAAAACAAAAGCAGTGATAAAGTTTGCAAATGTAATGTATTTTTTTCAGCTTCAGATTTGCTATATGTTTCTACTAATAATATATGGTAAATGTTTAGATGGATAACAGAGAAGGCAGATTTTAAAAATGAACAAGAAGATCATAAATCAGATGACAATGACATATTGCAAATGATAAACTTCTGATTTGAACAATGATAAAGTTTACTGTTAATCAATATTGCATCAAAGTTTCAAATTAATTATGTATTGAATTAAGCTTGATAAACAACAAGCTGAGATACAACCAAAAAACTGGAAAAAAAAAAATCAGAAATCTTAATCAAGGTCCTTAGCTATGCTGCTCTCAATGAGTAGCCGGTACTTGTGGTACATGGTCCAGGTACTTGGGTACGTGGGTAGTAGTACCAAGGGTGTGGGTACAAATAACCATGTGACCTTGGTATTTTGTCTATGTGCTTCTCTCTCAACAAGACTCCAAAACAACTTAAAAGAACTTGTGTAAACATAAAAGAACTTCTCGAAGGGGCAAGACTCCACAAGGGGGCAATCTTACTTATGCAGATCCACAGCAAAAGGGACAGCCTAGACAAATCACAGCAGATTAACTAAGGGTTCTTTTGGTCCCACAGACCGGTGGTCTCGTGGACTTCATTAAAAATCTTTCATTTCATTTCATTTCTCTTCTATTGCTTCATGCTTTGCAATATATTTGAACACTATCTCAATTGGTATAGGTGTATTGTTTTCCTCTAGGGCATTTCATAAGTCCTCTTCTAGGGAATTCAAACAAATGATTTATCATCCGATAATATGAACTAGTTTTTTCTTGATCACAACCCTAATATTTCCAATCGAATGAACCACCTCCTGGAATGGATCTTATAATATCAACATACTTCCTCAAAAAAGATTTAAAATTTGGATATATTCTTTGTTCACTATTGCCTATGGAGGAAAGAGCTAGATGCCATTGTAGTTCCTATGGCAAGAAATTCTGCAGACACTCAAAATTAGAACAAGAGAATGGAAAATTTCAAAAAAATGTAGAACTTATAGACAATGAAAGAGAAAGGAAAAAAATTAAAAACTTAAACAAAAACAAAATCAAAAGGAAAAAAACTGACCTCTTCCACTCATTGGAAGCTTGCAAAGGTGTGGGAATGAGGCATAAACACTTGATGAAGATCCACGAATATATCTCCAACTTCTCCTTGCACAACAAACTCTTGCTAAACTAACTTAACTACCTATTTGCTCCACCTTGAGAAAATAATCAATTTGCACACCAAATGAAAGCTAAAAGCCAACACCTGTCCACAAGGGACTCAGCCCGTTGAACCCACTTGAACCCATTGAGGGCACTGCCATTTCTTGCCGGCCAACCTAATATTGATGAAACTGTTTCCTCTCGGACTTACCCCAGCTAGATCGGCCAAGAAGAGAGATTGGTTCTCAATGACGGATATCTTAATAGGGAAGGAAGGCTTGGAAGGCCGGCCAGTAGGAGAGGGTGGCTATTTTAGGGGCGAGGATTCAGGCGAATCGAGTTCAGTTCCGACTGGAAACAATGGGGGCAGATCCATAAAATTATAGGGCGGGCCGCCTATCCCTTTATTATTGTAGGGATGGGCAGATCCATAAAATTATAGGGCCGCCTATCCCCTATAATTTTATGGGTGGGCTGCTCTCTGCCAATAATCTCAAAAGGCCACCCCTGCAAGATATTCCTCCCCTAAAACCCTTAGGCCCCATTTTATTTTTGAAGCACACTCCAACTTTGAGTTTCTGTAGTAAGATTCAGTATACACTCTTGTCATTAGTCTTTTCTTCATGTATATGTGTCATGTGGAATGCCTAATATTGTGTTTGATAATATTGCTTATCTAGCAGTGTACTAATTTGTGTTTGCACTTATGTGATTGAAATATATTTATACTTTGATCAAATTAGCTTCTAAATGGCGATGTTACTGTGTCTTCAAGCTTTATTCAAAAATGGGTGCATGAAACAAGTTTTAAATCCTTAAAAAAACTCTAAATTTCAAGGGTCTTTTTACCACTTTTCCAAGTCATTAGCAAGTCAGGAGCTTCACATTATTAATCCATTAGTTGAAACTTGTAACAATGAAACTTGTACTTCATGTTATGATTTATCATTTGACATTTTAATATTTTGATGTTGAACTTGAAGTATATGATGGTATGATCATGATGCTATGATTACAGGTTTATGGTGTCTTTTATGTTTATATTATCTTATGTGACATTCTAATCCTAATTCATGCTTACAAATTGCATAAATATAGATACTTATAATTTTAGATGTTTTTGTACTAACGAATCTAAATCCCATTACAAAATTTTGGTTTACCGGCCAGGTTCTCTGAGCCTGAACTTGAACCGAACCCAAACCAGTAACTTAGCTTCTACCTATTATTTCCCAATAACAACCTTACAGAATGATATATACTTTTCTAATATCTCAGTTCACAATTATGCGCATGGATAATCTATAAATTAGCAGACACACTTAAACACCTGAAATATAAGACTCGCTATAAAGTCTAAGACTATCCAACTTGGTGCCCATTATGCATCTGCTGAGGCATATTTATAGTACTATGGAATAGTCCAATACATAGACAATCTTAGGGTTCAAGGATGTCTCCTATAAGATGCCTATTTGAAGGAAGCAACTAGCTTCCATCATGAATGCCCAACAGTACAAGAAATGTCTAATAAACTTATAAAAAAGAAATTTTAAGAGTTTGGTATATAACATCTACCACAAAAATATATGGTCTAACCTGATAAGATTACTTTGTGGGTACATATGTAATGCCTTCTTCAAGTGTACCTCACCAGCTAACATTTTAGTATCATTCTCTGAAAGCTGCAAAGCACCAAAACATAAATAATCTGACCATGACGGCTTTCAAGAACAGCCTATATTGTAATAAGAAAATAAAAAGCAACAACAAGAACATACCTGTTTACCAACTGCAAGTAGAGAGTGCAGTACAGGAGCCCTTTTATGCAGAAATAACAAACAAGCAGTACGATGAAGAAAATGAGGAACCTTTCCATTAGTATCAAGCATAGCAATGGCATAGGCAACATAGCTGAAATTTGTATCTTCGAGGAATTCCTTTGGAATCTTCAATATTTCGTCCATGGCAAAACTCTGCCCCAATAAATGATAAATCAATTTACAGTACAGCACAAGAGTGGCAGATTTGATCTTTTGCTGGGAAACGGTTATTGCATTGTGAACTGCAGAGAGGGATCTATCATTGTTCCCCAACTGCCATAATGCAACTGCATATATTTGTAACCCTTCACTGTCCAGCAAACCTGTCTCATTTATTAGCCATGAAGTCATCCTCAGAGTATTTCACATCTCAGAAATATATCTAGTTTTATTGCACTGCACATGTGAATCATTAATAGAAATAACAATGAAATAACTATTACAAGTTTTCCAAGGGTTTAAAAATTCCAAAACATTTGAAAACAGTAGAAAGATAATAATAGCAATCCAACTTACAAAATGGAAATATTGAAACACCTCACCTTCCTTTTCCAGGGCTTCACATTCATCAACAGCATCTTTTGCCTGTCCTGCCTGAAAACAATTCAATCTTCCTGTTACCAAGCATTTTAACATGCAATTTGGGGACTCCATAGTCATTAGTATGTGATTCTAACAGTTTGCAACTAGTTTCATGGTCTTTACTGAATCCATAAAAATCACCATTCTAGTATGCAGGCAACCAACCTTACTCTGCATTAATATACAGACCTGGCAAAGGGCTCGCACTAGATTAATGGATATATCATTATAACAACTTTGGGGTGCTCTGCCAAAATGTTCCAGTGCATAGCGTGCACGCTTGTATGAAACAATTGCTCGTTGAAAGTTCCGTCTTGATTCCCAAACCAGGCCACTTAGGTTATGTGATTCTGGAACATGCGGTACACGTTGAACAGCCTGTTCTATTGCTGCCAATACCTTAAATTACAGACCATTAGTAAGACATGTTTCTATCCCTAGTACATACGATCATTGTAAGAATATAATTCTTCTAGGCCAGCACTCGATCTAAATGTTTTAAAACAGAGCAGAGTTTCAAAGAATGTAAAACAAATTCTTCAAAAAAGGACCATACCATCACACTTAACCATTTTGAGTAAACTATTAGTAACTTGTTTTGTTAAAAGTTGCATTATGCTAACCAATTTAATCATGCACAATCAACAGAACTTTATCAAACAAAAAGTACAAGCTTTTATGCATCCAGATCGGGAAAAAAATCCCTCCTTTTTGTATATTTGTAACAGAAATTGTAAGTTTATAGTTTTAACAGCTGGCACACACTCCTAATGGAAATTGACATACTGACTTCTAGATTGAGTGTTTCTAGTACCTTTGGTGAGTGGAGATGACCTGTTGATGCAGCAAGCTTTGTAAGACCCAGTTGAAACTCTGCCACCTGCAAGGAATACAATGTAACTACAAACATTACTAAACTATCTGCAATTGAACAGTTAGACATAATTTCAGTGGTACAGAAGAACAATGTATTCACTATATCAAGATAAGTAGCAACAGATAGCTGATAAACTTCTTTTCTCTCAAAGTGACCAAAGCAAAATGAGTGCAGTAAGGATAAACCAGTGTGGTTACCAATAACACCAACAAAAAATAGAGGGCTGGGTATGTACATACATTTAAAATATATAAAGTTATTTAATGATTTATATAGTGTTTAATTGATTTTATATTTCTCATGAAATTGTAGAAGTTATAATTTTATAGACATAAATAGAAGAGAAATTTAAATGAAGTCAGTACAAGAAGATATAGATTAAGTTGCCCATTCCAATCTGGGGATCTGGTTCGCTGATTCAGCTTAATTTTTGGGGGGTTTGGATACATTTTGGGTTTGTTGGTACAAAAATTTGTAAAACTCTTGTGGTAAAAATATCTTGCAGCCAACCCTCATCCAACTGACGACCCTTTTCAACCCAAAGTGAAAATTCAAAGACCAAATTTGAGGTAGGAGAGCACAAGCTAACTATCCATCGTTGTCACCCTTTGAAAGGCTATCACGTATAGCCAAACAGCAGTCTGGTGACCACCCATATTGGGCTTTAAGCATCACCGGGACTTTCCTGTCACCCGACTGACACCCTTGATCAAGGTGCATAAAATATTTGGATCTTTCAAATGTCGCCACAACATTTGTTAGGTAGCCTGATAAAAATCAACTGCAAGGAACCGATTTCTCCTTACCCACCAGCTTTGCCAAATCTTTTGTTAAAGATATCAAATCATCTATTATCTTGATGCAAGCTTGCTGCAGTCCCCTATTGGCAAGAAAAACAACTGCCTTGTTGGATTCCCTTAACAAATGGGAAAGAGAATGATTACCAATTCTGTCCAGGCAATTCCATATCTGCTTGATCCATAGTTTCAATTTCCAACTTTCTGCACACTTCTCACTAATCGCATTAGCACACATACATTCTCCTATGATATTCCTAATGATGCAACCAGCCCCCACAGGCTTGGATTGACTTAAGCTGCAATGTCAAAATTGAGTTTGTACCTCCCTTCATCCTTCGTGCTCCATTTAGCAATATCCCTCCTCAAAGCTTTGTTGGATACATTACCCTCCAATGGTTTAAATTTCTCCCATTTCTTCCAAAAACAAGAAAATTACTGAGGGGGAGGAGGTGACACGGTATTTTAAAATTTAATGCTAATTTCAAAGTTGAAGCACAAAATAATGAAAACAGGGATACAAGGATTTATCACATGGAAACCCTATAGGGTAAAAACCACAGTTCGCTAAAATCAGAATGGACTGCAACCCAGCCAAAAAAAAGCAACAACACTTTGTCACACTTACAAGCAAGCTTAGGCTTAGACCTGTGCATCCAGTGCAACAACTCTTTCGCTCGGATGGCATCAACCATTTGAATCAAGGTAAGTGAATTCATGAACACAACAGCTTCTACTAAGCATGAGAGTTTTGAGTTTTCCCTAATTCACCTTTCTTACGGTTTGAACCTTCTTCAAAACCCCTCTCAGACCTCAATACATCCAAAAAAATGCACTTGTGTTACTGTTTTCATCTCCCTTTTAAACAGTATATTTCCATACACTGAAAAAAAACCTATGTACTAATCTGTATGCATTTTTTGTCAAAAAAAAAGTGTTGATCATGGAACTGTCATGCATGTGACTGCATTTCCACATGCCTTCCCAGTAGACTTCACACACAATCATCATAACTTCCTTTCAAGAAACGGCCTGTTCACCCATGCAGCTAGAACACGTTCTGTATTAAACTTTAAAAAAAAAAACACAACATTTTTGGTCTTTGGTCCACACCAAAACTTGCAGTCACTTTCCCATTATTCCCTCCACTACAGAATGATAACCGACTATCATATACACAGAGAGTTTGATGCTATTCTTTTCAACCTGCCAAAAAATATTCCACACAGACGCCAGTAATTGTTTTTTGCAGTTACAGCAATTCTCAGATATTTATATTCACCCAGATTCTTGCAACATTAATAAGGAAACGACAGGTTTCTTGGCCTCTACAAACATCCGATGCCAGGAAAAATGCAAACATAAAACATGTATCCTCCAATCATTATAGCTTATTCAGGTCTGCAGCAACACTAAAAAATTCCTGCTCGATACATGCAGAAGCCTTTTCACAGAGCAATCGATTTCAAGCAGAACTCAAAAATATACACAGTCAGGGACATCAGTTGGAAAAGTCAGAGAAAAAATGTTACACTCAAAACACTGACAGCGTATCCAAGGGACTGACAGCCTGATGCCAAATTTAGCATAAGAGTAACTGCCCAGTCAGGTATAGATGGCATCTTCAGTGCAGACGGTAACTACCAGGTGTCTAACTTAAAACAAGTTTGTTATTTGGCCAGTACTCTTTACATGTCTGGATAGCTACAGATTGACACTTATCATGAGCAAATAATGCCACTAAAGATGCCAGCCCATGCAGACATACACCAAGGAATATACTAACATCTTCTGCATCATTTTATCCCAGCTTGCTAAATGAGTATTAACTTTTTCAAGTCTTTAAGAAACTTGGATAATCTCATCCACTGACAGGCTCTGGTTGCTTAAAATCTCTCTCTCTCTTGTATTACTTCCAAAGATGCCATATGAGCTTCCAGATGTTGAGTTTTCAAGAGCTGCTGCAAATGTAATATCATTGCCATATTTGGGTATGTGTCCTCCAAATGCCAGCAACCTTTTATTTATAATGAGCAAGGACTAAGAAGAGACATGTCCCTCAGTCTATTCATTAATTTGACAATATATATATATATATATATATATATATATATATATATATATATATATATATATATATATATATATATATATATATCTCATTTTATGTAATTATATCTCATATATAATTATATATAGTCATAGGTTTATCCGACTGAAGCTACCAAACATCAGCACTCCCACCTAGCTGGGGAGGATAAACATATGTATTACCTCAAAGTAATATCAAGTTAGCAAGATTTAGAATATCTATCATTTTGATATTATGAGTATTAGCCTTCAGAATATATGATATTCACCAAATACTCTACGTAATGGTCTTCAGAGTATTAACAATTGATACTCACCATATACTCAATAAGGTAATGGTCTATAGAATATCAACATATGATATTCACCATTTTGATATCACATTTGAGTATTGGCCTTCAAAATATCAACATATGATATTCACCAGATACTCTTTCAGTAATGGTCTCCAAAATGAAATGCAAGATATTCAGCAAGTACTATGAGTAATGGCCTCCAGAATATCAAATCATATGATATTCACCATGTACTCTATGTAATGGCTTTTAGAACATCAATTTGTATAACATTCACCATATACTAAAAAATGTTCATAAGGTATGTGCACACGCATTCTCATAATGCTTACCATATAAACATCCACCATGCAAGGTATAATTTATCATGATTAGCATAGACATTGTAAGATATCCATCATAATAGAAAATTTTGTTATTGTAAGATTCACCTTCAATAACTTCTACAAAGACAAGTGATAATCATTTGGAAGTTGTCACTTCCTCGTGATGTTTAGAGGGGGTAGGCTCATTAAAATCACACAGTCACGAGGTATACTCATAAATCATAGTCCTCCTGATTACTACAATTTATCGATAACTATAGAATCCATATAGTTTATTGTCTTCAATCCTTTCAATCACTTCCCTCAGTTTGGGTCACATCCTATAATAGTTGACGTGTGCCCGTTGACCGATTCTACTTCCTTTTTATTTCCTCGGCTTCGTGGTTTTATAGAGTTGAGTGTTGACCGGTACAAATACTCTCATCTGGCATACGGTTCTTCTGTTGAGATTATGCGATCTGACACCTCTACTAGATCTCGTTGTTGGTATGCCCAGGCCACCTCTTTGTTGGGTTTGATTGGTATTGATATTGATCGTCTTCCTCCTTACCAATTTTCACTTGATGCTCCTACTCATCTTCTCCCCTCACGTCAGGAGTTGAACAAGCATGTCAGACAAGATATTTATAGACAGTACATTAACACTACTTGGATGAATCCCTCGAGAGGTTTGCGACCTAGGATGGCCTTCTATCCTAAGCATTTTCTTGAGATTCAAGATGGTATTATTGTTCACCCTACTTATCTCTATTGGCACTGGAATCATGCCTTACAGTTTTCTTTAGGCTCATTCAAAGTCAGTTCTCACCGCCTCAGGGCCTGGACCGATCACCATATGGATCAAGCTGATCAGATGTCAGTTGTGTATTTTGGCAAAGGTTGAGACTGAGATCCACTTCATTTTTCGATGTCCTCTTTATTATGAGATCAGAGGGAGATTTTACTACCTTTTCAGAGACTGTTCTTCTCTTTCGATGTTCTTTAGCTATATTGATCAGTGGTGTCTTGCACTTTATCTTCAAGAGGCCACCCACCTTCGTGAGATTACCCTGCAGTGTTTTATACCTCAGAGGTGTACTTCAAATCAGCTCATTACTGTCTTTTTCTCTCCCTTGTCTCCTTCGCGGGGTTTGAAAAGGCCTTCCAGTACTTCTCATTCCAAATCGGTTAGACACTACACCAATCTCTCCAGGTGGCTACAATCCTACAACAGCTCTACACGACATTCTAAGACTATGGACCGTTCACAGGTTTACCCCTCTATTATTGATTTCTTTGTGACAAGGAAGGACCCTTAGTTCGTTACCTTGTCTTCTTTCTTGTTTTGTTTCTTGCTTTTATTTCTTCTCAATCACCGTTTGGTGCTTCTACTTGGCTGGCTCTTCTGTTTGTATGCTAAATCCCGTAAACCTAGTTGGTTTCTCGTGGACATTAATATTATTATCTTATCTTATCTATGTTGGCGATGCAACTTGTATGAGGTTGTTCAATGGCTATTTATCTCTCTCATTTATCTGTTTGGAATATTGTAAATTGATTCCAGAGTACGCTCCATGTGAGCTTCCATTATTGAAGACCTTGAATGCTTCTGGCACAAGTCTCCAAAAAACATGATCCACGTAATTAAAATTGTTCACCTGCTTGTCAGTATCCTATGGTTTGATCTCTACTTGAAGCTTTACAAAGAAAAAAATCTCGAAGTATCTTGAAAATATGTTTGTGCCTATATTGCTTGTATTTAAGATAGTTGACTACACCATCTTTAGCAAACAATTACCTCGACTTGTATTTTTGCACCTTTTACATACTTGTGGGCCTATGTTCCTTTATGACTTG
Source organism: Cupressus sempervirens (assembly GCA_028749045.1). NCBI lineage: Eukaryota > Viridiplantae > Streptophyta > Pinopsida > Cupressales > Cupressaceae > Cupressus > Cupressus sempervirens. Next base: position 282,930,303 of record CM053793.1, on the reverse strand, counting down.
GTGTACTTAGGTGTCATGCATTTTTAAACCCTAAAATATCGCTTGTGAATCGGTTTGATACCCTCTCAATATGATAGTATGTTCGATATCAATCTTGGTGCGCAAGTTTTACTATGCTTTTCCTATGGTCAACTTGACGTGTCTTCCCTTCCTTCAATTCAAAGATTCTTGTATGCCAACTAGTCAGGGTCTGACAGTTGATGTGGATAATATTACACGGTAATAAGAGTACAATCTGTCTATCAATACATAGGTTTCTTCCTTTGAGCCAAGTGCAATAGAGCCACCACTTAGGCTAATCGAAATTGGTTGAAACATTGTCAATACACATACCCAAATCAACTAAAACATAAAGCAAGACGCATCCCCAGTGGTTTCCACCTCACATTCGTTGGGAATCAACATTATTTCCAATACTGCAATGTTAAAATCACTCGCCAAACACAACAAGCTCCTATCATCAGTGCAAATCTCTACACCACAGGTCCAAATAAATTTGTGGCACCCAACTTTCACCAAGAAGTAAGTCGTTAATTCTTTGTACCTAGTTTTATAAAGGATTTTAACACGTCGAGCTCTGTCAAACTAAGTTCAAGAACACTACCAAATCTGGGAACACATATATAACATGTCCAAAGTAGTTCTTTCATCACAAATCCTTGTTCTTTAACCAATCAAGCTCTATAAGCATTTGGAGTGTTTTTCATTGTATTAATCTGCAACTAGGCTCTAATACCATGTTGATTTTTCAAGGGTTGTTGCAAATGTAATAGCACTACCATATTTTGGTATGTGTCTTCCAAATGCCAATGACCTTTTATTTATAATGAGCAAGGACTAAGAATAGACATGTCCTATAAGGGACATGTCTATTCGTTACTATGACAATTAATATAGCAATAAATATAATTTTATATTAATATATATCATTATTATATTAATTTTTCTCATTTTATGTAATTATATCTCATATATAATTATATATAGTCATAGGCTTATCTGACTGAAGCTACCAAACATGAACACGAGCGAGCTACGAGCGAAGCCTACCTTAAGTTTCGAACTCGCATAAATTACCACTACATCCATTGATATGAATATTAATATGCTTGGACTAGAGGTTTTGGTAAGCGTACACTAGGTGATGTGGGCATGCAACCAGTCTCGAGGGAGGAATAAACCAGGCTCTACCTAGTCACCCACCCACGTAGAACTAACTTTCACATTGGGCACCGACAATAGAGTAAAGCCTGGGATACTAACCCCTTGAAAGACAAATAAAACACCAATGGCATCGTGTCTATCCCAATTGGTGCTAAGGAGCCATACGTCACTATTGGGCAATCAGACTTAAAGTAATAATAAAGGATGTATTTAAGTTTGATTTAAAACTAGTAAAGAAAGGCATGACTCTTGTGTGAAAGGTTTTAAACAAGGTTGCATGGGTACTCGTAGCCACACCCCTAGTACTCGTACCCACGTACCCAAGTACCAAGTACACGTATCCCATGTACTGGGTACTTGGTGGAGAGCATCATAGCTAAGGACCTTGATTAAGATTCTGAATTTTTTTTTGGTTTTTTATTTTTGTATTAGCTTGTTGTTTATCAAACTTAATTCAATACCAAATCAGTTTGAAACTTTGATACTCATTAACAATAAACTTTATCACTGTTCAAGTCATAAGTTTATCATTTGCAATATGTCATTGTCATATGATTTAGGATCTTCTTGTTCATGTTTAAAGTCTGCCTTCTTTGTTATGCATCTAAGCATTTATCATGTATTATTATTTCAAACATATAGCAAATCTGAAACTGAAAACAATACATTACATTTGCAAACTTTATCACTATTCTTGTTTTGAAAAACCATTGTCATGACTCATAATTTCAGATTTTTTATAAATATAAAAGTATAATTTTTAAATAAGTTTGACATACCCAAGTACCTCCGTCCCCTATTATAAAAAATACTTTAAACATTAAACATTCAGCAATAGCATATATATATAATTTGACTTATGGCTCATATTTTCAAATTTCTTGTTTTGAATGCTCCATTTCATGACTCATGACATATATTTTGATTTTTATATTTTCTATAAAATATTAATTATATAGAAAAAATTAGGCATACACACGTACCCCCGTCCCCTACTTTGGAAAATATGTATACCCTTACCCGTTCCCATTCCCGTACCCACATACCCGTGCAACCTTGGTTTTAAATGAATTGAAAAAGATAAGGAGATGCAGAGAAGAATATCAGAGTCAGCAGTGTGTATTTAACAAGAGTAAGGAGAATGATACGATTTGTATAGTACCTATCCACCGTGTATTGAAAGCTATCCATGTGGATGAAGGGTAGAGGTAAGTATTATTAGTCTATGAATATGTTAGTTAAGATATTTAAATATATATAGTCGGGATATGGAAATAATAATTAGAATATGGACTGTGAATATTATTCAAAGTTATGGTATATTGTTTAATATCATTTAAAGGTAAATGTTATAGTCTTATATAATATATTATAGTTATCATGGATATGAGATCCATTAAATATTATCAATTTTGAATATAGATTTTTTATTTGACTAATATGAACATAATGGCCTTGAATTTAGAGGCTCTTAATTCACTCAATGTCACATCTTTCTGAAACAACAATAATCACTTTATTGAAATGGAGAAGAGAGTGTTACGCCAAGGTTGCAACTCTTGGCGATTCTAGAACGTCATTGGAAAGTTGTGAAGAAACACAAATGGTTGGAATATATCCCATCTAAAATGCATGACATGGATTATTATTGCTACAAAAATTTACTCTCCGGATCTCTCAAGGGTTTGTTGCACTTAATTGAGGGAGGAGAGGGTAAGGTTGGAGGATCTGATCATATTAAAGTAAGTATAAGAGGTATATTATTTTAAGTCCTTCTTACACATTGTTTTATTAGATATATTATTAAATTTTCTTAAATGAGAATTTATTAGTAAAGTATCTTAAATTAAAAATGATATTTAATAAATTAATAATATGTTTTGTTACATATAAATATGTTAACCAATATAAATGATTAGTATTATTGTGAGTTACTAATATTGTTATTGAAATATAACTGAAATGAAATGAAATTTAAATATATTTATAAATATTGAGTTTCTAGGAGAATGTCATTTAAGGGAAAGTCATATATATAGAAGTGATGTATTGTGTTATCTTAATTCTATTATTGAAATTAAAGAGATGTTATAATCATTTATGTTGTTAGTAATGGGCATGAGTTAAATTACTAACATCCTAATTAATATTAATATGTTATAAGAGCTATGTGCCTTGATCTTTTCCTCTAAGAATGTTATTGCAGGAAGAGGGAGCTTGACATTTTGTTAGAGGCAACCTCGAAAGAGAGGGAGCAGATGGAGGTTGTGACTCAGTCAAGCTTTGGTGATCTTGATTATATTGATTCAAAGGGTGTAAACAATGTTGAGAGGGATCCTCTAGTGATCAATAAATTGCCACAATCAAGAGGACCGTGACTTATGGATATACCTCGTGACTATGTGATTTTAATGGACTTGCCCCCAATATATGATGGCGATCTTATGTGATGCAAAATATATTATTAATCAAAAGTTCTAACAAATACCTTTGCATGAACAAAGGAAATTTGAGTTGTTGTGAGACGTTAATGAAGCTTTTAAGAATTCATTTGAACTATCTACAAGTCTCTCTTTGATGAATGAAGCTCAACGTATCAATTGTAGATTCATTCATGTGGCACAGTCGTACTCAATCTAGATATTGGCGAATCGTGGATGAGTTTGTTTTTACTTTTAAGCTCATTGAATATTTGGATCCTCAATGGATGAAAGGAGAAAGTTGGAACTTAGAAAGAAATTGCCATATTTGATGTGGTGTAAAAGTGTTCAATGATATAAGAGTTGGAATTTTATATTGTGGGGGGGGGGGGAATTATAACCAATGTTTCATTCCCACTTGAACCATCCTTAGAAAAGGAGATGTTCCATGACCCTCACGGGCAAATAAATACTTGTATTTTTTACATTTATCTATTCATTTATTTGTAATTCTATACATACTATAAGGGTTATTTGCTTTGATGTTTTCCTTTATGTTTGAGGATATTCTTGCAGGAAAAGAAGAATGACACATTAGACAACGTATGAGAGTAGCGTAAAAGAAGTTGTGATCAAGCTAGATAGAGTAAGGCTCTTGAAGAAAATATCTTTGATAATTTAGATTATGATTTTTCTTCTACATTGAGAGGGAGTATGACACTTCTTCAAAGGCAGCACAAGAGCTTAGAAGATTGATACTCAAAAGGAGTCTAGAAATACATGTGTAAATTGCATTGTTTTGATGGGCCTACTCTCAAGTGCATCATGAGGAAGTATTGACTTATTACTTGAAAATCAGAAGATTAATATCAAATCGAGAGTAATTCTGACAAGAATCCTTTCGGGAAGAGAAACTCTAAGGGAGTAACTAGAGGACCTGACTTCCCAAGATGAATGTTCAGATGGAGAATTTTGAGGTGCAATCCTTTGTACATAATATCTTCTCTATAAGGAGAAGCTCTATGTGAAATTCCTTGTAATGCATTTTTTCTGTGAGAGAATGAGGTGAAAGCCTTTGTACTACCCTCTGATTGAGTTCATGGTGGTTACTATTCGGATTCTGGTTCAGATGCAGGGTCAACATTCGGGTTCAAAATTCGATCATATTTTTTTGGGCTGGGTTTGGATTCATTTTGGGTTTGTCCGTACAATACATATATAGCAAATACATTCATACAGTACTATGCTAATTTTGAAGTAATTTAGCAAAATACACCACCAATATATATTAATGATTTAGTTCGAAACACTCATCTCAAGTCTCAATTTGTAGGAGCTGATAGTACCATGAATAACTTGAGATTGCTTCTCTATTTGATTTATCAACTAATGATCAATATTATAAACAAAACATATTCAAAACAGCTACTTGCAAAAATCATGAACATATTCAAGAAAACATATCAAAACTCAACCAAGATATTATCCTTTCAAGATAATATAAATGCAAATTGAAAATCTAGAACTTGTTGGTCCAATGACAGCTGATCTCACACATTGATGCTAAATATGGAATTAAGAATTTGGAAATACTGAGTTGTCCAAAAGACAATAAAATTAATCAATTCCGCCCAAATTCTTCTTACAATCGATCAATGTCACCAAAGGTCTCCCTAGGTTCGACTGCATAAAAGAAAATTTGTTTAAAATAGTCCTAACCAAGGTCCCTTTTGCTGAATGTGCAGCGACTTTACCAGTTAAACAACGAATTTAACACGACTTCGAATTGAATTCGAATTTACAGCAAATCGACTTCCGAATTTGCATATAGGTGAGCGAATATGGAAACTTAGATATTAACTAATGATCATTAACTATAGAGACATGTCTCTTCGTGAGACATGTCTCCTCCTCTCATATTTATGAGTCTTCAAATCTGACGTTGGAAGATATCAATCACATTGGCGATGTTAGTACATTTGTAGAAAATGATCCATGTTACTCATCAATAATATGCTTTGCTAATCCAAAGTTTTATAGGCAAATTCTTCAGCTTTTCCCAAGGTTGCATGGATACACATGCTACACCAAGGATGTGTACCCAAGTACCAAGTAGTCGATGGAGAGCTCATAGCAAAAGACCTTGATTAAGATTTATGGTTTTTGTTTCGGATTTTGGTTTGTGTATCAAATTGTTGTTTATCAAGCTTAATTCAAAATGCAATTAGTTCAAAACTTTGATAAATCAACACTAAACTTTATCATTTTTCAACTCAGAAGTTCATTATTTGCAATATGTTGTTATATGATTTATTATCCTCTTGTTCATGTTTAAAGTCAGCTTCTTTGTTATGCATCACAATTACATATTATTATTATTATTATAATCACAAGCATATTGCAAATCTGAAACTGCAAAGAATACATTACATCTGCATACTTCCACTATTTTTGTTTTGAAAACCATTGTCATAACCCATATTTTTAGATATTTTACAAATATTAAATTATAAATAAAAATAGTAGTACTTGTACCTTAAGTACCCCTATCCCCTATTTTGAAAAATAGTCGTACTTGAGCCTGTACATGTACCTAAGTACCCAAGTACCCTCGTCCACGTCCAACCTTGGCTTTTCCATGGTGATTGTGTGTCAGGCCTCCAAAGCAACAATTCTACAATCAAAGATCTCCTTCCCCAAGGTAAACTATTTTGTTCATTTCAATCTTCAACCAATTTTCTAGATTGTTTGCTACAACTTTATATATTATATTGCATAATGAGGAGGATTAGTAGTTTGCAAGGCAGGGCACTCACTCTTTTTAGGCATTAGGTAAGATAAGATATTAATGTCCAACAAGAGAACACAAACGGACCTAAGGGACTAAAAGTCAAACAGATGCCAGAAAGTAGTAGGACCACCAGATGGTGTCCGAGAAAAGGGACAAGAACAAAGCAAGAAGCAAACAAAGAGAAACAACACTATACAAGAGAGACTACGAAACCACCAAACAACTAGCAATTCATAGTCGTCAAAAAGTAGCTCAACATCAAAGGATAACTATTAATGTGCAGAGGAGTTTGAACCTATCGCCAAAGAGAGGAGGGTCATTGTCACTGGTGGTGCATGTGTATGGTCTCACCATGGTCTCACAGATCTGATGTGAGAAGCTGTAGACAAGTTCCCACACCACTTGGTCCCTCTAGGAAAGGTAACCAGAGTGAAGAAGGAAGCAATAAGTTGATGAAGGGATCCAAATCTAGAGGGGAAAGACTCCCAAAGAGTGAGATCCTAAGGACAGAAGGCCTCATAGAGATAGAGTGCAACACATCACTGATCATCATAACTTAAGGAGGATAGGGACCTACACTCTCTGAATAAGCAATGGAACCTCCCCCAAATCTCATAGTAGATAGAATAATAGAATAGGAAATGGATCCCAGTCTCAACCACACCCATGTCACAACACTAATAAAACTGCTCATCTTTGTTGGTCTGGTAATTTGTTTGGATATGGAGCCGATGAGAGCCAAGAGCCTACCTGGATACATTAAGGCATGAGGCCACCGTCGGGAGTAGTAAGGTCGAACAATAATGCCATCCTGAATGTCAAAATAGTGCTCTACATAGAAGCCCATAGGCAAGTGGAGACCCGCCGACAAGTCGACCCAAGTCACATGAACAAAACTCCTATAGATGTCCATCCTGGTAATCTCAATCAACTTTGACTGAGGAGGGAGGAGATGAGCGAGAGCATCCAGAGAATACTGAGAGGAAGGTAGTCAATATCAATACCCACAAAGCTTAGCACACTCGAGGCTTGAGCATACCAACACCGAGCATAACTAGTAGGTTATGAAGCTACAATCAAAGCTAAGGAACAGTAGGCCAAGTAGGAATAACAGTATCTGCCATCAACAAAGTTTGCAAAGCCCCTGAATCTGTGAAGTAACCATACCATATCAAAGATTGTGAAAAATTTGAGGGGATAAGCACCAAACTCGACCAAGATAATACTGGTACTAATCGGCTGACAGAGAATGAGACATCAAAGAAGAAGAGTCTGCACCCTCTATACCAAAGCCCAGTCAATAGCCAATAGGGAGGGCCTATAGATGTTCGAGCCATAAAGGACAATAGGTCTAACCAAGAAGTCTAAGATATGCATCTTAAACATGCTATACTAGAAATGATGTTTGAAGCACTGCCTCTCAAGTAAAGCAAGTAAACCTAGCCCCTTGATAACCCACGATGTCATGGTCAATTATAGACCAAAACACGGCCCAAAAAACCAGATGCCCAAATAGCTGTAGTTGGAAGTCATCTCAATCTCAATCCCTCTAAAGAAGAAATGGAGATGAGCGGTTTTCAAGCAGTTGAAAACCATAACCCAAGCTTGCCCAAGTTGACCACCAACTGTCGAGAATCACAAAAGGAGGTCAACCCATCCAAAAGACGTTGTAACCCATCAGGGGAGGAAGACAAAAACACCACGTTATCAGCAAAGAGAAGGATGAAAATCAAGTCCTAATGAAGATAACACTCGTCCTCGAGAAGCAAGAAACTCCTCAAATAGGTCTAAAGCTCATCAATGGAAATACCAAACAATGTAGGAGATAGTAGGAAGCCCTGCTTGACCACAATAGAACTTTGAATAAAATGGGAGAAGCCTAGAAGAGTTCTGCTACAACCAACGACCCTCTCGTTAAGCCTCATGACGACCACAAGCAGAACCTCGGAAACCCCAATATCCCTAAGTCTCTGAAATAACATCGAGTGGGGAAAGCATCAAAGGCTTTGTGAAAGTCTACAAAGTAGTAGAAGGCTTTTGTCGAGCGGTGTCGAGTCTCCCCAATATTGGTCCTAAGAGTGAGAATGTAGTCAATAGTCTGAAAATCTGCTCTGAAACCAGCCTGGTCTCTAGCCCTGCAATCTAATTTGTCCATCCATCTCGTGAGAATAATGCACAAAACTCCGATATAAAGTTTGGCAAAGGTATGCCCAATCATAATGGTCATGTCGTTCCCCGGATCAGAGGTTGGCCCAGCCTTGTGGATCGGGTGGATAACATGGTGCGACAAAGATGGCGGAAAACCACTACACACCACTCTGTTGAAGAGAGCAAGTTACGAACTAAGAATAAAAATCCCCAACTTGAAGAGCCTTGCCTGAAATCCTTCCTCATTAGTAGTCCTGCGACAAATCATGGTTCTAACGGCCTTAACAATGGTGGAAATGGTAAAGAGGTAGCAGTGGAGAGGGGGGACATGCAAAGGGGAGGTTGACCAAAAATGTCGTAGAGGGTGACAATGTAGGAGATGACGAAGCTGAAATCCAAGTTAGCAAGGAAAGTGGCAAGAAACGCATGTGCGCCAAAAGTGCTTCAAGAAGGCCCCAAGGGAAGAGTTGTGGGATCTGCACAGCTTTAGGTAAAAGAGACACTTCTTCCAACGAACAAAGCTACAATAGGAGAGTCTGACCCAAGGGAAGGAGGGATCCTGAGTGGTGAAGGTGGAACGAACAAGGCGATGAAAAGACTTGCAATCATCATCAAACCAACAATTTTGGGGACAAGAGTTGGGGCGAGAAGGAGGGGCAGCGAGGGGGGCAGAAAAGTGTGGGAAAACGAGGGTGTGGGCCTCCCAAATCATCATCTAGATGGTGTCAAACATGGTGGAAGCACATGACAAGTCTATGAAGGGAGTGGCTCGAAGAAAGCATTTGAGGTGGGCAATGAAGAGGTCACGATTTGCATCCACTAAGGAAAAGGTGGTGCAGGAAGGTGAGGGTAGCACAGGGGGTCGGAGAAGGCGTAGACAAGGGTGGCAGGTTGGGTGGGGGAAGGGGCACAGATGGTGAGACTGGAGAAGGAATGTTAAGCCAACAGAAGGTGGGAAATAGAGAAGTGGCTAACAAAGGGGATGAAGGAGGTGCAGGTGAGGGTGTAATCAATGAAACTAACACCACCACAATGGGGCCAGCAAGTAAACAACCTAGAATCGGGGAAGCAAGGAAGCTCGTTAAGAACCACAAGAGCAGAAGAATCACAGAGATGGAGTTGTTTGCCATACCATGTCAAGGGGTCATCAATGTCATCAGAGGAGCGTTCTAAACCATTCATAGCACTGTCAAACTCAGAGGTGCATAATGAATGAGATCGCAGATCATGAAAAAGGGGCTTGAAGATCTCTGGTACGGGCTTGGAATCCCCTAGAATAACCAAGTTCCCCAAAGAAGAGAATTTGTCAATACAATTGCAGAGGTCACTACAAGAGTCACCCTCGGGGCTATGAACCGCATATGGAGATGTAGCTGATAGGAAATAACAAACCGCAATGATAAGATCTCTGCCCAATCTACCTCTGATATGAACCACATGAATATAGCAAGGTTGTCAGAGTGCATGATAGTCGTCCAACTGACGAGTCGGTCACAGATGAGGCAAGCGACACCACTAGGGCATCGGACACCCCCAGAGAACCTAACCTCATCCCGATGAACAGAAAGCCACTAAAACCTAGGAATCTTGGGAAGAGGACCAGTTGGACTCTCATGTCTCAATAACAAGAATAACGTTCCACAATGCCAATGACATCCATAAAAAGCTAGGTAATGACTAAAGAGTACCATTGCCATTCGAACAGCAAACAATCAAGCAATCACTGAGTCCTCCCACCCCATCGTAACCCTATAAGCGTCACTTGGACAGGAGAGCCAACCTGGTTTCCCAACCCGGTGGATGACTATCTCTGATAATCACCTTAAGGTTGCAGATAACAGCCCGTTTAACCTCAAGACAAGCTGCAGCAACTAAAGTTCGGGCATGTTTAAGCTCGGTAACTTATGATTTGGTGAGATGATCATCCAAATAGATTTTAGATGGAAGAGGACAGAATTTTCTACGAGCCCTTAGAACTCGCAGCCTATCTCATACATTAAGGAATCTAATAAAGAGTGTGGAATCATACCCTACCCATGCCCTATTTTTTGAAGGGTTAGATTTAGTGGCTAATCACACAAGTTGTCGAAAAGATACGTTGATATCATTCTTCAACCAACAACCATGCAGCACTACAATTGTTTATAATGTCTATTATGATTTAAACAATGTTAAAAGGCCCTATACCTCAATGGCTGCTATAAGAATATCAAAATAAATTGTTCATTTTTTACCTACCCTTAACAATACATGAATCTCAAAACCATTCCCCCTTTTGGGGACATCACTATGACATTGATCAAGGGGCAGCTTTTTTAACCTTCCTGCCCATCTAAAAAATCTACTTAGCTATCTCAATCAATGAGTACCATATGGGCTTAGTTGCATCTTCAACAACCTTCACCTCTTTTTACAACAAGGTATCATGCACTATCTTATAACCTAGGCCCTTGTATCATTTTGGTTCTTTATTAACTTCTTTCACCATTTCTTTCCAATATGGGAAAAATAGGATTGAAAGCCAACCGATTTGCACAAATACATCTTGCTACATGTTGGTCAATAATGTCTCAACTTTCCTTGGAATGAACTATCCAAAAGTTTCTTTGATCTTTTGACTACAGTTCGTTTTTCATTTTGAACATCAAGTGCACCACACTATGGGTGGTTTTCTACTACAATATCAAAAGCACAAGGAAGATGCATTACTTTATTTCTTTTTTCAACCAGCTGATTTAATTTGTGTGCTACTTCTTCTTTTGCTTGTGATTGTTCAATATATATTAACATTACCTCACCCAATATAAGTACACCATTATTTTAGGAGTTCCATGGAAATGGGCTTCCACCTGAAAATATGAACTAGAAATTGTTTCTCACATCTCTTGCATTTTCAAATGTATCCAACACCTCGTAGAGCCACTTGTATCATATCAACATATTTCTATCGAGGAGAGTGTGGATCTATTTTATGTTTAGATGGATCCAAACTATATCATAAGCTTTTAACATTAAAATTAATTAACTAAAACTTAATTGACTTACTATAAATATAAATATAAGTCCCTCAACACGAGCCAAACAAAAAATGTAGAAGCACGTTCCTAATCCTAAACATCACTGAAAAGAAGTAGCGTCACCTCTGCCAAGGGTAACAGCTCAAACCAGAGACCCTCAAAACACAACATTAGCCCCACACAGGTCGTGATGATGAGCTAACAATAACAACTCAATCAATGACACTAGCTATACATGGGACATTACAAGCCATATTAAATTCCTACTGATAGTAAACATTATTAATTATGAAATTAGAACTTGAGAAAAATATAAACAAGATATTAAAAAAGAGAAAGAAATTTGTGAAGCTAAGTGGTATTGTTGGCAGTATGTAGTTGTTGTTTATTTCACACACCATCTTTTTTCCACAACTATTTTTCAATTCTTGAATGATAGTTGTTCCACTAAAATAAGTAAAGATTCTAAATTATCCTTTTCCCACAAATTTAGATTTGAAACAGAAGATTCAAACAACTTAAATTTATGCAAAAAGTGTGGTTAAGAAGCTTCTTGCAAACATGGCGCAACTCCATTCACTTGTTTATTGCAACTCATTCCATTGATCCCTTTCCATAACCATTGCGACCCATTCCTACTGCTTCAAACTAAATATGCTAGTATGCTCGTATCACAGACAAAAAACCTATTTGTTGTTGCTTGGGGGAGTTCAACACATGAAATCTTTTATAATAGTCATTTGGGGTTCCGGGGCTGTTGTTTAGGGTTTCAGATGGCTCATCTACCTTGGAATCAATTTAGAAACATTGCATTAACCTTGAATTACCGAGATATGTCGTTTGATAATTCCACGAGACTTTGGTGTAATGTCCCAATTTTCGCCAGCATCGGAGTTTTAGGGATTAGCCTATTATTGTGATCCTCGTAGGCTAATCATTGTGGATAGAGGGTCTTCTGAGGCAGTGGCTTGGCTTGGGAGGGTCTTGTCTTCTCCACAATTCAGTAAGCTACAAGTTGGTCTTCGTTTGGCTTAGACTGGACTTTGTTTGGGCTTAGTTTTGTGTACTTAATATTTGTGGTAAGTGGGGTGTTGATTGAGATGGACCCTTTCGATTTTTGGAAAGTACACTTGGTCACATGGAGAAAGTATAGGTATGACTCCTATTTCAAACGGCATATTTAAATGATGAGTATTTTGAGAGTTATTATATTTTTAGTGGCCAAATTATTATTAAATTATTAAATGGCTTATTATAAAGTTATAATTTAACTTTATAATCTCACTTAAATTGAGGGTTCAGTTATCATTGGAAGGAGCCATTTTTAGTTAAGCCAAGTGAAGTGAAAGAATCTAATGGAAGCTTCTTGAGTGAAGTTACATTTTGGCAACAAAAAGGGCATCTGGAGGTTATAAATACAAGCTCATTTGTTGAGAAAAGCATGCTTAAATATTTATTTGTTTTTGCTGCCTTTGTGGCTTTCTGAGTTCTAATTTTCTGTGCCCTTGCTTAAGTGTAAGGGTTTGATTTGAGTGTTTGATTCTAGAGCTTCCTCTACTGTTTCTACTGTGGCTGAGGAGCTGATTGTCCATTGGTGAATTCAATGTCTTTTCATACTGTGCTTCATGTAGCTGAGAAGACAAGTCTTTGCTGAAGAGGTTTGATACATCCAATTCTGTGCTGAGGTATACAGGATTTGTTTGATTATTTTTGCCAACCAGATTACGGCATTTTCCTTTCTGTAATACTGTGACTTGCAAGACCAGTAAATCTGCATTTAGAGGTGTCAGTGTGTCTTGCAATTCTGGATACCAATTCTGTTGCTATTGGGCAAGTATTTAATTTGCATTCTGTGTGTATTGGCTGGGTATTTGTACTCCCAGATCTGTGGTGTGTGGTTCTCTGAGCTTCAAATGTCATAATTACATATTACTGGGCATTTGCTTAACCTGCAAATTGGGTCTTTTATGATTTTATCTATGTTTTCTTGGGAGCAGTTTCATTTGTATTTTCAGACATTACTATCTCTGTTTGGGGCATCCTGAATACTGAAATTTTGGGCAGCAAGTATCATTAATTGGTGTGCCTGGGCCTAGGCAGTACTTTCTCTTCCTTCCGATCTGTTCTGGACTGCCTGCTATCATTTCAACAGGTCTGGTGTGAGTATACAAGCTGGGCAGATTTCCTCCTTGCAAACAACAGTGGCTGTGTAGGGGAAATTACAAGTAAATGTATGCATTTTTCAGTCTACTGCAAGTTGCATTGTTTCTGGATTTTCTTGCATATTGAATAACAATTTGCTAGATCATGAGCAATTGTGATATACTAATAGTAATTATAGCATTGAAATAAAGTCATTAGAGGTGAACAATAATACAAGTGTTTAGTTGCAAGCTTGAGCATAATTTGATGGTTGACTTAGTTGCAAAAAAGTCTAGAAAATTTAGAAGGATCTTATTTCCAGTAGCAAGTGCCAGTTGGGGTTATTACATTTGGCTACTGAAAATAGAACCCTGCTAGATTTGCAGTCAAATCGCATCCATGTCCAATTCTGGACAAATTGTATCTGAAAAAGCTGGGGTTCCACCTGATTTGGCAATATAGTGTTTCTTTATCAAAAAATAAGCCCAAATTTTTTATGTTCTATTTTTTTATGAGAAAGAAAAGAAAAGGAGACATATTGTGACTCCTGTATTCATGAAATGTGTGACATCAGTATTTGGCTCACAAAGGTGACAACTATATTTACATTCATATCACAGACAATTTTATTATTTTTCTATTTAATCACACATTCCACTCAACACATCAAATTTATATCATGGAACTTGTCAAACAAGCAAAATATATTCCACAGTTTGTGTGAAGTACCGGCATCAACTGAACAGCATAAAGGCAACTTGCAAATGCCTCTAGAACAGCCTTAGCCCTACAAAATTCATCACAATAAATAAGAATGAGACTCATATTACTCCTTAATACAAAAGCCTATTAGTCTAAAATAGCATCAAAAGAATGTACGAAAATATCCCCAAAAAAGCTGTTTTCACTCGATAAAAGACTATCTATTACCCTTCATTGTGTTCATGAACGGACATGCCAGCCCAAGATAATGCTAGTAATGGATCTGCACATCTAGCACAATCAAATGCCTGCCTAGCTAGTTCCTTCTGGCCTTCAACTAAGTACAACTGTCCATAAATAATTTTTTAATTATAAACTAATACAGACAACGACCAGCACAAGCCACAATGTATGATGCAAACTCACATAAAAATACCTTTCCAAGTTGTGCCCATGCAAGAGCATGGGATCCATCAACCTGAAGGGCTCTAATAAATGAATGTTGCTGTATTGCTTTCTGTTTTGATAAACAGCCCATGGTTATCCAGGATTCAGCATTGTCGCCTTCAAGAATTAGCCCCCCTAATGCCATGACCTCTTGCAAACACCTGAATCAATTCATCAAAATGTATTTAGTTCATAAATATATTATGCATGGTATCAAAATAAAGAAATAGCTAGCATTTGAATTATTTACCAAACATTTTGGTCAGGCATTTCCTTATGATCAAAGCGATGTATTAATTCAATAGATTTAGCAATATCCTTGTACAAATTTGCCTGCCAAGGATTCAAGTGCAGTGCACATTCATAAGCATGCTTAGCACTAATTGCTGCTTGAAGACGATGCTGTTTCCAGGAACAAATAGAATACTCAAATGCCTCGCTCTCCTTTTTGAAGTCTACACCTTCCATTTCCCATGGCAAAGATTGAGAATAAGCAACCTATCAAAAGACAAGCAAGAACAAGTTCCTTATTTCTGTTGAAAATGATAATATTCTAAGAGGAAAAATAATAGGCAATCACCTACAATGCACAGCAACACAAACATAAACCTGCATCATCCCAATTCAAAATTCAAGACTGATTCAAACATAAATTATTGCACCCATTCCAAACAAGTTTTGAGCAAAGAAATAAACTTACAATCAGCTTCTTGTACTAACATATATATCAAATAATAAACTGAAGTATTTCACCTACAATGCACTGTGACACATACAAAAATCTGCATCGTGCCAATTCAAAACTCAAAACTGATTCAAACATGAAATACTGCACCCCATTCCAAACTAAGTTTTAAGTATAGAACAAACTTACAATTAACTGCTTGCACTAACATAAGTATCAAATAATAAACTGAAATGTTTCATTCTGTCCTAGCACCCAAAAATGTGATATATGGATACCTGTAACATGCACGTGTGTGTCTGTGCATGAAATCTCCTCACCAAGAATTTTCTTCCAAACTTGCAATAATTCTAATTTCTCATATTAGTTGCAAACATTATCAGCACTTCACATGCAATCTATTCTGATAAAAATCTGGTTGCAATCACTTAGAACAGTTGTATCTGATATTCTAGATAATTTATTACTATCAACTCATACCAAAACCAATGGAATAGCTAAAACATTTTGTCAAACATTTGGCAAACTAAAGGAGATGGAAACAATAAAAAATGAATAAATAACTGCTGATCCAGAAACTCGAATTTATAATATGCAAACGCTTATTTCCCTAACCTTCAAGTGAAACCAAATACAATTGCAACGATGGATGCTGAGTAAGCAAAACAGAGTCTAGATTGAACAGAGCTCAGGGACATCAAAGAAAATAGTTGACAACTATAATTTGGTGTTCATAAACAAGGATTGCTGGCAATAAACTTGATATTCGTAGATAATATTGAAATGAAGCTTCCAGCAGAAGTGGACTATTGTGATGAAATTCCTTCCTTAAGAAATATTTTATTTGCCTACGAAACTTCTACAAAGTTGTTGTCTATATAATTCCATGTACCCACAAAGATATTAAATGCAGAAAAATCTTTCTTTCCATACAGATCCAGTGTGAATCCACCATGATATATTTCCTTCATTCGTCCAAAATTGTAATACAGAATGGAACACACAGTGTCGGGCTAAGGAAGATCTTTCACTCCCAAAACCACACTTTGTCATAGGGTTTTCGACCTAGGGCTATTGTTCAACAAACCTGCTCAACCTTCACTCTAGGGTTTCAAAAACATGCAAGATAATAAGAATCAAATGAGTCTCCTCAACCTCCTTCTATAACCTTTGTTGAAAATTCTGAAGACTATATTTAAGAAATCACTTGTTAAATAATTATCCTTTTGCACCATGTAAGTGACTATAAACCAATTAAACATGAGATAGTTTAGAGTAGATAGGAATACAGATTATGAGTAGATAGTTTTGATTCTAGAGTAGAAAAAAATATAGATGAAATATGAGGATGGAGAGGGAGGGAGAGAGGGAGGGGTAAAGAGAGAGATGGCAAGAGAATAAAAATATGGAAATTATTATATTAATATTTTTGAAAAAATTGCATAATTTAAAAATATTTTTCATTAACATTAAAATCACAATATACTTGATTAAAATATTTAAAGATATTTAAAATAAAATAAAAACTGTTAGAAAGATAGAAGTAAATTCTTAATCATTTTCGAATTTTAAAAACAAAAAATCTCAAATTTTGTTTGCTATTTTATTGATAATTGTATTGTATTGTATGCATTTATACTTTATAGTGCATTGTGCAAGTATAAAAGAATTTTAAAATTTTAATTTTAATTTTAACATTAAAAATTAGCATAAATTAAAATATATAGAGAAATTATAAAATGTAAATCTTTTTTAAAATTTTATTATTTAAAAACTGAAAAATTATATTTATTTATGTTTTTACTTTAATAAAAAATATATTAATGATATTTTTTCAGATTAGGAAATATATATATATATATATATATATATATATATATATATATATATATATATATATATATATATATATATATATATATATATATATATATATATATAAAGAGTTATATGTTTAAAATTTTATATAAAAAGAGATAAATTAATTTCATATATTTATACATTTGTTTAAGTATAATGTTAATAATTGAAAAGATTTAAATTTAATAATATAAAAACATTGTAAGGGTATTGAAATAAATTTTGAAGAATAATCACTAGGATTTATGATCTGGGTTGGAGGTGAAGGCTCTGCAACTTCGGTCCGTAGAGCGCTCGACTTAATTCTTGGTACAGGGCATTTATGGCCTCAGCCTCGCCCGGGAGAACAACTTGTATTCAACAATTAATCCCGGCTGCGTTTAATAAGCCCCACAATGACCATTCTTTTGCATTTGCATCCCATTCGACAATGTTGAAAAGGAGAGGCAACCAACATGGCAAACAAGCTTTACAAGGATTCCCAACCATCCCAGTCAAAGCCAAATTTACCAGAAGCATCAAGCATGAAGCCTTAGAAAGAAATAGAGGTAAGGATTTACCGTTGCCCAAATTTGTTATTAAACCTAATGAACATATGAAACTAGAGATTAACAAGGAAAACAACAAATTGAAGAACACGGCGATCTTTTTTGCTGCCATGAATCCATTTAATTTTCCATCAAGGAATTTTTTTAAATGATTGGTTCCATAAAGTTTTGGGAAAGAAATTAGACAATCCTTTTACTTTTTGTTATATGCTTTAGAAGGGGTTGTTTGTTTTGGTTTTCTGTAACCCTGCATCGCAAAAATAAGTGGTGGAAAAACAATTTTGGAGGGTTGGAAGCATCAAGTTTAAAGCCTTACCATGGACCCTCAAATCCACCAATGATGAGGTTCTTGCCCTTGCTGGCCCTAGGTGGATTACTATCAAAAATCTCCTGCTATATACTTGGAATTTTGTACCTCAACTGCTAGAACCTATTAGAAGGGTTCTTAAGGTTGACCACTCTAACACCTTAATCCCCAATGTAGATATCAGAGTGCTTATATCCATTACCCTGGTGTGGACAGCCCAAATAGCATCTACCTTGACCTTGAAGAATCTTCCATTATATGCCCTATTATCTATATGGGCAGCCTCAAAGTTTGCTATCTTCGCAAAAAATGACACAAAAGGAAAGATTACTCGTTAATACCTAAGAAACCCAACCGTAAGAGGGGCACAGACGCTTCGGGTCATTTCCCTAAGTTAAAGTTTGTTATTGTGTCAAGACCAAGTAAGCAAATCTTTGTAGACCCCAATGCATCCCTTTGGTTGAAAGATGCAAATAATATTAGAGTTTCCCTTGACATTCTGAAAGATAAGTTTGTTAAACCTACTTTTGGGTTGGAATCAACAGTTCCCTCTTCTCCCTTGAAAGAGTTGGAATTTCTACCTGAGGTGCATACAATAGGCTTTGGGCTAGATACTACCCCTCCTGCCGTTAAGGCCCACCCTTTCAATGCCCAACAGCTAGCATTAAAAACTCTCAATGAGAGGGCTACGAGACTCAAGAAAGCTGATCTGAACCCAAAGAAGAAATCCTTCTCCATCCTCATTCAGGGCAGCCAGAAGGCTACATCCCCTGTTCCTATTACCCCCATTGAGGTCAATAACTCTAAGGAGGAGCATGATCTTGCACCCCCAAACAATCTTGTTTTGGATTGTCTTAGTAAAGAAGAAAGGCTACATGATTTCTCCGTGGTTGTATTTCCTGCAGCATCAGATATGCATTGTGATATTGATTGTAAGACCAACTCTGATATTGTTTGCCAGAATCTCGTTCTAGCAGTTGATGGGGTAATCCTAAGGAATGTGAGATGTCGTCTCCTAGCTCCCAAGGAAATAGCGGTGGGGAAGGCTCTACTGCTGAATCCAATCTTGCTGAAGATACTTTTGTGGTCAATGCTATTATGGTCAAGAAGAAGAGGAAACCCAAGAAGCATGAGCCTTTAATGTTGGATAATGGGGAAGTGATCAGGAAAAAACCAGGAAGGCCTCCCTTGCCTAATGGTAACACTAAGCGATACAAGGTGGCCATAACTAAAATGCCTGAGTGCTTCAAAGGATTCCAATCCCCCATGGAAATTAACAAATAGATTTTCTCATGGAATTTCTAAAACTAACTTCTTGGAATGTCAAAGGATTGGAAACCTCAAACAAGAAATATATTGTTAAGAGGTTCCTTAGATGGACCAAGGATATTGACATCATTTTGTTGCAAGAAGTAAAGTATGTTGGTTTTGCATTAGAAATTTCCCTTAAGTGCATCTAGAAAGATGCAATCTCAGTGTCTACCAATCACATGCAAGGAAAAGGTGGTACATCTGTTCTAATTGGGCTCAAATGGAGAAAGTGCATTGATAAAAAAGGCAATTCCCCTTGCATAGAGCTGCATCGGTCTCTTTTAAATCAAGAGAGATTGAATTTGGAATTTGCTCTATCTATGCCCCTAAAGCATACTGATAGAATCAACCTATGGCAATGACTCTCCAGTCTGTCTAACATCCCCTGAATCCTAGCAGGTGATTTTAACATGGTGGAGAGGGCGCAGGATAAAGTAGGTGGGCTGAAATTGGAACGGAAGGGCAATGAACAATATTTTTGGAACAGACTTTTATCTAAGCTTAATCTTATTGACCCTTTAGCTGGTCTCAAGAATCAATCAAAAGGTATCTGGTTCACATGGTCTAATTTTCAGAAAGGTGATAAAACGATCTATTCAAGACTAGATAGCGTCTATTTTGACAAGAATGTGTTTAGTTGCTCTAAACCCTCAGATGATAATCATGTTAAAGTTCTGCCCTTCTATCTCTCTGACTATCACCCCATTCTTGTTGATATCATCAATCTGGGCTCCTCCATTCCTAATCTTACGAAGAACGCTAATGCATTAGTTTTAAATTCTTCCCTCCTTGATGACTATGAAGTGCAAGCTGCTGTTAAGATTATACATTGGTACAACTCTTCCATTTGCCAGCATGAGAACCTCATTTCTAGTTGGAATCAGACAGTGACCTCTTGGCAAAATTTGATTAAAGTTGTGGGTAAAAAGAAAACCAAGGATAGTAGAGTACAAGAATTGTCCCTCCTTAACTCTCTTCAAGGTGTTGAAGTTTCTATTCAAGCCCTTCCCTCCTAGCTGCGGAACTTGTTGCTAAGGCTAAGCAAGACCTCAGAGTAATCCACTCCAAAAAGATCCAAGGGGCCAGAATTAGATCAAGAGTCAATTGGCTTAAGATGGGTGATAGAGGCTCTAAATTTTTCTTCATGTTACTAAAACTCAAGGAGGCAAAGGATGAGATGGAATGTGTATGTGATAATGGCTTTACCATTTCTGATCCAGAGAGCATCCTTAATACTTTTGCGTAGCATTATAAGAGATGGTTCTCTTCTTAAGATATTGGTTGCGGAATGAAGGAAGCTAGGAACAAAATTTGCACTATCATTCCTAGAAGGTGGTCAGTTCAAGACTCCTTGCACCTTGAAGTCCCCATCTCTGTCACAGAAATCAGCTATGCTATCTCTCTCATGAGTAGGGATAAGGCCCCTGGCCCAGATGGTATTCCTGTAGAATTATTCAAATCTAATACCCAATGGATTAGTCTAGTGTTGAAGGATGACTTTGACTTTGCTTTGAATCAAGGTTCTTTAGGCCAAGAGATTAATTCAGGGGTGATTAAGTTGATTCATAAAGGAGGTGACAAAACGCTCGTCAAGAATTGGAGACTAATCACACTTCTCAATGTGGTTTACAAAATTCTTGCCAAGATTCTAGCTATAAGAGTTGGGAATATTCTTCCCAAGATTAGCAACCCTACCCAAACAGGCTTTGTGAAAGGGAGATACATCCTAGAGAACCTCATCCCCTGTTGGGAGACATTGGATTAGTCAAAAAACTCAAATCAAAATGTGGCGATGTTGCTTATTGACTATGAGAATGCATATGATAGGGTGGAATGGGGTTTTATTTTAATGATGCTTGAAGCTCTTGGGTTCCCTACCGTTTCTCCCACATGGTTGGAACTCTAATGAAGAACATCGGACCTACTGTTGAGGTCAATGGGAACAGATCAGAATTTTTTTTCTCTTTCCAGATCGATTAGACAGGGCTACCCTTTTGCTCCAACATTATTTGTTATAGCTGTTGATTCCCTTCACTATCTTCTTAGCGATTCCTCTCTTTCCCCTTGAGTCCAAGGCCCTAAACTCCCAAACGAGAAAGAGATCTCTAATGTACAGTTTGCAGACAATACAGCTATTTTTTTGTTTTAGAAGAGCAAAACATGGAACATTTGATGATCAAGTTAGACTTATTTTGTCTTGTATCAGAAAGAAAAATCTCCATATCCAAATCCTACTTGGTAGGTTGGGACTTGTCTCCTCCTACATGGTGCAGGAAATTTGGCATTGCTTGGGGGGGCCTTCTCATGTTGTAAGATATTTGGGAATACCTTTTGCTGTTAACCCTAACATTAATGACGTGTAGTTGGATCAGAGATAAAATCACTACTAAGCTCAATAAGTGGAACTCTTTTTACCTCTCTTTTGCTGGAAGGGTGCAAGTATGTCAGAAAATCCTTTCTTCTTACTCAGTTGATTTCTCTTCAGCCTAGTTGTTTAATGTCAATCAGTTTGAGTTCCCGCAGAAGATTATCAAATACTACCTTTTGTCAAATGGGAAAGGAGCCAAGAAAACCCATGCAGTTAGATGGGATTGGTGCACGAAAAATAAAGAGCTTAGCAGTCTGGGTTTGAAGGACCTTAGACAGCAAGGAATAGCATTGGGGGTTAAATGGATTGCAAAAGCTGTCCAAGGGGAGGAGCCTTGGAAAGTCCTCATTCGACATAACTTAAGTACTGAGCATCCTTGTGGAGCCAAATTCTAGAGTAAGCTGGATGCTATGGAATTTTTGGCATTGGAAAGGAAAACTTTGGTGGGAGGCTCTAATGTTTTCAAATCTCCGTGGAAAAGTTGGGCATATGTTAGACCAGTATTTGGTAAGATGCTGAGATAAGAGGAAGATAATATATGGTGTGGCCAAGATTCTAGCTATAAGAGTTGGGAATATTCTTCCCAAGATTATCAGCCCTACCCAAACAGGTTTTGTGAAAGGGAGATACATCCTAGAGAACCTCATCCCCTATTGGGAGACATTAGATTGGTCAAAAATCTTAAATCAAAATGTGGGATGTTGCTTATTGACTATGAGAATGCATATGATAGGGTGGAATGAGGTTTTATTTTATCGATGCTTGAAGCCCTTGGGTTCCCTACAGGTTTCTTCCATATGGTTGGAACTCTAATGAAGGGCGTCAGAGCTACTGTTGAGGTCAATAGGAACAGATCAGAATTTTTTTCTCTTTCCGTATCGATTAGACAAGGCTACCCTTTTGCTCCAACATTATTTGTTATAGCTGTTGAGTCCCTTCACTATCTTCTTAGGGATTCCTCTCTTTCCCCTAGAGTCCAGGGCCCTAAACTCCCAAATAAGAAAGAGATCTGTAATGTATAGTGTGCAGACAATACAACTATTCTTTTTGTTTTAGAAGAGAAAAACACGGAACATTTGATGATCAAGTTAGACTTATTTTGTCTTGCATCAGAAAGCAAAATCTCCATATCCAAATCCTGCTTGTTAGGTTGGGACTTGTCTTCTCCTACATGGTGCAGGAAATTTGGCATTGCTTGGGGGGAGGCTTCTCATGTTGTAAGATACCTGGGAATACCTTTTACTGTTAACCCTAATATTAATGATATGTGTAGTTGGATCAAAGATAAAATCACTACTAAGCTCAATGAGTGGAACTCTTTTTACCTCTCTTTTGCTGGAAGGGTGCAAGTATGTCAAAAAATCCTTTCCTTTTACTCAGTTGATTTCTCTTCAGCCTAGTTGTTTAATGTTAATCAGTTTGAGTTCCTGCAGAAGATTATCAAATACTACCTTTGGTCAGACGGAAATGAGCCAAGAAAACCCATGCAGTTAGATGGGATTGGTGCACGAAAAATAAAGAGCTTGGTGGTCTGGGTTTGAAGGAGCTTAGACAGCAAGGAATAGCATTGGGGGTTAAATGGATTGCAAAAGCTGTCCAAAGGGAGAAGCTTTCCAAAGTCCTCCTTCGACATAACTTAAGCACTGGACATCCCTGTGGAGCCAAATTCTAGAGTAAGCTGGATGCTCTGGATTTTTTGCCATTGGAAAGGAAAACTCTAGTGGGAGGCTCCAATGTTTTCAAATCTCTGTGGAAACGTTGGGCATATGTTAGACCAGTATTTGGTAAGATATTGAGATCAGAGGAAGGTAATGTATGGTGTGGCAAATGATCATTCTGGTGGAATTTGAAAAACAACTCTAAACCACTGGCTCTTGCCCAGGGATGCTCCACTAAGAAGTGGGCCAAGGCAGAAATCTGTACATTTAATGCTATTCTTTGTCGTGGTAGGCTGATCCAGTGGGATGAGATCAGAGATCCTTATTCCCTCTTTCCAATGGAGGACTTATTGCCTTGTTAAGAAAGCTCTAGATGATGCCGGTGTCAGCCCCCTTTGTTGCTCTTCCGCCTCATGTTTTTTCTAGTTGTGCTAGCTAGACTCTACCCCTATTGATCTTGTTAAATCCAAGTATGTTTACTCCTTGTTTTCAGCCAGCCCTGTTATCTTTGACCACCTTAATTCGTGTTGGAGCCTTTCCCTTGCCCATGCTGATTGGTGAAAAATCTTGTCGAGTCTTTGGTCCCGACCCATTAAACCCAACGTCTCTTGTTTATTGTGGAGGTTATTGCTGCATAAGTTGCCCTTCAAAAAACTGCAAGGGGAGCCAAATATCTGTTCCATTTGCAGACAGCCTGAATCCGTCTCTCATGTTCTTTTTAATTGCTTCTTTGATAAGGAGATATGGAGTCTATTTGGTCTCAAGTCGATGGCAATTTTTCTGCTGATAATATCATTTTTGGCAAAATCAGTGGTAGCAATAAATGATCTATAATGTTCTGGTCTATTATTTCCTCTGTCATTCTTTGGTTCCTATGGAAGTATAGGAATAATGAAATCTTTCAGGGTAAAGGTAGATTGGAGTCTGTTTGGTCTCAGGTTGATGGCAACTTTTCTGTTGATAATATCATTTTTGGTAAAATCAGTGGTAAAAATAAATGGTCTATCATGTTCTGGTCTATTATTTCCTTTGACTATGGAAGTATAGGAATAATGACATCTTTCAGGGTAAAGGTAGATGCCTTAGTGAGTCTCTGAGGAGACTCATATTTGTTGATGTTGCCTTGCAGGTCACTGCTGTCTTCAAGATAAAAGAAAATCAGTTACTTCAGCTGCTGAAGGATGGGAAATGCATACTGGAAAAGAAAGAACTTGCCCATGGATACACTACCAAAAAAGATATTGATGACTTCAATATTCCACTAGCACACTTCATCCAGAAGCTTAAAGAGGAAGGAAACTAGAAGAGAAAAGCGGAGGAGGAAGATGTGCCATTTTATATGCCCTCTCCAGTCTGCTTCCCTACTCTGGAGTCTAGCGAGGAGGAGGAAGATTAGGATATTGCAGTGTTCTAGTTCTCTGCTGTTTCAATTTTTGATACATCTGTCTTTGTATCTCTATATAGTCTTAATATTTCCTGTCTATTTCCTACTGTGGTGTTGTAACTGTCGATATGGGACATTGTCTTTTTTAAGTCCCCTAATTTTGTATAAACTCTCTCATTATTTCTTGATACGCAATAGTAAATAAATTTTGTAGAGAAGAAAATATGATTTTAAAAACCCCCAGTCAATGGGGCTGCATAGAACGTGAAACTATTGATCATGTCGAAAGCAAATGAAATGAGAAGAATGACAGCTACTATAATGTTGACAGTATGCCCACACATTCAATGTCCAAAAATTCGACAGAGATTTTTATATTTGCAAAGTATGTTCAATAAACTTGTTTGTTTGTTTGTTTTGAGCGAAACCTGGATTATTTATTATTATTCTTAAGATTAATTATTATTGTGTTAATCTTGAGTTAGATTTGAACCCAACATCTCCCCAATGAGAGGCTCGCAATAAATACCGTTGTGTTGTAGGCTCTTGCCTTCAATTAATTTGTTTGTAACAAAAGTAAATTAATTTTTTTTTTTTTCCTCACTGTTATTTCTAACAGCCAATTGGAGAGCAAAGAAATAATTTTGCTTCAATTAGTTAATAGCAAAAACTATTCCAACTATACAAAATTCATACAATTTTAAAAATACTTTACAGGATTGGCTGATGGTAAAAGATTATTGTATCGCATAAATATTCTGCCAGCAGCAGGAACTAATAATTAATATAAATTGTCTTTTAATTTTGTTTTTTTACTAAGTTACCCTAAGTTTTCAGATGGGGGATGGGGATGGGGAAATGGGTTTCCAGGACAGATTTTTTTTTAAAGTGTAGGGTACGGTGGGATAAAAACTAAGGAAAATTAAAAACATATAGGAAAATTTCAAATATATTCATATCATAACATTTATAGATCTAAAATCATTCAACATAGACATCTAAATTATACATAGCAATACAGTTGAAATTTTTAGCTATTATTGCATATAAATTACTAAGAAAGCTACAAATAATCTGCGCCACCCTAGCTAAAAGAAATACAAGAGAGTTTTATGAGCTACCACTGTTTGTGAAATAAGCATGCAGAGATTTAAAGCCTGTTTAGCCTGGAAAAGCAGACAAACCCAAAGATAATATAAACTCTGATTTAACTTTTCACATAGATCTCTGTAATAGCATACATATACAACTGCACTAATTAGTATGCCAAACCCCACATTCACAGTTAACCACAAAGTTTATTTTAATGCAGTTTGTGTCAGATTGCCCTTTGTATAAAGGGTCAGCAAAATAAATAGAGTTATGGCACAAAACTATGAGGGTTTTATTATGTTCTGAAATAAGTTATAACTTAGTGTTGTGAGGTTTTCACACCATTGCCCCATTGCAAATGGGATCCCCATCTTTGTGCAGGTAGGTCTAGGTGGTAGAGCAATTTTGGTGGCAATCCGACATTTTGTAGGCCTTCCCAAAATACCGAGTGTGAAAATTGAGCGAAAATGAAATATTTGGCTAAGTATCAAAATTTGGCAAAAAATGATGAAATTTGGCTGTGGAAAGTGAGAAATTAAAATTAAAATTTGAGCCAAAGACCTGAAAAATTGCCTAAATAAATCACCATAAAAGGAAAATCATTGCTAAAATTAAAATAATATTTCTACTTTTTGTGTTGGATTCCACCTCCCCAAGTGGCATTGATGCGTAGAGAATTGGATTCCACCTTCTCATCTGACAATTGACACATAAGAAGTGGACTCCACCTTCTCAATTGGCAAGTTTGCCACGTCAAGAAGTTCGTTCCACCTCCCCTTGTGGCGAAGGGAAGAAACTAAGTCTTATTCGATGATGAAGCAACTTAAAAGCAGGGATTTGATGAAGAGAGGAAAACACAATGCAAGGGGAAGAGGATGGGAAAATTTCAACCGATCATTAAGCCCTTTTCCATCTAATGTGGGACTTCTATAGTTAAATCAAGTCTGAACTCGATGCAAATGAGGTCTAGTCAGGTCATGATTCGATAGGAATAGGCCTAAATTGAGCCCCAAAAGCTGATGTATGGGCCTTATAAGCCCTACATCTGATAAGTTAAAGCTTTGATGTGGTGTGTGGGCCACAAACCATCTAAATCTGGGCTCAAAGTTCTAAACAAAGCCCCCGCAACATAGTGTGGGAGTCTAGTCTACTTAGACCAGACATTAATTTGATCACCATTGGCTGGATGAGGCCATGAAAGGAAATGTATCAGCCCCCTTAGGCTGGTGTATGGTCTCAACGAGGTAATGTGTAACCTAAAGAGGAGGGATGAGTCCCTAAAGACAATGAAAATCAGCCCCCAGCCATAGCATGTGGACTTGGTCTCATTAGACCAGGCCTATATTCAAATGAAACTGGGCTTGAATATAGTCTCAATACCTACCATGCAGCTCAATTTTGGCCAAGACCTATAAGGTAGTGTCTAGCAAGCCCTCTAAGACAAATGTGTGGCCTTGGGCTTTTAAATCAGACCCAAACAAACTTAGATCTGGACCTAAACTCGATACAAATCAAAGAACCAATTACATAGAACCTGCCCTAAATCTGAGAGATTAAACCAGACGTGCGGTCCTATCATTAAACGTGTGGGCTGCAAGTTAACAGGCCAGGCCTAAACATTAAGTGTGTGGACCTCTATCAGGCCCTATTTCATCAATATTCAAAATTCAAGGACCTAAACCAAATGTGTGGCCAAACTCCTAGTGTGCGGTACCAAATATTAAAATATAAGCCCCAATGAAACATATGACCTAGATCAGGTCTCATAAAATTCAAGGGCCCCTTTTGACATAGAATGTGTGGCCTAGTTAGGCCCTAAATCAATTAAGACTCAGACCCAATTTATGCACCCAGGCTCAATTCAAATATTTTTTATCACAAGGCCCAAATGTGTGGGCTCTAAGCTCTAGGCATAGATACTAAATGAAGTCTGTTTGCTGGAAAAGGCTCAAAGATCAATGTTTTTTTGAACGCAGGGATTGAAGTTAAATGCAGATCCAAATCCAAAAGTCTTGAATAGATAAAAATGGGATTAAATTATAATTGCACTTAATAAATAATTATCAGTAAACACTTTATTAATAATTAAAATAGCATAACTCCAAAAATAATTATTTCTCAATTTCATGTGAACATGGGAGTTAACCAATGTGCAAATTGTGCACCCAACTATCTTACTAAAAATCGAAAGGGTCCCTCTCTAACAACCACTGACTTACTATAAATCGTAAATCCCTCATTATCTGATCAAATCAACAATGCATTGCAATCATAGCCTGTTTAGGCACCTTTCTAAAATAGTAACCTTGAATTCCTGAAATAGTGACTTGCTATAAATAGTAAGTGAGCAAAACTAAGTCAAAAAAAGGCCAAAAACCTGAACATATACTAAGCTCTAATGGAGATTTCTCACTTATCTCCACCAAAAGGAGACCCTCTATCCAACTGCCTCAGCATATGAGGGCTAGTGATAAGCTAATCCAACAAACTCTAAAGGTCACTAAAATGGGGACATTACAGTCACAAAAGAACCCCATGTTGTGGTGGACTATGAATGAGCCTAGATCTTAGACTAGTACTCTAGTCATTTGTTTTCTATCCCAACTTTCTAGTTCTATTTTTGAGAGAAATAGGGCTACATAAAACTTCATCCAATCAATTAAAAGAAATAAGCCTCCGTCTAGGAGGGTAAAGAAGCCTTGTGGCTATACATAGTTCCTGGTGTCCCATTGATCACAACAGACTTACATACAACGAGAGCCCACCAGCGAGATGGGATATCCAAGCTAGAAGAACCAGCAAAGATTGATGATGTTGCTACATCAATAAGAAGAGTTACTATTCGTGCAAGATGATCTTGAGCCTTTGGGTACAGAAGCTCAAGTGATAAGGATATTGGTGAGGAGATTCAAGTTTGGGATGGTTAGACGCATCGGGATATAATCCATTGACTCATGACCCATGACTTGTTAGTATTACCATTTAGTATTTACTATTTTGTCAATGATATAAGATTTCCACAATCCCTGATTCTATAAAATAAATGTTGATAGATAACAACTCTTTGTATTCATTTGCATCCTTACGATGGATCATGGAGATTGATTTGAAAAGTTAATGAAAAAAACTTAAACACAATTCAATCCAAAAGCATTATCATATTTACTATTGTATTGATTTAAACATTGAATATTGTTGATTGTTACATCCCAAATTTTTGACCTAATATTAAACTTGTTCATAACCATTGTATTTAACGAGTTATTCTTTCATGATCATGTGAAATAGGTAGTTATTTATAAACGTTGTATTAACTGTTAATGAAGATGGTTGTTAACCAATAACTGTTATTAGGTGATTAGCAGTTTTTTGATTTAAAATAACGATTAATATGTTTTTATGAATTATTATCGAATTATTATTATGGCAGAAGTGTTTTTATGGGTGATTGCAGGAGAAGATGAAGAGAGGGGAAGCATTGTTAAATGGGATCATTGAAATGGGATGTTCACTTAAGTTCAGTCATCAGGATCGGAAGGTATGACCTTAAACTTCTTTGGAAAGGATGCAACGACCTGATCACAAGATACATTTTTGGGACCGCATGAGCTATTAAGAAAAATAATCTAAGAAAAACATAAAATAATCTAAATTAAAATATAATACATACCTCAAGAAATTTTTAATTGATCTTCATCATATTATTATAATAAATATTTACATACGTACATATAAATATAAAAATGAAATGGCACCAATAAACTATAATAACGTAATTTAATGATGTCACCCCATTGATATACTTACATGAACGTATATAAGAGTATATTATAATAATAAATGAAAATTATAATCTTTCCAACTCCTCTTTTCAACTTTTTATTTTATTCTTTCTTTCCCTCTCTTTTCATAATCGATTTATTACTTGGAAATTTGAATCGACTATAATCTTTTGTAACTGGTGGGAGCCAAGGAGTCATGTTTGCTCTCCATTTAAGGAAGGCGTGAGGGAGAGTCGGGATCACCATTTTCCTTGGTGCCCGAACTTCTTCCTACTTGCTACATATCAGATTTCTCTTGTTTCAACTCGACCTTGCATTAAAAACGTCTTGCAATCTGCCATTAAAAACGTCTTGCATCTGCCATTAAAAATATTTTGCAATCTGCCTTGAAATGTCTGCAATCCGCCATTCATTCTTCTACAATTTACCATTGTTATAAACCTTGTTCTGGTTGAGCAATTCCAACATAGCCAAGCAAGTAATTCTAGCTAAAATATTGAGGATGAGCATTGAAGAAAGCCAAGAGGAAGCCGATCAGATTCAAGTTTTCCAAAGAATACATTTCAAGTCATGATTTATTTTTCTATATTTTTGTTTGCATATTCCATTGTAGCCGGCTAAGCTTAGGAGTCTCTTTACTCTAAGACTGTAATTATATTATGAAATTTGTTGACTGCTCCATGAGAATTACAATGCGATTTCCCTTTTATTTTCATTGTATCCAAAACCATCTTTTAAAGAAGTCAACTAGTATCTCTTAAAAAGGAGTCTCAAGATGTGTAAAAGCCTTCATGAAATTACTGATAACAATAACAAGTCTTATGCAGTCTCAAATTTGATAAAAGATAATTAAGAGCAGATTGCTCATAGTCTTTCCAAAACACCTGGGATTCACCAGCAATACAGCCATGATATGGTGAAGAGGTGAAATAGGGCTGAGTGTTCATAATTTTAATACACCTAAGAATCACAGGCTGTGTAGCCAAGTATGGTGAAGAGGTGGAATAAATCTGCAAGAAAACAAAAGAGAAATCAGACAAGAATACCTCAAATGAAATATATCTAATAGCTCATGCTCATCTCTATAATGAATATTGTTGTCAAGTCGAGCGGTAGTGATTGAGTCGTTGAACCCATTGGAAATCCTTGGCCAAGGTAGTTTATAGGCATGTTTGCCATCTAAAGATCACTTGATGTCAGTAGCGCTAGTTATGTAAGCATGTTTGTTTCATAACTAAGCAGACATTCAAAACACCAAGATGCTCAGGTGGCTAGACTGAAGAACATCCCAAGCCCGATCTCGAGGTAGGGAGGGCCATTCTAATTTAATAGAATGTGTGGGGATAAGTATGGTCCGAGGTTGGGAGGTTAAGCCTATGTGAATGCTTCTCCTCTCACCAAAGTCCAGGCTTGCACAACCAGCTAAAGAATCCTCCAATGATGCTTATATGTTCCTTTCTTTTCTTGTTAAGCATTTATTTGTTAATCAATATAGTTATGATAGTTGTTAATCTAGTTATTTCAGTTGAACATGATTACAATTATGAAGAGTTAATCATTAATCTAGTTATTTCAATTAAATATGATTACACTTATTTTCTATTAATTGTTAATCAATATAGTTATGATAGTTAGTCATTAATCTATTTATTTCAGCTGATCATGAATTACAGTTATGAAAAGTTAATCGTTGATCTAGATTATAGTTATTTTCTCTTAAATGTTAAAAGTAGTTAATGTCATGTGAAAGAGAGTCAGTTATCTACTTATAAATGTTGGGAGTTTATAGTTAAAACCATCTATGATTTAGCTATAAAAATATGTTCATCACATATGGTATTAGAGCGTTGGGTTCAACATTGAACCTAGGGCACACTACCTTCCATGTAAACCTAAAAAAATTTAGAATGATTGTACAAGATGCAAGTACATAAAGCATTCCGCGAGAAGGCTCGACATCCCATTTTCCCTTATTTAATTAAAGACATGCCTATATACGATTATACTTGCTGCTCCATGCCCCAAGATAATGAAACTCTAAACCAGGCATTACAACAGATGAAGAAAGAAAGAGTCAAGTGGACCCCTACTAGTAAAGTAAAATATAGGAACAAGTTAACTCAAAACTGGAACGCTCGATAGGGCAACTCTCTTTTGCATTTTCACAGATCCTAGATGGTGTGGGATATGTACCAATCTGAGCCAAAACTAAATGCTGAAAAACAAGATTAAATATTCTGATGTAAACATCTTCAATAGAGGATTTTTTTGTAAATAAAGCTGCTATAAGCATAGCAGCAAAGTATTAAGTTAATTAAATAAATTTATTTCATATGTTTCATGGATTAGCAAGCTCTTTCCGTTGTGGAAATACTTAAACATGTATGAATTCAATAAATTGACACAAATTTTGTAAAATTAACAGGTGAAACCAATAAACAAATAAAATGAACAACAACGAGAATGTTGCAGATCCGGGCATAGTCCGTGAAAAGACTCAATCTTCTAATGACTTGTTACTTCAGATTTTACAAGACATGCAACTGAAGTTGGAAAACATGGAAAGAAGAATGAATGAGATAGCAGCCCAGATGGGGCATAATCACGAGGAAATACAATCATCACCTCCTCTTAGAACAAAGACATAAGTCTCTGGATATAACAAGAGAATCTCTTCACCCAAACAAACAGAAAAACAAAAGAAACAAGAGATAGTGGCTGATCTGTCAGCAGATATTAAAAAAATCAAACCACCCAAGTTTGGCGGTTCTGAGTCCAAGGAGGAAGCAGAAGCTTGGCTAACTGAAATGGAACAGTACTTTGAAATTAGAAACTATTATGAAACCTCAAAAGCAATTTGGGGAATATACCACTTTACTGGAGAAGCTGCAACCTGGTGGGGAAACACCAAAGTCGAGCAAAACATTAAAACCACTGAGATTACTTGAGAAAAGTTTGTAACCATTTTTAGAAATTGTTGGCTGCCCCAAACCTTTTATGACTAGAAACTTCTAGACTTTCAAAATTTGAAGCAAGGAGATATGACAGTACCTAAGTACTGGGAGAAATTTACCCGATTGTTTATGTACCACCATATCAGTAGGATACAACTCTGAAGGTGAGGAAATCCATTATGGATCTGAACAATAGAATAGAAGGAGCAGTTGATGTTCTCACTCCTCGAACTATGGAGGAAGCTCTAGAAAAGGTTGTTCAGCAAAAACAAAAAATCAAGAAAGACGACTCCATCCAGGACAATAAAGGGAAAACAAAATGGAATATAGAGGGTGCTGATTTTGGATCTCAGGAAAAACAATTTAAGGATTTCAAGTACAGCAAGCCAGAGTCAAAGGGAAATGGAGTTAAGGATGTTAAAAATAATTTTAGTTGAAATAAGAATAATAAGAGTAATGAAAGGAAGGGGCTACCTTCAGGATGTTACACTTGTGGAGGAGATCATTATGCTAATAAGTGCCCCATCAAACCCAATCAGCAATCAGCCACAACGACCACCTCTTCCATAACAACAACAAGTTTATCAGCAGAGAATCCATGCAGCCCTAGACAATAGGCAAGCAAAATAGCAAATAGGCCCAATTGAAACTCCGAGTAAGATCCACAGGAACCCTGTCTCCATTTTAATTGATACTGGAGCTTCTGAATGTTTTATATCACCTAGACTGTTAAGTAGATTTCCGAAGAGATCTAGTTTTATGGCAAAAACATGGACAGTCGAATATGCAAACCAATCAAGGGCTAAGGTAGAGCAGTCTCTATTTGAGGCTCAGGTTGCCTTTCCAAATTTTTCAACAGAATTGAACTTGTATGTAGCACTCCTTGGGTCTTACGACATTATCATAGACATTAATTGGCTCAGTGAGCATAAGGCCAAGGTGGATTGTCTTGCCAAAATCGTAAATTGTTTGGATGATCGAGGGAGGCCAACAAGCATTATAGGGATTAAACATGAAATTAAATCAAAACTGATATCTACCATGCAACTTAAGAAATATGGAAGAAAAGGTTGTGTGGTCTTTGCAGTCAGGGTTGAGGACATGAGAGAACTTAAAAGCACCACATATGGAGATGACTACATTTATGAAGATGGGGAAATCAGAGAAAAGTTAAAGGAATCTTTTGAAGAAAAATATCCTTATCTAAGGAATTATCAAGATGTGTTTCCTGAAGAACTCCTCGGTCTACCACCTTCCTAAGACTTTGATTTCGCCATAGATTTGATACTAGGAGCAGAACCCATTTCTTGGGCACCATATAGAATAACTACCACAGAATTGATGGAGTTGCAGATACAATTACAAGACATGTTAGACAAGAAATTGATCCAACCGATTGTTTCACCATGGGGAGCCTGGCACAAAGACTCATCCAACCTCCGACCAAGCAGAACAAGACAAGCTTGATGATCGCAATCGAGAGGCTGTTATGCTTCTTAAGCTCTCTACTATCAATGATCAGCTACTACAGATTCCTTCCGGCAAGTCAGCTATAGAAATCTAGAAATATCTGAAGGAGCTACATGAAACATCTTACAAGAGTCGGGTATTCTTTTCGAAGAATCAAAACGAGCACCAAGAAATGCACAAAATAATTTTGAAAAATTTATGCAATGATAATTTCAAACGAAATTATAAATTTTCAAAATAATAACGTATTAGGCTCTAATACCATGTTACAAGATTCAAGAATTGGCAGATTAATGGATTTCCGGATGATTGATTGATTAACAGAGGAACAAATGTGTTCCTTATAAAGAATTACAAGAATATTGTTTCTAAAAGAAACAACATAGATTGAAGACGAAATTAGAAACAAAACTAAAGACAGGATAGGAAACATTCCTATCTAGACTTAAAGACGGACTACAGACAAGTAGTTGACCATTATAGAAAGTATTTAACTAAAGAGATAATATCTTAATAGAGCCCCAGTGTTGTTTGTCAAGAAGGACGGAACAATGAGATTATGCATAGATTACAGAATGCTCAATAAGGTTACCATCAAGAATAGGTATTTACTTCCTAGAATTGATGACCTTTCTAATCAAATGAAGGGTGCGACAGTGTTTTCAAAAATTGATTTGAGGTCAGGATATCACCAGCTTCGTATCAAGGACGAAGACATTCATAAAATTGGTTTCAAAACTAGCTATGGATATTACGAATTAACAGTGTTGCCATTCGGGTTAACCAATGCACCAGCAACTTTAATGAACTTAATAAATAGCATATTTCAAGATTGCCTGGATAAGTTTGTGCTAGTCTTTATAGATGATATTCTAATCTACTCAAAGAATGAGGAAGAACATCAAAAACATTTGGAAACGATTTTACAAAGGTTAAGAGAACATAAATTATATGGAAAATTGTCTAAATGCGCCTTCTATCAAAAGGAAATTCAGTATTTAGGGCACGTTATATCAGCTCAGGGCATAGCAATAGATCTATCAAAAATTAAAGCAATTAAGGAATGGCCTATACCTAAAAATGTGTCAAAAGTTAGAGGTTTTACGAGATTAGCTAGATTTTATAAAAAAATTGTCAGGAACTTCTCTAAGATAGCTTATTCGA
Source organism: Cupressus sempervirens (assembly GCA_028749045.1). Lineage (NCBI taxonomy): Eukaryota > Viridiplantae > Streptophyta > Pinopsida > Cupressales > Cupressaceae > Cupressus > Cupressus sempervirens. The sequence goes on along the minus strand of CM053793.1, from coordinate 282,894,889 downwards.
TCACATCACTTCAGAGAAAAGGAAAGAAATTCATCTAGTCAAAAAAATCCCAATCAGCCTTTGAATATTTAAAAGAAAAGCTAATTACAACACCCATTCTAAAGGTATCTAATCCACAAAAGCAATTCGTAGTTATAACAAATGCATCAAGAAAAGGTTGAGGTGTGTAAATGTGGGATGAACAAGTAATTGCATATGAATCTAGGAAATTGAAAAATTATGCACAGAATTACGCACCTCACGATCTGGAATTAGCAACTATTGTACATGCTCTTCAGATGTGGAGACATTACTTGATTGGAAACCTTTTGAACTTCGATCCAATCATCACGGTCTAAAATATATCTTCACACAACCAAATCTAAATGCTAGACAAAGAAGATGGTTGGAATTTTTAGTAGACTATGAATTTGACATAAGTTATATTAAAGGAAAGGAAAACAAAGTGGTAGATGCCCTAAGTAGGAGAAGACACGTTTCTGCAATGGCTACTATAAACTTCAGATTAAAGGACTAGATTTTACAACATCTAGAACATGATGAGTTTTATGCAGAAATCAGCTTAGCTCTTATCAAGGACCCACAGGATTCTAAGTATTCGGAATTTAGTTTAGAAGAGGATGAATTGCTAAGATACCATAGCAGAATTTATGTACCCAACAACCCTGAACTCCAAAGAATGATTCCAGAAGAATCTCATTCAGCTCCATATTCAGGACACCCGAGGGTAACTAAAATGTTATCTAATATAAAACCCGTATATTTTTGAAAAGGAATGAAAAGGGAGATAAAAGAATTTGTCGTAGGTTGTTTAGAATGCCAGAGTAAAAGCAGAACATTGATACCCAACAAGTCTTTTGCACCCTAGTGAGGTATCCGAGTGGAAATGGCAGATAATTTCCATGGACTTTGTACAAGGGTTACCTATGACATAGAATCAACACAATACCATTCTGATAGTAGTTGATAGATTGACAAAAGTTGATCATTTTATACCAGCGAATCTAACTGATAGAGCACTAGAAATTGCTCATAAATTCATAAAGAAATTTTCAGATTGCATGGAATTCCAAAGAAAATTATTTCAAATAGGGATCCTAGATAACTTTTAGATTTTGGAAAACATTATTTTCAGCATTAAATACTAAACTAAACATCAGTTCAGCTTATCATCCTGAGACAGATGGTCAAACAAAAAGAGTACATCAGGTATTAGAAGATCTTCTGAGAGTATATTGTATGGATCAACAATACCAGTGGAAAACATACTTACCCTTGGTGGAATTTGCGTATAACAATTCCTATCAGTCCACCATTAAAATGGCTCCCTTTGAGGCTTTGTATGGCCACAAATGTAGAACTACTGTGAATTGGAATCACTTGGAAGACAAAATCATTGTTGGACCATAAATGCTCAAGGAAATGGAAGAACAGATAATCCAAATTTGTCAAAGATTGAAGCAAGCTAATGACAGAGAGAAAAGCTATGTAGATGCAACAAGAACACCTAGAGAATTCTCAATGGGGGAAAGGTACTATTAAGGGTAAAACCTCAGAAGAGTACTATCAAGTTTGGTAAGAATGTTAAGTTAGCCCCAAGGTATGTGGGACCCTTTAAAATACTCGAAGTTGTGAACCCAGTAGCTTACAGAATTGCTTTACCACCAGCCCTTGCCAGGATGCATGACGTCTTCCATGTGTCATATCTTAAGAAATACATTACCCGTCATGATCATATAATTGATTGGAAACTATTACAGGTGCGAGAACTAGGGGTGGTAGAGGTAGGACCACTCAGAATACTTGAGGTGTCTCAGCTACGCTTACGAAATCGGGAAGTGACACAATGCAAGGTCCAGTGGGATCAGTATGCAAAGGATAATGCCACATGGGAGGATTATCAAGAAAATTTCCAAAAATACCCTCAACTTTTCTCTTGGGGAGGAAACTGAACATTTCCTTTCTTTTCTTGAATAAAACTAATTAAGTATTGTTTAAAGTTTTGTTGAGGAAACTAAAAATTTCCTTTCTTTTCTTGAATAAAATTAATTAAGCATTGCTTAAGGTATTGTTGTGATATTCATCAGGGACGATGAAAAATCTAAAGGGGAGGGTATGTTATATCCCAAATTTTTGACCTAATTTTAAACTCGTTCATAACCATTGGATTTAACGAATTATTAGTTCATCATCATGTGAAATACGTAGTTATTTATAAACGTTGTATTAACTGTTAATGAAGATGGTCGTTAACCAATAACTGTTATTAGGTGATTAGCAGTTGTTTGATTTAAAATAACAATTAATATGTTTTTATGAATTATTATGGAATTATTATTATGGCAAAAGTGTTTTTATGGGTGATTGCAAGAGAAGATGAAGCGAGGGGAAGCATTGCTAAACAAGATCATTGGAATGGGATGTTCGCTTGAGTTGAGTCATCAAGATCTGCAAGTATGACCTTAAACTTCTTTGGAAAGGATGCAACGGCTTGATCACAGGATACATTTTTGGGACCGCATGAGCTATTAAGAAAAATAATCTAAGAAAAACATAAAATAATCTAAATTAAAATATAATACATACCTCACGAAATTTTTAATTGATCTTCAACGTATTATTATAATAAATACTTATATACGTACATATAAATATAAATAATGAAATGGCACCAATAAACTATAATAACGAAATTTAATGATGTCACCCCATTAATATACTTACATGAAAGTATATAACAATATATTATAATAATAAATGAAAACTATAATCTTTCCAACTCCTCTTTTCAACTTTTTATTTTATTCTTTCTTTCCCTCTCTTTTCATAATCAATTTATTACTTGGAAATTTGAATCAATTATAATATTTTGTAACTGGTGGGAGCCAAGGAGTCATGTTTGATTTCCATTTAAGGAAGCCGTGAGGGAGAGCCAGGATAACCATTTTCCTTGGTGCCCAAACTTCTTCCAACTTGCTACGTATCAGATTTCTCTTGTTTCAACTCCATCTTGCATTAAAAACGTCTTGCAATCTGCCATTAAAAACGTCTTGCATCTGCCATTAAAAACGTTTTGCAATCTCCCTTGAACTGTCTCCAATCCGCCATTGAGTCTTCTATAATTTACCATTGTTATAAACCTTGTTCTGATTGAGCGATTCCAACATAGCCGAGCAAGTAATTCCGGCTAAAATACTGAGGGTCAGCGTTGAAGAAAGCCAAGAGGAAACCGATTAGATTCAAGTTTTCCAAAGAATACATTTCAGGTCATGAGTTATTTTTCTATATTTTTGTTTGCATATTCCATTGTAGCCGGCTAAGCTTAAGAGTCTCTTTACTCTAAGACTGTAATTATATTATGTAATTTGCTGACTGCTCCCTGAGAATTATAATGAGATTTCCCTTTTATTTTCGTTGTATCCAAAACCATCTTTTAAAGAAGTCAAGTAGTATCTCTTAAAAAGGAGTCTCAAGATGTGTAAAAGCCTTCATAAAATTACTGATAACAATGACAAGCTCAAATTTGATAAAAGATAATTAAGAGCGGATTGCTCATAGTCTTTCCAAAACACCTGGGATTCACTGGCAATATAGACATGATATGGTGAAGAGGTGAAAAAGGGCTGAGTGTTCATAATTTTAATACACTTAGAATCACCAGCTGTGTAGCCAAGTATGGTGAAGAGGTGGAATAAATCTGCAAGAAAACAAAAGAGAAATCAGACAAGAATACCTCAAATGAAATATATCTAATAGCTCATGCTCATCTCTGTAATGAATATTGTTGTCAAGTCGAGCGGTGGTGATCGGGTCGTTGAACCCATCAGAAATCCTTGGCCAAGGTAATTTATAGGCATGTTTTTCATCTAAAGATCACTTGATGTCAGCAGCGTCAGTTATGTAAGCATGCTCATTTCAAAACTGAGCGGACATTCAAAACATCAAGATACTCAGGTGGCTGGACTGAAGAACATCTCAATCCTGATCCCAAGGTAGGGAGGGCCATTTTAATTTAATAGAATGTGGGGATAAGTATGGTCTAAGGTTGGGAGGTTAAGCCTATGTCAATGCTTCTCCTCTCACCAAAGTCGAGGCTTGCACAACCAGCTAAAGAATCCTACAATGATGCTTATATGTTTCTTTCTTTTCTTGTTAAGCGTTTACTTGTTGATCAATACAGCTATGATAGTTAGTCGTTGATATAGTTATTTCAGCTAAACATGATTACAATTATGAATAGTTAATCATTAATCTAGTTATTTCAATTGAATATGATTACAGTTATTTTCTATTAATTGTTAATCAATACAGTTACAATAGTTAGTCATTAATCTATTTATTTCAGCTGATCATGAATTACAATTATGAATAGTTAATCATTGATCTAGATTACAGTTATTTTTTGTTGAATGTTAAAAGTAGTTAATGTCATGTAAAAGGGATTCAGTTATCTATTTATAAATGTTGGGAGTTTATAGTTAAAACCATCTATGATTTCGATATGAATTTTTGTTTGTCACATTGATTGTAATCATGAATCGGCATTGTGAAATTTTGAAAATTCTTGTTTCAATGTTGATATTTTGATTTTCACTATTAAAAAATACTAGTAGTTAATAAAAAAGTTAGAAGTCGATGTCCAATACTCATTACAATCACTACAGTGTATTTACTCATTCCTTACAAATATTTTTACAACTAGTTTTTCAACTATAATATGTATTTACAACGTTTGCCAACATCAATGGTTGATCAAACATCCTACTATCATCTATTGACACTATAATCTTCTAATTGCCACTGTCCACATTTAAGTGTACGTGTACCAATGCAATCATGAAATGGGGTTTTGCTTTCATTATTTTCTTCCCTCTATCCAATATGGACACTAATACCAGGATTGGTAGAGGAGTTTTCACCTTTGTCAAGAGCATAGTTTAAAAAACCGGCAAAATATTGCCAATCTAGCGATGTTTCGCGTAGCAAATACCTTGACTAATATGACATGGTAAAAACCGGCAACGAAAAATTGCAAAAAATCGTGGCATTTGTTTCAAGATATATCGCGTTAAAAGCCAAAAAATCACAGAAGATATTGTTGCAAAGTTTCGGCGGGATATTTTAGGTTAAATATCGTGTTATAAGTTTCCAACTCTCATTTGTTTCGTTTAAAACCTAATTGATCATTTATCTGAGTTTGTTTGGTCTCCACAACATTGTTATTTGTTTGGACCCTCATTTGTTTGTGCATCATAGTGGTAGAGGATCGGTAGTTGACTTTCATTTGTCTAGACTCTAAATGTCCTGCATCGATTTGGACTATCTTTAACTTTTTTGGTAGCACTTCCCAAGTATGTATTATTTTACTATTTTGTAAATTGTTTTTAAATTTTAATATATTTTGTTGATAAGTTTTTTTAAACATTTAATTTATTTTATAGAAGTAAAGTCAAAATATAATATTTTTTTAATTTATTTTGGTAAATAATTAAAAACTAAAAATACAATAATAGTCTATTTTAATTTTTAAATTTCTTGTGAATTCACTATATTTTATTATTTTTTCAACATATTTATAATGCATTTTAATATATTTTAGTAGATTTATTATATATATTAATAGATTTATAATAGATTTTAATAAATTTTATTTTTCAAAAGTGTTAATAAATTTATAACAGTATTTTAATAAATTTATAGAATATTAAATTTGATTTATTGTAAATTTAAACACTTTCTAATTATAATTGGGTTTTTTTTTTTTGCTACGTTCATAAAGTCTACCTATTTCTTCACAAGATGGTGGGTGGCAGAGAAGACTGTTTATGTAAATATGGGATCTGAGGAGCAAACAAAGGACAAGTCCAGTGTATCTTTTGCCACAAGCATATGACTTTAGGTGTAAGCCAATTGAAATACCATCCTGCAAAGATTCCAAGCAATGATATTTCACCGTGTGATAAATGTCCATAGGAAGCTTCAAGAGATGCTTTGACAAGCCTTCAAGAATTTACACAAAATAAGGCAGCAAAAAAGAGCACATTCGAGGCCATGGCAGCCTCAATGGGGACTTTTAGTTCTACAAGATCACAAACAAGTGGAGAGGCTTTATATTGAAACTTGAACCTAATATGTATCCCTAATTGATATTAAAACTTGAACTTAATACATATTCAGAAGTTTTAGTTTCATAGAGTTTGACTTCTATATGCATTGAACGTATTTATAATCAAATGTTGCACATGTTTCCTGGTATATGATTCTATCACTGTGTTAATTTAATAAGTTTTAGTTGCTATAGATTATTGTTTAACTCAAAACTTTGATTAATATATGGTGGATATCTGAACTCATTATATGTTTTACAAATTTGGTGTGTGTATATGAGTTTTTAAGAAATTGTATATTTTCAAATGTTCGATAAAAGTGTCAACTTATTGCCGAATTTTTTGCTATTTTTTGCCAATTCTGATATTTTCAAAAAATTTGGGCTAGACGAGATATTGCCGAAACCGAATTTTTAAACTATGGTCAAGAGTGCACATCTGGAATAATATTGTTTGTCCACATGCTACTCCCTCTTTTGAATGCTGGCCCATTTGTCACTATAGCTCCCTTTGTCTAGCATGCATGGTAATAGCAGGGGTGATAATCAAGTTTTTAACTTTGCAAAGAGTGCTCATTTGCAATAATATTGTTTGTCCAAGTACAACTCATTGCTGGCCCATTCATCACTATTCCTCTGAGAATCCCATTTCAATAGCATCCTGTGGTAAGTTTAAAGATTGGCCCTTTGTAAGGTATCTCTGGCCTACAGTGTTTGCAGCTTCGTAAGATATAGAAGCTCTTGCAGTCCTTGATAGCTTTTTAATTGTGAATATTTTCTGTTGGTTTTAAGAATAAACAGGTCCTACAGCCCACTAAAACCAGAGATTACAGCTCCAAGTACTGTGCATTTCGCAACCTCCAAACAGGCCAAAAGTAATTATTTGATCAAAAAGTAGTAATCAATGACCCATCAGTTGTTTGGGTTTTATCATTTTATACAAACCTGCCTGAGCAGTCAGGTGGGTCTAACCCCTTGGCTCACATGTTCACCTTGATCAATGACTCTTTGTGGTTGGAGCATTCCAAAGTGCACTTGTCAAACAAAAATGGCAAGCTAAACACTTGGATCCACTGTGTGTAAACTGAATTTGTGGAAGCACTTCCAAAGTGACACCTTAATCCCACAAGTACACATTTAATAGAAACAAAGGAGAAAATGTGTTAAACACTTATATGAACTGCTATTTTATTGAGGAAGATGTTACACCACAGCATTAGAAGAATTATATTTCAAAACCAGGAAAACAAATACGAAAATCATGAATATTGCATGCCATCATTGCCAAATTAATGAATTATTTTGACATAATCCTACTACCAATGGAAATAACAGGCATCATATTGCATCTCAAAATACAGAGATTCACTTTAACTTTCAAGCTAAAACTCCTAATTTTTAAAGGTACAGCTACCAAAAAAAACATTTTCCACAGAAACCACCAAAAACAAAACACCTCTATGTCTCCAAGCAGCTTCCAAACAGCAGCAATATTTCCAAATAACTGAGAAGTAGCAAATGCAATCTCAGATGCTTCCTGCATTTCATATAAAATAATAGAAGTTAAAACTTAAAACCAGTATGAATTTCTTAATTGAAATTGAAGCTTTAACTTTGTTCCAAAAATCTTGGAAACAAATAAACTAATTTTTCACCTTTGTGAGATCTGCAGCCCATCCAAAAGCACCAATAG